>BSBK01000780.1:87500-610000 GCA_027943335.1 Chamaecyparis obtusa | reverse complement strand
CTTTGATTTGCAAAATAAGCACATTTTCGTAGGTTATATATACAGATCGTCTCTTCTTGGGTGATCAATTTAGGTTAGGCTCTGACTCCGGCAGAGTATCGAGTCATTGAGTTATGCAGTCTTAGTTTCCTCCTTGACATCCTGTGGTTTCAGTTGAACCGTGGTTTACTTACTGCAATGGCCGAGCGATGGCACTCTGACCACAACACCTTCCATCTTCCATTTGGAGAGATGACTATTACTCCCGAGGATGTATACAGATTATTACAAATTCCTTTGTCATGGTGAGATGGTCTATTATGTTTTTGTCTATGATAGCACTGTCTGCAAATGAGTTTTTGGAGACAATAACATTGATCGTGATACTATTACTTGGGCCCAGTTTGCTTATTTCCCCACATTGCCAGCAGTTCTTGGTGCTTTGATTGGAGGTTTACTACTTCCTGACTGTCGAGGTCATGGTTTCTCAGTTGGATGGGGTAGGATACTTGAGGATCTTCTTGCTCGACCTCAATGCTTTGATTGGGGCTCATGTGTATTGGCACAGCTTTACCATGATTTACACGAGGTCGTCTATAGAGAGAGTGCTTCCTTATCGGCAGGTGTAGTGATTTTGCAGTTATGGGTTTGGGAGCATCTTCCTATTACTAGACATATTTTAGATAGGATTCAGCCATGTGGTTTTCCTTGCACTTTTCTATATCACGATATGGTTGTCCAACATCATCTGGGCAAGACTGAGTACTGGCACTGACAGATTGATGATCTTGATCAGGTTAAGTGGTGTCCATACATAGGATGTGAGCACTAGAGGGAGGATGATGATGAGCTCCCCTATATGTTTGCACCTTGATGGATGATCAGCAGGGCTACGACTATTATCAAGCATTTCTGCTTTGGTTGAGTTTCTTATCAGTATGGCAGAGTATAGGATGTGCCTCAGGGTACAGCACTATATGCTAGAGTCTAGGCAGAGAGATCCATGTGGGGTCCTCAAATTGATTACAAATTTTCTTGTGATCAGATTGCTCAATTGGATTACTGCAGATGGGATATGCTTGGAGTTATTGTTGATGTAGGTGTGTCTCATGAGTTTCAAGACTGGTGGGCTCAGAACAGATTTCCTAGATTTATAGATCCAGCAGAGCCTATCCCAGGTCATGATGAGAGATCTGAGGGTGATGATGATGACGGAGATGATGATGGAGATGGTGAAGGTGGTGGTAAGAGGAGACGTCGGAGGCGATGAGCACAGAGAGGACAAAGAGCTCCTTAGGTCATTGTGTGAGGATGAGATGGGCCACGAGTGAGAGGTGGACATGCTAGGTATAAAGCTAGGGATGATCATGCAGTTGAGATTGTACGCCCTAGAGGAGCAGCGGGTGATAGGCAACAAAGACGCTAGAGACATCAAAGACAATAGAGATAGGTTCATGTAGAGGCTACTAGATAGATTCCTGGGGGTATGGATCCATTGGTTCAGTTACAAAGAGTTGCCTTAGCGCAGCAATATTAGGACCAGGTATAGCAGGATCAGATTCTGGCACAGCAGGTGCTTCCACAGGTTCATCAATCACAGGATATGGGCCAGAGTTCACAGGTTGCCTCTAGTATTGATAGTGTAGCACGGGATGTTCAGTCGATGAGGGTAGATATATCGATTATTGTGGGCCAATTGGATCAGGTAGCTCTTTTGATGTAGTAGTTCATGACTCATGTGATTCAAAGACCTAGCGTAGTGAGCACTTCGCATGCTCCTCCTTCACAGGATAGATAGGATGATAGAGGTCCAGATGGATCAGGTGCTGCTATGGGTTCTTGATGATTTGATTACAGATTTGATCATTTGTTGATGTCTCTTGTTTCATGTTTCATGTTATTTGATCGGAACATTGATGTACTACTTTCATGATATTGTATCTTGATATACTGATGTACTAGATCATTTGATGAGCACTTTATATGATGATATACTTCCTTGATTCTCTTGATGAGTTTTTTATGAGATTACCTTTATATGCAGCTATATGATGTTTTATGATGCATTTTACTTGTGATTATGCTATGGATGCAACGTATCTCATTTATGATATAGATAGATGATGCATTGATGAATGACTTGTGATATGTTTTTCTATTTTTCAATGTATGAATGCAAATTGTTTTATGGAGATGTGAATATGAATGTCCCTATGTTTTTGTTTTTGAATGTCTACAATTCTATCCTTAATTATATGTATGCAAATGATGGATGAGTAATGAACTTTTTTCTTTCTCTTTCTTTTTTGATATATGGATAATGGATAATGATTAATGCTATGCATGAATGCAAAAGATAACCTCATTTTTGTGTTTGATTTCAAGGAAAAAGGCATTTGGTTTGAACCCCCTTATTATCTTTAATGTTTTGACTAACCAAGATTTTTAATGTACCCCCTTGTCCTTGGAAAAATAACCATAAATACATGCAATTAATCTAACATGATAATGTGATGCAATGCAACTAAGTGTCACTAGCTTTTAGCAAAGAAATGTCAAAGAGATAAATTTTCATCATTGAGCAATTTGGGACTAGAAAGTAAGTACAACCATCACTAACCGCATCATGATGATATGAATACCACTTTTTCACTTTTTGGTAGCCTCTTTGGAAATGAGTACAACCCTCTTTAGTTGGATGACCAAACTATGGGAGTATGAATACCGGTTTCAACGGATTCAATGTTGCAAGTGGATTTTAGTATTAAGAAATAGAAGATCTAAATAGCCAAGGTGTCTATTTGTGTAAACAAGCAAAGGTTGATCCTTCATCTTATGGGATAGTCCTCGATGGTTCTTTGATGACCATGTCATTAGACGAATTCGCATAGGTTGATGAATCTTCCTTAAAACAGTCACTCAAAGGCAAGCAAATATCATGTCTCTATCATCGCCAATCTAGTCAAAACATCATCGATTTACCTAAAAAGATGTGATAAAAGTCCATTCCAAAAAAGATTATAAAAAAGAAAGCTTTAAGTGTTTTGCAATGTTTCATGATTTTCAAAAGGTATTTCCAAGTATTTTGATCTTTAAAGTGTTTGTCAATTTTTAATCCCGAATAATAAAGTCAATAAAGGCTCAAGGATCAAGTTGTAGGATCAAATACTTAGGTGTGAACAATGATATCTATCAAAGGTTCATGCAAATCTCTCTCTTCTGAAGCTCTGATAAGTCTCTCTCTGATGTGACTGAATATAGCACTATTGAATCCGTTTGGTACCAAATTTCCATTCCTCTTCTACCCCCAAGTGATAAATGTGATTGTACGACGAACTTAGGGCAAATAGGCAATGCAATGCAATGATGCAACTGAAAGGCTTTATTATGACTATGTACAAATGACAGATGCAATGAAGGTTTTACAAGTGGGATGATGGAAATGCAATATGTAGACATGTGACTAGGAAATGACTTAAGGGAAGAAAAGGCGCTTGATTGCCAAGTTTTCACCTTTTGGGTCTTTTTCTCTTTTTTTGCTACCAAGGCGCCTATTGCTAGGTTTTCACCAAGGCACTTTTTCTTTTTCTTTTTTTTGTATTTTTTTCTTTTTTCAATTTTTTCTTGGTATTTTTAAGATCTCTTTGGCTATGTACATTAAATATGATGCTCCTCGTCTGATACTCTTTATACTCTTTCATCTACCTCATGTATAGAACCTCTTTAGATGTATGCTATTGATAGGCTCTTGTAACTCGTCTCCTTCACAATCTGCTAACTTATAGGTTCCTGTCCCAAATGAAGACACAATGATGAACAGACCAAGCCAATTAGCCTCCCATTTTCCTTTCTTCTCTCTTTCAACTTGATTCTTTGGGTTTTCTCTTAACACTAAGTCTCCTACCTGAAAGACTCTCGGTTTGATATGCTTATTGTAGTTCCATGAGATTCTGTTTTGATATACTTTTAGGTGTTCATAAGCTTGTGTTTGGTGTTCTTCAAGCAACTCTAATTGTTGAAGTATAGCAACTCTATAGTCTTCATCTATTATCAACCCTTGCAATGACACTCGTAAAGAGGGGATTTCAACCTCCAATGGTAGAACAGCTTCAGCTCCATAGACTAATGAAAATGGTGTGGCTCTCGTAGGTGTCCGAATGCTAGTTCTATAGGCCCATAATGCCAGATTAATTTTCACATGCCAATCTCTTCCTGACTTATTTACCGATCTCTTCAAGATTTTCAAAAGTACTTATTTGTAGCTTCAGCTTGTCCATTTCCTTGAGGATAATAAATGGATGAAGAGTGATGTGTGATATGAAATGTGCCACAAAGTTCATCCACATCTTTGTTTTTGAATTGCTTTCCATTGTCTATGATTATGGCATGAGGGATACCATATCTACAAATGATGTGGTTCAAAATGAACATGGAAATCTGTTTACCCGTGGCCGTGATCAAAGGAACCACTTCTACCCACTTAGTGAAATACTCTGTTGCGGTGATGATGTACTTGGGCCCATTGGAAGATGGTGGATATATGACACCAATCAAGTCAAATCCCCATTGGTAGAATGGCCATGGTGTAAGAAATGGGTCCAATTCTTGTGCTGGTGCATGTATCATGTCGCCATGATATTGACGTTTGCTGCATATTTTGACGAAGTGACAAGCATCTTTCTCTAAGGTTTTCCAAAAATACCCTAAGCGAAGGATTTTCTTGGCTAGGTTTAACCCGCTTGAGTGCGACCCGCAAAAGCCCTCGTGAACCTCACATAAAGCTAACTTAGACTCCTCTTCCTCTAGACATCTAAGTAACGTCTCGTCAAGACCCTTGCAATACAATGTTTCAGAAAGGATTATGTAACGGGCTGATTGGCGTATGAAATTTTGTTTTTGGGCTCGTGATTGGTCTAAAGGTAGCACTTGGTCTTTGAGATAGGTATATATAGGGTCGTACCAAGGTGAGTCATGTCCATGAAGTAGGGCAACAATTTGAGTTTCAGGAAGGTCAAATGTCAGTTGTGCTAACTCTTCCACCAAGAATTTGTACTTCTCATTTTGATCCAGTTTTTGAAGTAAGGAAGCCAAGGTTGCCATTGCATCGATTGCTCTGTTCTTCTCTCCTGGAATTTTCTCAAATGTTATCAAAGCAAAATACTTTTTCCAAGCATCAATCATAGTCTTTTATGGCATTAATTTTTCATCTTTGGTATTGTATTCATCATTGACTTGACTGATTATTAGTTGAGAATCTCCATATACTTGTAGCTCGATGATGTTACATTCTAAAGCCATCTTGATGCTAATCACTAAAGCCTCATATTCTACTATATTGTTTGTGCATGGAAACAATAGCTTTTAGGATTTGGGAATAGTGTACCCTTGAGGGGTAATCAATAATATGCTGGCCCCAAAATCTCCTTGTGTATATGAGCCGTCGAAGTACAACTTCCATGTCTTTGCTTCTATGTTTACAATTGTGGAATCCAAAAATTCCACTTGAATGGTTTATGTAGAAGTCAATGGATTTTCAGCTAAGTGATCTGCTATCACTTGTCCTTTTATTGCCTTCCTATCCACATACTCAATGTCAAACTCACTTAATATCATGACCCATTTTGTTATCCTACCTGTTAAGGCAGTTTTTCTTAGCAAATACTTTAGAGGATCAATTTTGGCAATTAGCTTCACCTTGTGCATCAACATATAATGTCTCAATTTTTTAGATGCAAAGCCAATTGCTGGACAAGCCCTTTCCATAAATGTATAGTTAAGTTCATATTTGATCAATGTTCTACTCAAATAGTAGATTGCTCTTTCTTTTCCTTGTTCATCTTCTTGCACCAAAAGCACTCCTAAAGACCTTTCGGTAGCGAATATGTACAGCAGCAATAGTTTTCCCTTGATTGGTGGCATTAGGATAGGTGGATTTATTAGATAAGTCTTCAATAAAGTGAAGGCTTGGTCACATTCTTCATCCCACATGAAAATAGTATCTTTGTGTAGCAACCTTGTGAATGAATGACATTTTTCAGCCAATTGAGAAATGAACCTTCTTATGGATTGTATTTTTCCTTGTAGAGACCTCATTTGGCTTATGTTCTTTGGAATCTTCATATCCATTATTGCTTGTACTTTTTTCGGATCCACTTCAATTCCTTTTGCTGAAACTATATAGCCTAACAATTTTTCGAATTGGACACCAAAGGCACATTTTTTTTGGATTAAGCCTTACTTTAAATTGGTCCACCCGGGTAAATATATTTTTCAGAATTTGTAGGTGATCTTCTCTTTTGTGTGATTTTGCTAATATGTCATCCACGTAATCTTCTAAAAATGTGTGCATCATATCGTGGAAGATAGTTGTCATGGCCGTTTGATATGTGGCTGCAAGATTTTTAAGGCCGAAGGGCATGACGTTCCAACAAAAGGTACCCCAAGGACATGTAAAGGTTGTCTTTTCTTGGTCTTCAGGTGTAATTTTTATCTGATTATATCCGTTGAAACCATCCATTAATGAGTACATCGAGTGACCCGTTGTCAAGTCAACTATTCCATCAATGCTCGGAAGTGGGAAGTCGTCTTTAGGACATGCAAGATTCAAGTCTCAAAAATTCATGCATACAAAAATGGATTTGTCATGCTTGGTGACCGATACAATATTAGATATCCATTCAGCATAGGCTATTGCTCTTATAAATCCCACTTTCAACAATTTTTCTAATTCCACCTTGACTAGGAGACCTATACGTGGATGCATTTTTCTCAACTTTTGTTTGACGGGCTTAACCCCTGGTTTGACATTCAAATGGTGCATAATGAAGTCGGGATCCAATCCAGGCATGTTGGCATAGGACCATGTGAAGTTCACTTGTTGTTCTTGGAAGAACTTGATGAAATCCTTTGTTTCTAAAGGTGTAAGTGATGCGGCCAAGAGTATAAATTTTGGATCCAATTCTATCCCAATGTGGACCTTTTCCGTCGACTCTATGAGAATAGGTGACCTTTCTTCCTCATGCTTGGGTAAGGTATCCAGTCTCTCTTCCTTTGGTGCCACAGTTGGGTTTTCACCATAGGAAACATCCTTTATCTTTACTTTTTTTGGTTCTAGTGCTGCCACATAGTGGTTTTCATCACTAGAACTTTTCATTTTTAATTTTTTTTTCATTTTTTTCTTTGGATGAAGATATTGGACCCCCGCTGCTTCTATTATGTTCGGTTCAAATTCATTGGTGAAAGAGGGCTCAACCGCATTAAGGTATTGGTTCATTGCTTGGTCATTTGGAAAATAGAGTAAGTCGCTTGGTTCATTTAGGTCCCAATCAATAAGGTCGGGGTTTATCAAGGATAAGGTTTCATTTGGAAAAGTACCATCAATTGGGTTTATGGACATGACTTCATTGGGGGGTTCGTACATTGTATCATTTAGATCTATAATGTGAGCTTCCTTGAGATGGTCCATGGAAGAAGGATCAAAATCCTCTTCACTTGAGTCCTCAATTACTTCTACAGGAAATAGCACGGGAAATACAACCCGCGGATTAATCCTAACGTTCGAATCATCTTCCTCTAAGGGGTCCCAAAATTCCTCTATCCATAGTCGATTAATGGGTGCTTGTCCTACATTGAGTTCTTGTATGATGGGCTCTTCACGTCTTGGAGCTTGTTGCTTTTGAACCTTAGCATAAGTATGTATGGTGACTACTTCTTTGTCATGGCATGATTGATCAGATAAAGTATCTCATTCATAATCCCGAGAGTCATCACTATCTTCATCAGATTCTAATGTGTTCACTTGAGGATATGAATCATGCATTGGGCTAGAGCTTTCTCCTTTGTATTGGTATCCTACTCCTGATCTTTCTTATTTTTCCCTCCAAGCAGGTTCAATGGGTTCTAGAAAACCTCTATTTCTTCGGCCTAAGGGTCCTCTTCCCTTGTACCCCATTTTCTGCATTATCTCAAATCCTTTCCCATATTGATCAGTTTGAATGTTAACATGTTGGATTATTTCTACGAGAGTATGTGAGGTATCATCTTCATCATGATAAAGCCATTGAAGGACTTCATCTTCCTCCTTGTCGAATGATGCTTTGTCACTTTCTCTCATGAAGTAAGAGTTATACTTATGAGGTAGGTGTTCTTTTGATGGTTTCCCATGCATTCTTGGAGATGTGGGCAAGTCGAATAAGGAAACAGAGTATTCCCCTACTCCTTTGGAACTGATTTTACATTGTTTTTCAAATGTATCCATCATATCACTCATTTTTTGGTAGTTGTCCTTTTTAGCTTTATCCTTTTCTTCTCTGGTGGGTTTGTAAAGTACTATCTCTGATTTAGGTGCTTGATCTGAATCTTCGTTTGGAGTTGGACCCTTGTAGCTCACTTTTTCCTTTCCTTTAGTTGATGTCATTGAACTAGCTTGAGGAGGGTTTGAAGTAGCACTTAATGTTAACATGGGATCATCCATTTTGATATCTTCAATCATGGTTCTTTGGATAATTCCTTCTTAGTTATGGGGAATAAATAGCTCATGAAGGGGTTTAAGTGCATTGCAATATTGGAACAGATTTGAGTCCCCTCCAACTGTGATTTCCTCACCCATGTATGAAAATTTGATGCATTGGTGGTATGTGGATGGAACCACTTGCATCTCGTGGATCCATGGTCTCCCCAATAAAATATTATAATTTAGTTTCATGTCCAATACTTGGCAATTTGTGTCCTTTCTGACAAGTCCCACTTGAATGGGCAATACGATCATGCCTTTAGAGGCTCTTTCAGCTTCATCATAGGCCTTTATGGTGATTCTTTTCGTAGGATCAATGCAGGACTTGGATAATCCTAGGGATTTAACAAGAGTAAATGTGCAAATGTTAAGACCAACTCCCCCATCTATGAGAGCTCTTTTGACCCTATGTCTTTCAATCAAGACCTCTATATGCAATGGTAAATTTTAGGGATGGGTAATAGACATGTCATCCTGGTCTGAAAATGAAAGGCAATGAGGTGCAATGAGATGACCTACCATGTTTTGAAACTTCTCCTCCTCTAAGTTAGTAGAAACATTCGTCTCTACTAGAGATTTCTCTAAAATTTCCTTATGGTTGGGAGATAGCTTTAATAGCTCCAATATGGAGATTTGTGTTGGAGTCCTTTATAGCTAATCTACCAAGCTATACGGTTTTACTATTGTAGAAGATTGCTTGATAACAATGTTGGATTGCGGAGGGCTAATAGGTTTAGGATCAACCCCTTATAGGTAATCCTTGAAGTCTGCCCCATAGTAATAACATTAGATGTCTCTTTTTGGGGTTGTTCTTTGATCACTATAGAATTCACAACATTATCATAGGGTGGCACAAAATTGATGTTATTGCTGCTTTTTTTCTTTCCATTGGACGATTCCCCTTTGTCATGTTTATAGAAGGTTTGTTTGAAAGTCGTGTGGTCTTCATTGCTTTGAGGTCCGTCAATGGTGATCATGCCACTATCAATCAAGTCTTGCACCACATTCTTTAGCTGCAAGCAATCATTTGTCGTGTGCCCTCGAATTCTATGGTATTCACAATGCCTATTTGCACTCTACCAGCTAGGCTTGTTGTGTGGTTCATAAGGTTGAATGCTAGGTAGATTAATGATGTTGTTAGCCATGAGGGTCTTTAATGCATTTTCGAGAGGTTCACCCAAGCGTGTGAAGTTCCTCTAAGGATTTGGTACCAAGAATTTATCAGATTTGTTACTCCTTTGATTATTTCCTTGGTTGCCACTATTATCATTGTTGTTGAAAGGTGCCTTGGAGGTCTGGTTTGCATTATTCACCTGATTAGGTGTTCTTGTAAGAGAAAATGGAGTCACCTTAAAATTACTAGAATCCACAACTCCGTCATTGACTACTCCCTTATTGTTATTCTTCAATCCATACCAATTATAGCTATTGGACCAATTCTTATTCTGATTGTTGTTATTATTGGAGTTATTGTTGTTGGAGTTATTCTTGTTATCTTTATACAATTTCAACTCTCCACTCTTAACCAACACTTCTTCCATCGTTACTCCATTCTTTATGAGGTCTTGGAAGGTCTTGGGGCATTGCATTCTCTATCGGTAGTTCATATTGTTGCTCAACCTATTAATGAATATATCCATTTTCTCCTTTTCGGGCACACTCCTAGGATACCTAGCAAATATTGTCCTCCACCTTTGTAAGAAAGTGAGGAATGCTTCTCCATCCTTTTGTTTAGTATTACATAATGTTATCATTGTGACCTCGTGCTTGATGTTGTATGAGTAATGGGCCACAAATTTTGAAGCTAGCTCTTCAAAGGTTTTTATGCCGGATGGTAATTTAGAAAACCACTTCATGGCTATACCTCCTAAGCTTCTTGGGAATAGTCTCATTAAATAGGTGGTATCGTGCATGAACTCTAAGCTCAATGCACAAAACTCCCGTAGGCGATCTTGTGGATCTGACATTCTTTCGTACTTGTCATATTTGGGAAACACTATATTGATCAGGAATGATGCCATTACTAGACTTTTATCAAACGGGAATGGACACAGTGCTTCAATAGAAAAGGGTTTAGGAGCCCCACTTTGCTTGATTATATCCAGTTGCATTTGAAATATCTTGAACTGCTTGTTCATAATGTAAATGGTACTCTCTTCAACTTCTGGTGGTTTTAGTTGATTAACATCATAGTCACGAGGAAGCTTAAGACCTGCCCGGGCTAGGTCCATGAAATACTTCTCTTTATCCCTTGCCATTTCTTTTTCCATGAGTCTTATGAAATAAGGGAAGAGAATGGCTTCATCAACCTTGTCATTGGTTGCATCATCGGTAGTTGGTTCGGCATTAGTTCTATGATTAGTGGCATCAATCCCTTGAGTGTTTTGATATACCCCTCCACTATTGGTATTGCCGTGATTATTCGTGTCAATGCCCCCATTATTTGCATCACCTTGGTTGTTCAGGTCAAGGCCACTATTGTTGTTATTACCCAAGCCATCGTAGTACATCATGTTGTCTTCCACTTCTTGTTCGGGTGATTTTTGGGGTACTCTTGGAGTGGTAGAAGTGTCACCTGGGTAAGGGAGATCTTGTCTCAAGTAAGTTTCATCTACTTGTAAGGTTTGCTTGACGTAGTAGAATCTAGTAAAATTAGGCATGAACAAACCACTTGGAAAACAAGATTCAATCATGCCCGTGGTCAAATCCTTGTGAAGTTTTCAAAAATTGTGTAGAACCAGGATTTTCAACTGGGCTGGATGTTAGAACAGTAAGAACACGGAAAAGGGTATTTGAATATGTGACAAAAAAAATTTGAAACCCTCGGTAAGTACTCACTGTTTGCCCTTTTGTGTTTCTGGGCATCACTTGCCTGAGTGTAGGCATGACTTAAAGTATCGTATGCGTGAACTAGAATTGAATTAGGCGGCACACTGTAGGTATGCAAGCGGCACTTGACTATTGATAGGTGTTTTTCCAGTGTTTGTTAGCGTTACTTGATATATCTGAGGCATGACTTGACGGTTGATACGCATTTTCTGAACAGTCACAAGCATGACTTTATTGCTGACAGGCGTTATTTTTCTATGCACAGGTGGCACTTTGCTGACCAGGGTGTAAATTTTGGATTTTAAAAATTGCAAGATCAATTTTTTGGAATTTTCTCATTTGAAAATGGAAGACACACTAAAGTGTATATTCTCGATCGTTTTCCACAAGTATAGCACAAAGCACAAGAAAGAATTCCAAGCAGCCTACCAATAGTCAATTTTGGCTTTTAACATTTTGGCTCTATGAGGTAGCTTGCTACTTATCAGGTTTTTATTGAACAATTCCGTTCTAAACTATGTCAAGTTCTTATACCCACTTGCGCGCTTCCCACACGCACAAAAGCACGATTTGGTGCAATCCATGAGGACTACTAGAGGAAGTGAAGACACTTGTACACAATCTAGCCACTTCCCTTTTAAGGAAAAGTGTATTTTTATTACGGTTGGCACCATTTGTGTGTGATTGCTTTGCACCTTCATGAAATTAGGATTAATATCTAACAATCTTAGCAAATACAATGAAAATTTAAACTAAGAATTGCATATGAATCCATGACATCTCATGGCTCTCTAATTAGATGTGGTAAGTAGATCTCTCAACTTAATCTCTACTAGTGACACTTCTAAAATGAGAAATATGATACTACAAATGCTTATTCTAGCTCTCAAATTGACAATGTGATACAAAGATAATTCAAATGCTCTTGATTGCTATGAAAATGACTATAATAAAGATGTTTTGCAAATGAATTTCTAAGATGATTATTGTTCTCAAAATGCCTCATACTTATAATAAATTCCCAAAGGTAGGGGGTAGAGTGAAATAATCATGATTTACCTTTGGTTGAGTCAAATACTTTGCAATGTTCATAAATGGGGAGACAATTTAAATGTTTGTCTCAAAGTTTTGGACAAAATGACAAAATTGAGTGGTTGAGATTGAAACTTTAAAATGAGTTATCAAGATTCATTTCTTTTTTAGTGATTTGTGTCTCTTTGTCCTCAATTTTCATTGGTTGCTCAACTTTGTTGAAAGATATTAGGATTATTTAAATTCAATTAATTAATTAAATTTAGCCATGTAAGGAATAGGTTCATTTTGATTTTTGATTTAACAACTATACAATTAATTGATTAAAATCAATTATGTAGTGCTTTTCACCCCTTTAAGCTTTGATTTAACTATTTAACATCATTATTTGATTTTTTCCTTTGATTTTATTGATTTTGTCCAATTTGATTTAATAATGTCCATTTTTATTGATTTGATCTTTTTTTATGAGAATTAGTGCATATTGATGATTTTGAGTCATTTTATTGATTTTAAAGCACTTGTCCATTTTTTAGTGTCTACAATATATATATATATATATATATATATATATATATATATATATATATATATATATATATATATATATATATATTTTCACTAGGATTGACTCATAGTGTTTATTCGACTGAAGCTACAAAATATCAACACTCCCTCTTAGCTAGGGAGGATAAATCAATCCAATGAACACTTAAGACACTTGACAACATCAATCATATGATGTAAAAATAAAGGCATCATCCTCAAGATGTAATCAATAGAAACATAGTCTCAATATGTGGATTGCCTCCATCGATGATTCTATCCACAAGCTCTTGAGTATTGGCCTATCAGAATGTCAACACATGACATTCACCAAATACTCCGAGTATTAGCCTATCAGAACATCAACATATGATATTCACCAAGTACTCAATAAGGTACTGGCCTGTAGAATATCAAGACATGATATTCACCAAATACCTATCATATATCTATACAAACAACTCATAGACCGTCAATGACATCTAACACTTAGTTGTTGATTTACAAGATATATCTATGCAAACAACTTATAGACCATCAATTTAATGACATCTAACACTTAGTTGTTGCTTTACAAGATGTATCTATACAAGAAACTTATAGACCGTCAATTTAATGACATCTAACACTTAGTTGTTGCTTTACAAGATATATTTATGCAAACAACTCATAGACCGTCAACTTAATGACATCTAACAATTAGTTGTTGCATTAATTCATCATGATCTGTTTCAACATTATAAATAATGTATATCATGATTTAATTTATTGTAAGATCGTCACCTTCCAATAACTTATGCAAATACAAGTGATAATCATATGGAAGTCGTCATTTCCTCATGATTTACATAAGGGGCAAGCCCATTAAAATATTCATGATTCATTAGTATAATAATCTATTATATCAAGTTTACCTCAAAAGTGTTTCACCTTAAATAGCGAACTCCCTCTCAATCAACATGATCAAGATTGTCACAAGTTGACTGAACCATTAGCTCCCTCTGAAGATCAAGTTTATCAACTTCTTGACCTCTTTCGAAATGTCAGACTCCCTTTGCATCTAGTCTCAATCATCAATTTGTTTGCAAGCATCAAGTTCTTTCTGCCTTGAATGTAATTAGCTTGTGCTTCTATCCTGAAGGTATGTCGGAAAGAGATTGCAAATAGCTCACTAAATTATCTCGATCATAAATAGCAATGATAGAAGCATGCAATATTTTACTAACCAATAGTATAGCATGAATTACAAACTCAAAAATTGTGTGCATTAATAAAACATGAAATACTTATCTTTTATAAATTTCAAGTATTTCATTATGTAAGGTGAGCCCGTATAGAGAATATCATGCTAATTCAGAGAAGGACGTCATCATTCTCAAAAATTACCATAATTATTCACATGACCTATCTTGAATATCCAAAGTTTTTATATACTATCACAACATGTACATAGTCGATCATAAATTTTGAACCTGACATTTTCTCTTCAATCGCTCTGGTGAGATTCTTGTAAATGTGTTTATCACCAACATATCCGAAATTTAGCAAAATCCAACGGTGCATTTGTGAGATACGGTCCTCGTACCAAGACTATATTTTTTGAGACAGTCACACATTCACCATCAATAAACTACTCACTTACATTTACAACCTAGCTCTGATACCATGTTAAAGTTTTAAGATCATTGCAAATGTAATAGCACTACCTAATTGTATGTATTTTCCAAATGCAACAATCTCTTGCATTTATATTGAGAATGAGCCAAGAAGAGACATGTCCCTTCATGAGACATGTTTATTCATTAATATGTAATTAACATAATGACAATTATTATTATTATTATTATTATTATATATATATCTTGAGTATTATATTAATTTCTCTAATACTTATATATATATATATATATATATATATATATATATATATATATATATATATATATATATATATATCTTCACTAGGATTGACTCGTAGTGTTTATTCGATTGAAGCTACAAAACATCAACAACTCCCACATATCCCAGGTTTGAAAGTACATAAGTTGTTTTTTTCCTTTACAAGGACCAAAGCCTCATCTCTGGCCCAATCATGATGAATTTCGATCTTGGTGGAATTCCCCCTTCTCAGTACTAATCAATATCTTTCTTTGTTGAGGCATTATTAGGGGTGTATACTAAATAAATGAGTTGTTTCAAGGTTTTATATTTCAAAAGACTTGTCAAAAGCAATGGAAAGGGTATTGATGATGGGTGGCATTTTAATCATGTATTACATAATGAAGAGTCCATAAGGTGAAGGATCTCTCCAAACATGGCATTTGCCATAGAAAAATATGTATACTTCCCTCTATCCTACATAGCCCGTTCCAAATATTGCCTATACTACGAAGTTTGTCCAAAAGAAAAATGTGTAACACTAACATCTAAACATTGCCATTACTATTGCATTATGTAACCAATCTATGACAAGTATTCTTAATCCCTGCTATATGACAACCTCATAGTGTGAACATTTCAAGCAAGCCTAAATTTTGATGGCCGTATTGGCCATTTTTCTACTTTTGAGTTGTATATAATCAGCTGAAAATTTATTTGGACCGTATAGATTGACAGGTAAATTTTCATAAAACAGTCAAAAATTGTTATACATAATATAGTATTTTATTCAAGAAAATAAATATATATTAGTTTATATATAATATATGATATATATTTATGACAAATGTTTCTATTTTATTTATTATATATTTTATTAATATAGAGTATTTTTAAAGAGAATCTATGACTTTTAGAAACTTGTTTTACCAATTTATGCAATATATTAACTTAGAAACTTTCTTAATTAATGACATATCTTACTAATTTAAAATATTTTTTCTAATTTTATATTATTTTATCATAAATAAAAATTTCTATATAATTTATTATATAGTATTTTTATTGATTTAAAATCTTTTCAAAATAAAACATATGAATTTAAAATTTCTTGAGAACATTTGAGATTTTTGTAAATATTACTAATTTATACTAATATTATATTGATAAAATATTTAAATTTAAAAGAATTATTAGACTATTCATAAATTAGAAAAAAAATGACAATCAATATACATCTTAAAACATAAAATGAAAGACATTAAAATGACCAAACCGTCATGAAAAATTGATATGACAAGTAGAGGCAACCGTCAAATTCCAAGCCTGCTTTCAAGTATTGTCCATTCAGCTAAAATGGGTTGAGTGTCAATAGCTTTTAAATTTTGATATTATAATGCTTCCATGTGATTCCTTTGAAAAAGGAAAAATGATGGATTTTCTTTGAACTTAGGTCTCTACAATGGTTCCTTGGCGCACACGGGTGACAAACAACAACACCACCTTCAGTTGGCAGTTTGAGCTAGTTTGGATGGCAATAGCATAAGGAAGACTGCACTGTGAGATTTGGACTGGCGTATTAATCCAACAAACACTAACAGTCGCATTCCCTCTCTACTTTGAGACGTGACATTGATAACACTAATATCCAGTTGCATGCTCGCGCACGGGTATGTGACACAGCCATCCCTTCACGTGACTGCTAGAATAGAAGGAGCTTATATACGGTTGGTATTCATTTTTCCTAAGACTGCGGTTATATTGGCATCTTGTAAAATCAAAGAAGTGTGTTCCAGAATTAAGTTTATTGATTTGCATTATTCAAGATTTGCTCATGTATATGTTGTATTTCTTTATGTTCGAATACATTATAAGTTGAAAACAAAAAATTTGGAAAGAGCAGACACAATGAGCAACTGATCAACAATATCCTTGAAAACAAAAGTTCTTAACATTATCAAACAAGTCAAATACACGCACATTCTGAAAACAAACAAATCAGTCCAAAGCACAGTCACGAATACACACAGCCTGCAAATCAAAAATTTATAGAGAACCGTACTTAGGATATTACAGTGGTATCAAAGCTAGCGGTCTTGCCAGCCTAGTGGGCTTATTTTTCAGCTTGCAGCAATGTTGTGTAGGCATGCATAGCAGGCACAGGCAGTATAACTTTAGACACAACAGAGTTGAACAAGGACAGCCAGAGCCTTCAGTACAGGTTGATATAGAGGACAGTCATACCGAGGCAGACAAGGAGATTGTATTTAAACAGGGAACTCGGGGTACAGGCATAGCAGAGGAAGATAGAGGTCAAAGAAACAATGAAGGTCATTCGTGAAGGACAGGTTCACATCAATGATGTGTTACATTAGCTTATAGGGGTTATTCAGCAGTTGACAGTAGCACCCAAGAGGCCCCAAAGCCATCACAGTGGTGGAAGCAGTATAGCAGGCTCACCCAAAGCTGCTAGAGCAGGCACTCGTACTACAAATAGGCCCCTTATGCCTACTTTCACAGAAAATAATGCAGAGGAAGAGGTAGCCCAGCCTGAGGCAGCAGTCAGATTTCTTGATAATGTTTTAGCCATGCACAATGAGTGGGATATGCTACCTAATAGAGTCAAGGCTGACTTTACCTTTGTTCAGTTTATGGCACAGAAGAGGGAATTTGGCAGGGCACATTAGGATAGGAGACCCAGAGGTCAGAATAGGGATCTAAAACATGTGATAAATAAATTGGCCCTTCCTACATTTGATGGTAGCGGTAAGACATCCGCGAGAGCTTAGATTCACAAGCTAGACACCTTCCTGACCCTTAAACCCATGTCAGAAACGGAAGCGATTAAGTTTGTGACCGTGCATTTAGAGGGTGCAGCATATGACTGGTGGCATCATGGTCTTGTCACCCAGAATCACGGGCTGACTACATCTTATGAGATCTTAAGCACTAAATTGATTACCCGTTTTGACAGGAATGACATTGAGGTTTACTAAAGGGAGTTAGCCCAGCTGGGACAGAGTAGGTCTTTGGACCACTACATTGATGAGTTTCAGAGGATTTCCATCATGGTCCTGGATATGTCTGGGAGGAGGAAGGTAATGTTGTTTATTGAGGGCCTACAGGATAGGTTCAGAGGATTGGTTAGAGTCCTCAAGCCGAGCACACTGGATGACGCTATTAAGTTAGCACATGACTTGGATTCACCATCTTTCATTCTGCGGCCACCAAAGAAAACCTTCAAGGGATCCTCTTTGTTTCAAAAGAATAAAAACCAAAATAAGAGCACCCCCCCTAGACTTGACTTCGAGACAAGGAATGAGTTAAGAAGAAAAAAATCGTGCTTCACTTATAGAGAGTCGTGGACCCCAGATTGTTGGTGCCTTGGGAAAGGCAAAATTCATTATATTGAGGTATTTTCCAATGGGGAATGTGAGCAGCAGGAGGGCAGCGATGTCAAGGACAATGTGAGGAGGCTCGGGACAAGCATACAGTAGAGGGAAAGAAGAGAGAGGTTTCCCATGAGCAGCCTCCTATTACTCTAGCATCTCTCTTAGTTATCCCCGCATGTCACTCTTTTTGTCTTAAGGGAGTGGTTAGAGGACAGCGGATCATTTGTCTCCTAGATACAGGTGCTACATTTAATTTCATTAGCAGCAATATGGTTTCCACGAGAGGACTCCAAATAGATAGCATTTCGGAGTTTGAGGTAAAGGTGGCCGAGGGAGATTTATTGAGCTGTATAGGGAAGATTTCAAGACTTCCGATCCACTTTGGGGATTATCTTCTAAAGCTAATTTCTACATCATTGACTTGGATAGTCTTGACGCCATTTTGGGCATGCAGTGGCTACAGACCCTAGGGAGATACACTATTGATCATCAGTTGAAACAGTTAGAGTTTATGAAGGGTGATCAGTTGATTGTGCTTAAGGTCATGCCAAATGGTGGATCACGATTGGTTTCAACTCACACGATGGAGGCCATCATTAGAAACAGTGATATGGAGTGGGCAGCCCAGTGTTTCATATCCTCTAGACCCACACCAGACTCAGGCCAGTAGGTTCACATACATATACAGGATGTGCTTGATAACCACAAGCGGATTTTTGAGGACATCCCTCCAAATATACCTCCAAACAAGGGCTTTGAGCATATCATTGAGTTGTAGGAGCGCGTCAAGCCCATAATCACCACCCCTTATCGTCATCCCAGGCACTATAAGGAAGAAATTGAAAGAACAATTAAGGAGCTTTCAGACATGGGGCACATCAGACCCAGTTCCAGCCCCTTCGCTTCTTCAGTAGTTTTGGTGAAGAAGGATGGCACTCTTCGCATGTATATTGATTACCATGCACTAAATAAGAGGACCATCAAGAGCAGATACCCCATTCCCAGGATTGATGAGTTGTTAAATGAGTTGCATGAGGCAATTTATTTTTCGAAGATAGATCTTTGATCGAGGTACCATCAGATACGTGTCCAAGAGGAGGATGTTCATAAGACAACTTTCAGATGTCACTACAAGCACTATGAGTTTCTAGTGATGTCATTTGGACTCACTAACGCACCTGCTACATTTCAGTCTTGCATGAATCATATATTTAAAATGCAATTGCGCAAGAGCGTCTTGGTATTCTTCGATGACATTTTGGTCTTCAACAAGACATGGGTAGATCACTTGCAGCACTTGGATGAGATTCTTAGCATCATGGAGAGTCAGTCTTTGTTTGGGAAAGAATCCAAGTGCGAAATTGGATTGGTTGAGATCCTCTACCTAGGGCATGTGATAGGGGCCAATGGAGTTAATGTACACTTGGAGAAAATCCAGGCAATTTGGAATTGGCCACCACTGCGGAATGTGTCAGACTTGAGAAGGTTCCTTGGGTTATGTTCTTAATTACTACAGGAGGTTTGTTAAGGGATTTTCTCAGACAGCAACTCTCCTCACCAATCTTACTCGGAAAGGGGCTTTCAAGTGCACAGATGAAGCTGAGGTGGTCTTTGATAGACTCAAGACAGTCATGAGTACTTGTCTGGTTTAGCTCTTCTGAATTTCTCTCACTCTGTTCTAGTGTGTGATGCTTCAGGAAATGGGATTGGTGCAATTTTGATGCAGGACAAGCATCTCATACCATTCGAGAGCAGGAAACTTAAGGACAGTGAGAAGTTGTATTCCACTTATGACAAGGAGATGCTTGTCATTATTGGCTAAATTCAGACAGTATCTAGTGGGTGGCAAGTTTACAATCAAGACATATCACAATAGCTTACGCTACTTCCTAGAACAGAAAGAGTTGAATGAAAGGCAGCAAAAGTGGGTCAGTAAGATTCAGGTGTACGATTTTGACATCGAGTATGTCAAAGGGAAGAATAACATTGTGGCTAACGTACTTTCTAGGAGGCCCCCAATAGCGGCTTGTTGTGTGTTATTAGAGATCTCCGCTGATTGGAAATCTCTTTTGCTGGTTGAGTATTCAAAGAATACTCAAACTTATCAGGTTTTGGATGGTCAACTTCCGAATAGTAGGTACAAGGCAGTTGATGACATTATTTTCTATAAGGATAGGATCTACCTAGTGCCAGGGTCTAAGCTTAAGGCTAAGATACTGAGGGTTGTTCATGATGTGCCCATAGCAAGACATTTGGGGTTCTTCAAAACTTACAAGCATGTCAGATAGAGGTTCTCTTGGAAGGGCCTCAAGGACAATGTCCTCCAACATGTTAGAGAGTGTCAGACTTGTCAGCAGAACAAGTCCGAGCATGAGCATCCAGTCGAGTTATTGCAGCCCCTTCCCATTCCAGCTCAGAAGTGGGAGGGTATTTCAATGGACTTCATTACTGGTTTGCCGAGAGTGCAGGGCGGGGACAATATCTTTGTGGTGGTCAACAAACTCTCCAAGTTCACTCATTTTTTTACTATCGCAGCAGGTTGGTCAACTTCACAGGTAGCAGAGTTGTCCTTCCAAGAGATTTTTAGGCTGCATGGTCTTCCCAAGACCATTGTGAGCGACAGAGACAATAAGTTCCCCACACCTTTTGGCAAGAGTTGTTCAGATTGGCAGGCACCAAGTTGACTCCTAGTACCAGTTACCACCCACAGACAGATGACCAAACAAAGATTGTGAACAAATGGGTGGAAGGCTACCTCCGGGATTATGTAGCTGGATAGCAAAGAGCATGGGTTCGATGGTTGTATTTGGGGGAGTTTTTTTACAACTCCACCTATCGCATGACTATTGGCATGTCGCCATTTCAAGCTCTCTATGGCAGTGAGCCACTTTCTTTTATAGACTTGGCTCTACATGACAGTAGAGCCCCGGTTGCAAGAGACTGTTTACAGGATCACCAAGATATTTTCAGGTCTCTCAAGGAGAACATTCAAAGGGTGCAGAATCAACAAAAGATGTATACTAATCGACATAGGACAAAGCAAAGTTTTGAAGCAGGGGATATGGTTTACCTTCGTCTTCAACCATACAAATAGAGTTCGTTGAAGAAGAGTGGGTTAGAGAAGCTCAAGCCTCAGTTTTATGGTCCTTATCACATTTTTAGGAGAGTTGGCGAGGTAGCTTACGAGCTCGAGCTTCCGACAGACAGCAAGATCTATAATGTTTTTCATGTATCTTGTCTCAAGAAGGCGATCGGACAGCAGGTAGTTTCTTTAGATGGATTACCCCCACTGGATGAGGTGGGTTTGGTTCCAGCTGAGGTTATTGAGATCAAAGAGAGGAAACTGCGAAATAGGGCTATCTGAGAGTACTTGATTCGATGGAAGGACTTACCGTACGAAGATGCCACATGGGAGGGTGAGTCTATTATGCAGCACCCTACGTTGAAATTACTTGAGGGCAAGCAATCCCGAGAAGTGAGGATGGTAATGTCCCCTTCTCAGCAGTAGGCCATTATGTCGCCTGATTAGTCTGCTTGCATGTATGCCACACCTGATTATTAATGCCACAGTAGAGAAGACCCGACTATATACTTTGGTTGAATGTTTCCGACCATCTTTGGCAAGGCTTGAGTTCATTAAGCTAATGCTAGGATTGAGTGTGTTGGAACTAGACATCATCACGGTTGGGTGTGGATTGTTAGCTGGGTTGCGCAATTGCTACTCTCGGTCGAAGCCTTTGAGGATTGCAAACTTAGCACGGGTTGACTGCAGCACGATAGCATTGCCGACCTCGACACAGCCCCAATCACTTGTGACGACGGGGTAGACATCGCTTGTTTGTTATCGAGCTGCCGCGTGGCCCTCCTGGCACATGTAAGTAGTAGATGAGCACCCAAAGCTCAGTGTCTGTGTGAGAATTGGTGTGAGAATTAGTGTTCCAGAATTAAGTTTATTGATTTGCATTATTCAGAATTTGCTCGTGTATATGTTGTATTTCTTTATGTTCGAATACATTATATGTTGAAAAGAAAAAATCTGGAAAGAGCAAACACAACGAGCAACTGAACAGCAATATCCTTGAAAATAAAAGTTCTTAACATTATCAAACAAGTCAAGTACATGCACATTCTGAAAACAAACAAATCAGTCCAGAGCACAGTCATAAATACACAGCCTGCAGATCAAAAATTTATAGAGGACAGTACTTAGGATATTACAGATTCGAACATCATAGATATGTAGAGTATATACGTGTCTTAAAAATGGAACTTGAGAAATTTAGCATCTTGATTGAAACACAACATTCATCTATCGCCCTTATGCTTCAGCTGCAAACTATAATTAGATTGAAACTTAAGGGAACCAAGTATGCCAATTGTAATAGTAAGCCTCCCGTTGCGTCTTATTATTAATTTCATTCCACTGCAATCAAACAAACTCATTGTCAGCGTGTCATATTAATTAATGATGACTCCAAAAGGACACTACAATGCAGAACCTGGAAACCTTAACTTAATTCAAAACTTCAAGAATTACATTTCATAATTTCAAGCACAAATAAGGCATCCAATCATTGAAGTGACAAAGAAAGATTCCTATTGCATACGCAAAGACGAGCTTCATTTATTCATTTAAGTTTGCAATCCTCAAAAATCGTGAGAAGAATCATATATAGAACACTCACCAACGGATAGTAAGGTTCCCTTTTCTTTTTTGCACGCTTAAGTCGATGATTTTCACACACCATTGCCAAGTCGTGCCAACTGTAACAACATATCCACTTAGTCATATTTCTAATGTAAAATTAGCTCACTCAAAAATTATATCCAAGCAATTCATTTTTACTAAGACTATTTAATGATTTTTAATGTAAAATATCGAATTTGAGTCTAAATTGTTAAATCCACATTATCACGATTCTAACCCTAACTGACTACAGTCATTGTTGCAATATTACATATCAACATCATACTGCCCCACAGCAGGCATGCAGGTTAGCTCTTTATACTATGGTGAATTGATTTCACCACTAATATCTAGCATGTAAGCACTATCACTTGGCCTCACAAGAAACCCAATCTAAAACTATCCACTCAGATTAAGAAACAGATTTCAAGCAATTATTTCCAGTCCTTTGCTTTAATTTGCATAGCATGGTTCCTGTGGAAAACTAAAATCCCATTACATAGCAATTCCAAAAATTACCATAGCATATCCCCTAATCATTTGCTAAAATAATATAAAATTTTAAACCCTGTATTATATGCTATGTTGCAGGATGTGCCTCCTGCAGTCTGGATGCATCTGGATGCAGATGCGTCTGTGGATATTTGCTTATTCGCATATTTTTGAACTATCAATTGGCATTTGGCATTGATCAACGATGACATATCATACAATCAAATGATTTAGTTTTATAATTCTGTATATTTCTTCAAATTTTTTTTTTGTGTGTGTATGTATATGTATATGTATATACATGTACCCAAGCGCATCCAAACTCAAAAAACATTCACGCATCCACGTACCGGATTCCCATACCCGCATCCATCCCTGCACCTGAACCGGTAACTTAGATTATATAGCTAGCAAAAATGTTTTATAAATCACATAAAGACAACATGAAGCATATGCCATAACATAAAACACAAATATATATTTGGTTCATAAATTTTGTTTTTTCGTAAAATAAAGATGCAGACTTCAATTACTTAAAATACAATAGTAGTCAATGAGCTATACCTGAATAAACATTACATAATATTATTTTTCAGTTGCATACAGTTTCCTGCACCATTTTTTTTATGGGCAAATAGCAGCTAGGGGCTGCACCCATATATTAAATCAAAAATAGAGTTACATTTGTTCATTGCATCAGCTGAAAACCAGCCTTTACCACCACCAAGCTAATTGTTTGCCAAACATAAGAGACCCCCCAAACCAAACTACCCCTTAACTGGTAAAATAACAATAGAAATCCCAAATGCATTTTTAGGAGTTTCCTTCACCTTTGTCATAGGAGTGAAGACACGTGTTAAAGTTAACCTCATTTTTCTTCCTTTTTCTCTGCACTACTATCCAATTACTTTCTAAGACCTCGTCAACCTGAGCCCCAACCAGATTCCCAATGGTATTTTTATCAACTTCAGGGAACAAAATTTCTGAACTCTCATCTTTCCCATCCAAACCCTTAAATGGAGATGAAGCTGTCTTGACCTGATCCTTTTTTGTCAGAGGGATCAACAGGAGTCTGTCGTGTAGACTGAAGCCTACTTGGTGACAAATCATTGTATTTATCTCTAGATGACTTCTTAGATGCATCCATGCCAGTATTACCTTCCACACATGGCTCATCTTTTCCTATTGAGTAATGGTGGGGAGAGATCCTTCCTCCAAGTAGCACTGCAGTCATACCTCTTCTTAACCTTCTGCACAGCTACAAGACATATATTGTAACATTTGCAGCAACGGAATGGTATACCCTCATAATCGACAATTTGTTTCGAACCACCATATCTGGTGCTGAGGGAGATCTCAGCAGGGAGATTCTTAGATATTTCAATATCGATCAAAATATGAGCATAGGTGGTGTGACGATACTCTATAGAACCTTCATCAACACGCAGAAATTTCCCCAAAGAATTAACAATTGCTTCAAAACAAGAATTGTAAAGGAAGATTCAGCAATCTTACCCAGATCGGAGTAACAGAGAAAACTTTAGTAGTTGGGTCAGAAGAAGTGTGCCATGGTTTCACAATTAGCAAGTGCTCATTGCAATCCGATTGATGGTCACACAAAACCTTGTGGCAATCCTTGACTTTATAGAAAACCGCACCAAGAAATCCAGCACACGGGTAGACCTGAAAATCACCAGTCAGAATGGGACACCATGTATCTGAGATCCATTGATGCAAATCTGCCAAACTTGGCCAATAACCTCTAAATCTCCCTCTCAACCCATGTTTGGCAAAAAAGCCACATTTTTATTCACATCTTGTAAAACTTCTACTCCCAACTCGACCTTTAAGACATCTTTAGCAAGAAAGGCCACAAGATGAGCGAACAGTGATTTTGGGAGAAGTTTGCCTCCATTCTTCAGAAACGCATTCTTTCCGTTTTTCCCTACAGGAAGCCCACAAACCTTATCAGTATTGGAAGTAGACCACGCTATATTGGATGGGAACCCTTGTTCAAGATTAGCCCACAAACCCTAACCAGAGCCACAGAGGGATCTGCTACCTTCTCCAGGAGATCGCTGATCTTTGCCCCTGGCAAAATTAGCACCTCAAACCTGCAAACCAAGGGCAAACAAATCTCCAAAGCCATCTTCCCATGCAAAGAACCCATCTCGGGTCACCACAAGTCACCATCTGAGCCAGCATTAGCTCCCACGAAATTATGCCTGTCTTCCGCAATAGAAACCCCGAGATGCATCGTGAGGAGGGAGCATGAGACATATGCAAACAAAGGAGTTGGGAACGGTTTAAACCATGAATCGGAGTCATTTAAAGGTCTTCAACAAGAAGCCATTTACCATAAATAACACTTTTATTGTCCTAATCCCAGAAAAAAAAAGAGAAGGCCATTAAACTGGAGTACTTTAGGACAATTTCTCTCTGCAATACACTATACAAGATTATGTCTAAGATATTGGCAAATACTCTCAAACCACTACTACCTAGCATTATCTCATAAGAGCAAACTGGGTTCGTTACTAGGAGATCAATACTGGACAGGTTCATCATAGCCCAAGAAGTGATCCTTCCCTTCAGAACACTTTTGAGATGGCGGGAAGTTGATTAAATTGGACTTCCCGAAAGCTTATGATAAGGTAGATTGGCGATTCTTGTGTAAGGTTTTGGAAGCTTTTGGATTCAACAAACAATGGAATAATTGAATATTTGAGTGCATTTTTGGCCCTAGATACTCTATTCTAGTTAATGGCTCACCAAAAGGCTTTTTCAAGAGGGTTGAGACAGGGGGACCCAATCTCCCCCTTTTTGTTCATTATGATGGCTGAAGCTTTAGGAAGGGCTATCAAGAGCATACAATCAACAGGACTCTTAGAAGGAAACACAGTAGCAAGAAGCATTAGTGTCACTCACCAGCAGTCTATGAATGACACTGCTTTTCGGAGCTGCCAAAAGGACAGAAGCCTGCCAATTCCTGGGGTTGAAAGCGTTATCACTGTATGCTAAGGCCTCTGGACAAGAAATCAATCAAGACAAATCAGAGGTTATTCTTCCTTTTGACCACCCCCCCCCCCCCTCCCCACCAAGGAAAGAAGTGGAAATAGTGAATATCTTGAACTTCAATTAGGGAACTCTACCATGCTCATATCTTGGTCTGCCAATAGATAAAGGACTGAGAAACTCCAAATTGTGGGACCCCCTGAAAAACGGATTGGATAAAAGATTTAATTCATGGAAAGGCTGATGCTTTCCTGGGCTGGGAGAATAGTGATGCTGAAAATAGTTATATCTTGCCTACCCATCTACCTACTGTCATACCTAGCACTCAATTTTGGAAAAAACACATCCATAATACAAAAGACGAGAAAATTCTTTGGCAAGGCTTGGCTGAAAAGGATAAAGTTGCCCTCATATCATGGGAAAATCAAAAGATATGTAAACCTAAAGAATATGGTAGGGTAGGACTCAGAGATCAAAGATGGCAAAACAAAGCACTCGGGGCCAAATTGGTTTGGAAAATGCTTAAAGAACCAGAATTGGAAAACCTCGACAGTAATGACCCAACAAAGATAGTTCAGATTGATAATCCACCAAAGGGATTGCAGGTATGGAATTTTATGATGAATTGTAAATCAGTAATTGCTGACTATGTGTCATGGGATATCTATGAAGGAGAAACTGCACTGTTTTGGGAAGATTCTTGGGGGGTCACGTGAGCATAGACAGAAAGATAAGAATAGAGCAAACCAAAACATACCTCAAACTACATTGGGGGAGCAGAGTCAAAGGACTATGTAGTCTTTTTCTAGAATAATCCAACACTAGGATGGAAGTTGAAAGATATGTCAGCACTACCACTTCCACGAGATGAAGCCTTGCTCACAGAGGTTATCAAGCTAAGAAAGATAGTGTTTAGAAGAGGAGAAGACAAACTAATATGGAAGGCTCTATGAACAGTCTATACAATTCCAAGGACGGGTATAGAACTGTTGCAGGCCTAGATGCTATGGCAAAGTCAGACTTTCCAACTATGCTGGAGTAAACAATGTGTGCCCAAAGCAGAGGTCTTCACAGGGGCTGCTATACTCAGAAGAAAATATTGACAGCAAAAAAGTTTAGAAAAAAAAAATTGAGGCTCCATCATGGTGTGTGTTATGCAAAAAAGAAGAAAGTATAGATCATCTTCTGCTCGGATGTCCCTTTCTCAAGAGTGCTGGACGTGGATGTGTGCAAAACTGGCGTGGTACAGCTCTACCAAATGACATCATGAACCTATTCAGGTGCTGGTCAATCAGACCTTGGTCTGGTCTTCTACGCAACATATGGGCTATTTGCCCTTCCCTTCTAATGTGGGAGATCTTGAAGGAACGGAACAGGGGGATTTTTTACTATAAGGAGATGGCAATTGACTCCTTTGAAAACAAGGTGGAGGTTGCAATCGTGGAGATGATAAACAATCGAATGAGCACATGCTTAAGTCAGACAGGCAAATTCACTGAATGGGATGGGCAGATGAGATTTAGATGGTATGGGATACAAATCCCTCCACATAATGGGAAAGGGGGAAAAGCTTCCTCCATTGAGTGAAGGCAGGCAAAATGGCAAACAACCAATGATGGCTAGTTTAAATTGAACTTCGATGGCACCTCAAGGGGTTACCCTGGCCCCTCAGGATCTGGATGTGTCCTCAAAATGCGGATTGGCCATCCCTCTGGATGAAGATACTAACAATGTTGCAGAATTCAATGCTATAAACCATGGACTACTATTCTGCAAGGACCTTGTGATAGATAAAGTTGAAATTGAAAGTGATTTTTTATTAGTAATCAACGCAATAAGATCAGGTTCAATGCCAAATTGGAAATTGAAGACAATGCTAGAAAGGGTGCTGGAGTTGCTAAAAAATCTTCAAGGCTTACACAGTAAACCACATTTTCAAGGAAGAGAATAAAGATGCAGATGAACTGGCAAATTGGGCCACGGATGGGAAAGAATGTGGTTCCATAGGACCAAGTTAGAGATTGAAGGCGACTTGGCAATAGAGATTAATGCAGTGAGAACCGAATCGACACCCAATTGGAAACTAGGGGCACTACTAGGAAGAGTTGGAATTATTTGAGTTCACAATTAATCATGTCTACAAGGAGGCCCATAAAGATGCAGATGGTAATTTGGTGGCGGATGGAGTAGTTGTCGAAAGAATTGGTTTGATATAATAAAATGGATAGCAAGGAAAAGAAAGAAAAACAACAAGGTGATGGAGTAAGAGTTGGCATCAATCAGTCCTCCAAGGTAGATCACCCTGACAGATCATTATAATGACACGGGCTTCCCTTCTTGGATGGAAATAGCAATATATGATGATGATGATGAAGAAGATATCTGACAGGGACCATCAATACATCAGATAATTAAGACAATATCTCAAAGATGTAAACTCGATAACCTCGACATCAATAACAAAAAAAGACATCATATCTAGTGAAGTTGGTGGCAGCACTCACATATGCCAACCTGGATAACACATGAAGAGTTTGGACAAAGAATATTTATTATTGACATAACCGGCACCAAATCAACCCACAAGAAGGGCGGTGAGGATAACAACTTGCCTAGAAATGATGAGGCATTTATGAGTTTCCTCCCTAGGAAGATAAGGATGAAATGAAAGACTCTTTTTTCTTGCCCTCAAATTTGCATATTGCTCCACGGATTCTCCTATCAGACTAACTTCAGACAAGAGGCAAATGTCATTCATAGGAGAAATAAAGGTGAGAGACTCAAAGCAGTGATGACTTACTCCCATGAGTTGATCATTCACGTGGTCAAGATTTTTATTTTATTTTTTGAGGGGGAGGGGGGGCGAGGTCTTATTCTCCAGTCATCACTACAGTGTTTTCGGCAACCGTGTTAAAGGTGGGAGCCAGACAGTTATGTCCAAAGGTTTTCAATGATTCCTTCCTAGGTGAACTGGACCTAGTTATGGTTAATATGGATGAAGAGCTAAGATTCCCATACTTGAAGGACTATTTTGTGATCAAGCGCAGGGGTAGAGAAGTGTCAAAAATGATGGTGCTCAGTATGGGACAAGGAAGCATTTGAGAGCAAAAAACCCATCATTAGAAGAAATGTGGATTTCCTGCAAAAGCTATTGGGGTTAAAGTTGAATGGAGGGGCTTGGATAAAAGAATATACGCAGGATGAAGAACTTGAGAGCGGGGACGAGGAGAATGACTTCAGAGTGGAAATCAGTGAGGAAATGTAGAACGTGGTTGGTGTGGAGCAACCTGGACCGAGCCGAGGAAATGTTGAGCGACAGATCAGAACACTACTCACAGACAAGCGGAAGGCACCTACAACCGACTAAACCCTCTGTTGCTGCTAATGTTCATGAACTACTGTAACTATGATATACAAAATGTGTAAGTAGTGGTGCAGGGGCACCACCTCCACCTTTGAATTTCACATCATTTAAGTCATGTCAAGAAAGGATATATTCATTAAAGTGTTAGAACCATGGTATATTTGTTAAATTACATTATAGTGATTCAACAAAGAGAATATGGGATATTTGTATGCAAAATTCCGAATAAGAATATGAATGGTCATGGAAGACAAACCGTTTTGTAACAGTCCAATATGGTCTTAAATAGACTACACTATGTAATAGAGAGGAGAATAGTTAGAGAGAGTCGACAGACAATAGAATAGGCAAAGAGAGATTAAGAATTGTGAAAGAGATTGGGCTAATGTAATCTTTTGGAGTTTTAATGGAATGTATTTTACCAAATCTATCATTGGTCTTTCAGTTTTGTTAAGTCATATTCCACACATCTACCGCAAATGGTTTCATAGTTCTGTAGCGATTGTTTATTTCTTGTTTTCGGTTTGATAAGAGTATCTGACAGTGAGATGTATTGGGTCTTTCATTATTACAGTCGGTTCTAACAGCCATGTTAGTTCATCAAATCGGGTTTGCACTATTGTTAAAGAAATTTAATGCTCTGGTTTTAGCATGTAACGGTTATTGAAATGTTGATATGTTTGGTCATGCCCGTGTGGAAGCCAAGAACCATCGTATTGTATTGACTTCAATCTTGAAACGGTTGTCAGAAAGGTGGCGGACGGTGCAAATGCTATCAGAGAAAGGTGGCAAGTTTGTTAATACCCGCATGGTAATCATGCATCAACCGTCATGTTAGGAGGAGTCGTGAGTGTTCTTTTTGAAGTAGTATTTGCTAAACAGCCAAATGATATTCCATATCATTCCCAAATCGATAGCTACTTTCTAGAACCATGCACTATTATTGTATTGGCTTCGAATGTATTGAAGCGGTTATTGAAAGGGTTATTGGATGTTATTCTTAAATCGACCAATGTAGACCATCGTGTTTTGATCTCAGCGCTTGTTAAGGGAAAAGGTGGCGAAATACATATACATGCATGCTTGTGTTGAGCCGACCCGCGAGACAAAGGAGTTTTATCTCAGTCCATAGAAGGCCCAAAAGGTATGAAGAATCAGTGAATGTAATGTGACTATAGGTGAGTTTTATGAAACGATGATCATGGAGTCTAGTATCAAGTTGATCTTATTATATTAAGTGACAATATTATTATTGGAATACTGAAAGATATGAGCCTCTAAATTCGATGTTATAAGTATTTGCATAATAAAGAAGTACATGCAGATTGAAAGGAATACCATCGATGCTCGTCTGCATCAAGTGGTATCAAAGCTCAGAAGATTTTGAGCGTGTAGATAGAGCACCCAAGGAGGCAATCTACACCAGGATTTTGAGTTGTGATTGTTGCAAATTCTTGCTACGGTGTTTTGTGGTTGCAAATTTGTTGAGAGAGATGAGTCTTTTGACGTCACTCATACACTGGTTCCTTTGTCGGAGCCTTGGAGTGCCCATTTTCCACCAAGTGTGTTCCAGAGTTGAAACGTGTATTGGAGGATCAAAGGATTCTTGGATAAAGTGAAGATGTACCTAACAAGATCTAAGACAAAGACCCACAAAGATGAAGAGAGGAAGCAGCAGAGGCATCGATGCAGTGATAAGGGTGAAGAGGCGAAGATTTTGTAGAAGTCTCACAAAAGCATTTCCATGGGACATGGAAAATTTTTAAGTTTGGGAGTATGGTGCAGGGGCACCACCTCCACCTTCGAATTTCACATCATTCAAGTCATGTCAAGAAAGGATATATTCATTAAAGTGTTAGAACTATGGTATATTTGTTAAATTACATTATAATGATTTGACAAAGAGAATATGGGATATTTGTAAGCAAAATTCCGAATAAGAATATGAATGGTCATGGAAGACAAACTGTTTTGTAACAGTCCAATATGGTCTTAAATAGACTACACTGTGTAATAGAGAGGAGAATAGTTAGAGAGAGTCGACAAACAATAGAATAGGCAAAGAGACATCAAGAATTGTGAAACAGATTGGGCTCTCTGGCCTCCAGCCAGAGAGCCATCATAATATGTAATCTTTTGGAGTTTTAATGGAATGTATTTTACCAAATCTATCATTGGTCTTTCAGTTTTGTTAAGTCATATTCCGCACATCTATCGCAAATGGTTTCATAGTTCTATAGGGATTGTTTATTTCTTGTTTTCGGTTTGATAAGAGTATCTGACAGTGCGATGTATCGGGTCTTTCATTATTACAGTTGGTTCTAACAGCCATGTTAGTTCATCAAATCGGATTTGCACTATTGTTAAAGAAATTTAATGCTCTGGGTTTAGCATGTAACAGTTATTGAAAAGTTGATATGTTTGGTCATGCCCGCGTGGAAGCCAAGAACCATTGTATTGTATTGACTTCAATCTTGAAACGGTTGTCAGAACGGTGGCGGACGGTGCAAATGCTATCAGAGAAAGGTGGCAAGTTTGTTAATACCCGCATGGTAATCATGCATCGACCGTCATGTTAGAAGGAGTCGTGAGTGTTCTTTTTGAAGTAGTATTTGCCAAACAGCTAAATGATATTCCATAAATTCCCAAATCAATAGCTACTTTCTAGAACCGTGCACTATTATTGTATTGGCTTCGAATGTATTGAAGCGGTTATTGAAAGGGTTACTGGATGTTATTCTTAAATCAACCAATGTAGACCATCGTGTTTTGATCTCAACGTTTGTTAAGGGAAAAGGTGGCGAAATACATATACATGCATGCTCGTGTTGAGCTGACCCGCGAGACAAAGGAGTTTTATCTTAGTCCATAGAAGGCTCGAAAGGTATGAAGAATCAATGAATGTAATGTGACTATTGGTGAGTTTTATGAAACGATGATCATGGAGTCTAGTATCAAGTTGATCTTATTATATTAAGTGACAATATTATTATTGGAATACTGAAAGATGTGAGCCTCTAAATTCGATGTTATAAGTATTTGCATAATAAAGAAGTACATGAAGATTGAAAGGAATACCATCGATGCTCATCTGCATCAAGTAGTCTCTATAGGTATATGTATTAGGTGGAATATGAAGTCTAAGGCATAAATCTATCATAACTTTGGCTGTTTTCCATATATATTCAGGACGGGCATCCTAGGCCCTTGTTGTAATGGGAGGGAATTTTGTTTCCAAGAAATTTTGAAATGGAGGTTCTTGGATATTAGGGAAATTTTTAGTATGGGGACCAGGTTCCTAGAGCATTGCTCGGGTGCCCTACTTAATCTATGTAAAAATCATCTTCTAATATCAATACAAATCCTTTCAGAGCTCTACTACGCTTTATCAACCCAAAAAAGATATGGATTGCTAAAAGAAAACAACCCCAAAAGATTAACTCCAAATTACCTACAACACATTGACAAATCAGTTGTAGTAGTGTTAAAAAAATTATCCTTTGTTGCAAGGGGACTTGCAACAATACAAAATAGTCTAAGGCATGCAAGTGATCTCTTAATTGCAAGTGCATTTGCAGCATCTATCCAAATATAGAACCAAATTGAATTGAAACATCCAAAACAACTTTTATATCACACACATCATTAAAAATCCTACCAATCCTCCCCTTTTGACAACCATGGCAATTTGTTTAGTTCATCTACCTATCTTCCTTCTTCGCAAACCACTACAAACATTTAGCAGGCCTAACTAAAGGTTTTTCTTTTTGACACCTCTTGTACCAACCACCATTACCCATGCATCCTAGCCATCACACACTCCCAACTTCTATTGCTATTGATGACGTTGAAATACACCATCTAGGGATAAATTAAAGCAATCTCTCAAGTAGACATAACCCTTTTTAATGTTCTCTCATAACTTTTGACCTAGATATTTCTACACAATTGAATCAGATCCAATTTTTGCAAGCATCATGAGAATAAAAATATAAGGCAACCATCTAGCAAAAAAATCAGATCTATGCAACCAAAAGACATTGTCACTTGTTTGGGCTCAATAGTGCAGTTTTAAGGTCAAATGTGTGGCTTATGCATTTGACACCATGAAATATATCAATTGGACACCTAAGACACTAGCATGGTTTGCAAGGTCACTCACACAATTTCCCACATCACAACTACAACTTCTAGGTTGGGACAATTGGATTCCTTGATCGACAGTGCAGTTTTCAAGGTCATTAGCATAATTTGCAAGATTGCTTGTGCAGTTTCCCAAGACAAGATCGTGACTTCTAGACCAAGAACATGTACTGCAAAATTTAACTTTCAAGGGTATCCTTCGGTTTTCTTCTACATTCTACCTTCACTAAACCAGCAAATCAAGGACACATCTTTCTAACCCTATCCTCCATTGAGTAGCTCTAGTCCTATTTCAATTCCCAGCTATTGCTACTCATTTTACTTAAATTAGATCTAGAATTATTTACTTTGATGTTATCTCAAGTACTAATCAAGTTTCCTAAGGAAAATAACACAAATGGTAATTAAAAATTGTTAATGTTTATAGCTAGTCGAATTCTAGCTGTGCAATTACTATTTATTTAGGATCAAATCTTTAATTAGATCCTGAATGGTCCCATTAAATAAACGTCTAAGGGTAGACGTTTTCCATAGTCACCCTACACACACGCCATATAATGTTGGTGCCAAAATAAATTGCAAGGATAAGGTCGGCTGGAATAATATAGATGAGTCGGCCTGTTTCAAATAAATAAACGGATAGTATATATAAAGCTGCCTTCCGCATCTAAAACAATGTACACTCCACAATCATTAGCGATCTAATGCTCTGCTCTACCCTGCTGAATGCGAAATTGATTCATAGTGAAATGCGACTATGCTCTGCTCTGCCCTGCCGAATGTAAATATGATCCACAGCGAATTGCGTCCATGATTTGAAGTTCTGCTCTACCCTGCCGAAATACTCCCTGGTGAATATCCGACATCTCCAGATCTGATCTATAGCTACAGCAATTTCTATAGAGGACCGAGACCACATCAAGAGTTATCTGACACGCACACATTCATCTCTGAATTCGATCTTCCTCTGCTCTGGTCGAGTTATCATTACTGTAAAACACATCTCAGGTCAGATCTATTTTGAGACTGAACATAGCAAGTTGTATCTGGGCCTAATAAAATATATCAAACTATTTGCTGGGTTTTTACCTCTACAAGGGAGGTTTCCCAGGGTATATCGTGTGTTGTGCTTGTGTTTTAGTTACTTGTTATTGCATTTATTTCTTTATTTTCAGTAAATAGTTAGATCTTAAACTAAAATTAACAAAAATAACAAACTTAAAACCTAGGGGTCTTACATTCTATTTACACATTCATAACTGCTTTGCTCGTCAAAGCTCAAAAAATAAAATCCAAAATAGAATTACACTATTACAAGTAGCGGTTGTCGTTGCACCAAAAGATCAACTTGTCAATGCCCAATACAAGCCATGTCATGAATCCCACGAGGGACGTTGGCACACTGCCAACAACACTAAACATTGAAGGGCCAAAATTGCAACACAAGCTCCACGTGTATGCCAAGAACTTTTGAAATTCTATAAGATTATTTGGTGTAGGCCATTCTTGGATGAAAAATTTTGGCCAAGTCCACATTTGCTCCCTATGCATCTATAGTGTATCCTACAAATGTATCTCTAGCATGGAGAATGAATATTTCTCCAAGTTGGTGTAGAGCTTCTATTATTGTAAAGTGTGAAACACCTATTGGATGTGGCACATGTGTTCATCCCATGTCATGTTAAGCAATATAAGTTTATCATCAAGGAGGACAACAATAAACATATTGATGAGTGACCTAAGAAAGTCAATCATCATCTACATGAATGTTGTTGGAGCATTGATCAACCCGAAGGGCATAACCAACCATTCAAATGAACCTTCCATAACTTTCAAGGCTATCTTCCAATAATCTGCAAGTTTAACAAAAATATAATGATAACAGAGACAAATTTACGGCTTTGTAGTACTTGGTTTTTTAATTAAGGATTTCACTCATTTGCAAATGAAATGGTTTGCAACTGTTTTTATTTATCAATATCATATGGAAGTGGTGGATAATGTGGTGGTTGAATCGGATCTGGGAGTCACTCTATATCCACAGCATTCACCTTCCTTAATTGCCAAAAAAACATTATCACTTCTTTGTTAGTAGCCACAATTAGAATACTTTCCAATTAAACTGTGTTTTACATCTAAACTATGAGGGAAATGTGTTCTCTAAAGTTGTATGATCTAAAGATGGCCTAGTTTCTATACGTTTTTGTGTTTCATTGTTGACAGGATATTGTGTTTTTTTCTATGAAGGTTAGTGTTTTCTTGGAGCAAAAACTGTGGTGTATACAAAGCAGTGATGGTTTCAAAAAGTTTTCATTCACGTAGGTGAAGCCACTGCTATATAAGGTGAAGCCACTGCTAAATATAAATATAAATTGTCTCTGTTATCATTATATAATGTCTGTCTCTGTTCGCGAATTTGTTTGGCTCAAAAATCTTGCAAATCTTTCTAGTTTCTTGTTTCTAGTCTACTCTTCTAGGCTACACTTCGATGGTAATCTCAAACTGAGATGATAATTTTGACGTATAGTTTTTTGCCTTGTAAATCAGTTGATAAACTATCTCTAATAGAAAAATAATTATAATGTTATAACTCCATCATTAATCATTATTTCTCAATTCTGACTGAACCTGAGAGTTAACCATTGTATCTATCCACTGCGCATCCAACTGGCTTACTAAAAATATTAAGGGTCCATCTCCATGAACCACTGACCTACTATAATTAGTAAATCCCTAAATACCTGATCAACAAAGATGTCAAGGGTCATCACTACAATTGAGTCCAGTCCAGGTGCCCTACCAAATATAGAAATGCTAAATAGATGACTTACTATAAATAGTAAGTCCCTCAAACTAAGCCAACTGATGAAGGAGTCAAGCATTGTGCATACCAAGAGACTAGGTGCCTCTGCCAAATATAGCAATCCCGCAACAATGACTTGCTATAAATGGTAAGTCTCTAAATAACTGCTCCAAACAACGATGCTGAATCTCAACATTGCCACCAAGTTGTTCAGGCACCCTGCTAAAGATAGAAACCTTGACTTTCCCAAAATAGACACATACTATAGATAGTAAGTGTGCCAATTTGACTCAAACAAAGAGCAATTTTGAACATGCAAGACCAATGGAGTGGTAACTCGCCTCTGGCTCTGCCAAATGGACCCTCTGAACAGCTGCATTAGCCTATGAGGGTCAAGAAATAAGCTAATCCTCTAAAAGTTGACATTCACGAAAAAGGGGACATTACAACATGTAATTAAAATTGCACTTTTGTAAGGGGATGATTTATGTAGAGCAGGGGTGGAGAATACCACAACAATATCAATGAACCAATCTTTGAAACATTAGAACATTCTTTGATGGGTTTTTGCTCACAAGCCCTCAATTTCCTAGTAGCCCTTAACAATTGGTTTTTCAATCATAACCTCCTGTGCAAACCTCATACACAAATTTTGATACCCTTTATGTCACTTGACAACATATCCCATTTGCAAGTGTGGTTACTCTAAAACAATAGACTAAAAATTGATTGTCCTAGTCTCTAGGCCTAATTGTTTGAATTTAGGGGCAAAAAATTGGGTTTTTTGGCCATAACTTTCATTGTAGACGTGATATCAAAAATGTAAATATAGTTCTAGATACCCATTTGGGCTTTATACAACATATCTTAGAATCAAGGTAGGTTACTTTGTACGAAACCCTTCAACAATTTACTTGTTTGCTCCCCATCACCCTAACTAGGGTTTCAGACCTGTTTGTAGTAAAAAGGGCATAACCTGCTTGAAACATAACGAAATACATCCAAACCAAAACCAAATGAATGGTAACTCATTTATCTTTCCAACCATACCATGTGCAGGTCGTACAAATGTCATAAATATCCATACAAAACTCTGCAACAAGAAAATCTGGAAGTGGCAGTCATTAAAACGATCATATCTTCTTCAAAATCCAATGAGTTTGAGTGAAACAAAAAGTAAAAGAATGTAGATTCAATTATCTTTCATTCCCAATAGATTTCATTGCATCATGAATCCGTACAAACACATACAATGCAAAGGAATAGCAGAGTAACATTCAGATTTTGCAGAAACAATGATTTTTATTGTTTGGTTTCACTTCCAAACGTCCATCCCCCACCACCCAACCCCTTGGGTAGACATTACATGGCCTTTTAAAGGTTTTTCAATAGTTTCCAACTGTCCACAACCACTTTTCAAATTAGGATTTCATTATGACACTTTATGCCAAACTAGTGTCAAAAGTTGGTTGACAACAATGTGCAACTTTTACAATCTTGCCACTCTTAACACCTAATGACTAAAACTAGACTCCAACACATAGGAAATGGTCGCAGAAGACCTTATTACATGTAAACAACTCAACAAAAACAAAAAATCAATTTTTGCCCCCTTGGAGGCATGAGGATCTATGGGTGCTCTTGCACCATACTCCCCAGAGAAAAGGAATTTGAAATCCATCTCAAATGATGGTCTGATTTTCTTTATCTTCTTCCAATTGTGTTGTACGTAAAGATGTTCTCCATTCTTGGCTGGATCTATTCTAGGTGCCTTGATCTTCACACATTTGTATCGTGCTTGCTTTTTGGACCTCTTCCTGATGATCTTCTTTTCAACTATAAGACTCCAAATTTCTATATCCCTGCCATATTCTTTGTTACTACTGTCCATTTCTTCATCTTCATCATTTGAATGCAATTTTTCAGCATATTCCTCATCCATAAAATCAGAAAATACAACCAGCACCTTTGTTGTTTTTGCAACATCTTCACCATATTGTACTACATTGGCAAAAGAATCTCCATTAATTGCATTCACTTCTCTTTCTTCTTTATACTCTTTCTCATCTTGATCTACTGCACCTGTAAACACATACTCACACATATTGTTAGAAACAAAATTCTGAGTCTCTATGGACTCATGTTCTTCAGATTTTTCCTCTTCCTCAAATGGTTTAGGCTCTTTCATCATCAACAAAGACTCTCCAGGGTATGGTTCTGTTTTCCTTGCTTGTCTTCTTCTCCTCTGAATGATCTTCTTGATGGGCCACTTTACCTTCTTTCTTATTGGTAAATGTCAACCACTTTCTTGGTTTGTTTTTACAAGAAGCTATTGCATCTCAAGTTCCATTCTTCTTTCCATTTCCTCTTGAATTTCTTTCATTTGCTGCAAGGCTTGCCTCAAATCTGCTATCTCTTGCTTAATATCAATTTGTTTTACCTTCTCATCCCTTTTCTTTATCTCACTTCTCTCTTTTCTTTTCTCTTGTTTCTTGCTTGGTAACTCTTTACTCTACAAGTCTCCACGGACTAATCTTCTCAACGCTTCCATTCTTCTTCCTCAAGCAAGTCTCTTTCACCTTGCTTCTTCTTGCCTTTGTGATACTTCACCTAAGTTTCCTCCCTTCTTCACTACCTAGTCTTTTGGCATCCAAGTTCTTGCTTCAACCTGCAAAAGACAACACATAAACTCCAAAAACTTATCTTGCCCAGATATTCGGGCTCTGATACCAATTTAATGCAGCGCAAGGGTGGAGAGTACCACAACAATCTCAATCAACCATCTTTGAAACATTAGAACATCCTTTGATGGGTTTTTCCTCACAAGCCCTCAATTTCCTAGTAGCCCTTAACAACTGGTTTTTCACTCATAACCTCTTGTGCAGACCTCATACACAATTTCTAGAAACAGATTTTGATACCCTTTATGTCATTCGACAACATATCCAATTTGTAGGTGTGGTTACTTTGGAACAAAGGACTCAAAAATTGATTGTCCTAGTCTCTAGGCCTAATTGTTTGAACATACTTAGGGGTGGCAAATAGGGTTTTTCGGCCATAACTTTCATTGTAGACGTGATATCAAAAATGTAAATACAGTTCTAGATACCCATTTCTAGGCTTTATATAACATATCTTAAAATTAGAGTAGGTTACTTTGTACAAAACCCTTCAAAAATTGACTTATTTGCTCACTATTACCCTAACTAGGTTGTCAGACTTGTTTGCAGTAAAATGGGCATAACTTGCTTGAAACAAAACGAAATTCATCCAAACCAAAACCAAATGAAAGGTAACTAGTTTATCTTTCCAAACATACCACGTGCAGGTCATAGAAATACAGTACATATCCATATAAAACACTTCAACAGGACTGTCAAAGGAAAAATCTGGAAGTGGCAGCCATTAAAATTATCATAACTTCTTCAAAATCCAATAAATTTGAGTGAAACAAAAAGGAAACGAAAGTAGATTCAATTATCTTTCATTCCCATTCAGTTTCATAGCATCATGATTCCGTACAAACACATACAATGCAAAGGAACAGAAAAGTAATGTTCAGGTTTTGCAGAAACAATGATTTTTATTTTTTGGTTTCACTTCCAAACTTCCATCCACCATCACCCAACCCCTTGGGTCTACATTAAATGACCTTTTAAAGATTTTCCAACAGTTTCCAATTGTGCACGACCACTTTTCAAATTAGGATTTCATTATGACACTTTATGCCAAACTAATGTCAAAAGCTGTTTGACAACAATGTGCAACTTTGACAACTTTTAATATTTAGCAACACCTAATGACTCAACCAAGACTCCAACACATGAAATGGTCTTAGAAGACCTTATCACATGTAAACAACTCAACAAAACAAAAATATCAACTTTTGCCCCCTTGGAGGCATGAGGACCTATGGGTGCCCCTGCACCAATGATTAACCCATTTTATTATTCATTTTAAAAGTATGAGGTCACGTTGTTAACCTTCATAAACCACACTAAATTGCTGCCAAGTACAAGTCTTGCTAAAAATTAATAACCAAAAAATATCCCAAAAACATACGAACTTCAAAATTTCAGTATTTTTTGAACCGTTTACATCAACCATTTTTTCTTTGTGGTACTTTTGGGTAAAAAAATCCAATATTAAGAAGAAACGATTAGGCCCTGAGCAAGTTTTAAATTGGCAGGCCAAACAGTCTACTTGCTAAAATGAACAACAATACACAAAGCTTAGGGTTTTCCAAAAAACAATAAAATTGAGATTTAGCGTTTTCAAAACCAATGGACTCTCAAGGTTTAGGGTTTAGAATTTAATTCTATGCAAGAACCAACAGTATGGGAATTTCACTGCTTGAGGATGTTACCGTCTCTGCGGTAGAAACATACAACTGTGGTGTGAAAAGAGAAGAAAAGCGTGAATGAAAAGAGAAGAGGATACGTGTGTGATGTTACTTGATACTGTTGGTGGCCTGGTTGTAGTGCGGTTCCCATATGGTCAAAAAATTGGTCCAAAGGGTGCCCCAGAGAACAGCATCGAAAGGCGCTGAGCCAGAATGCGGGACGCCTGGATCGCCTTGATAACCTGGTCCAAATATCTTATCCATTCCAACGATTTTTCACAAATGCCTGCACTGTCAAGACGACCAAAATAGAGAGTTTTTATAGGTATCCAATAGGAGGCCTCTTACCTATTTACAAATTCTATTTTCCTCTATTTAATTGAAAGGTTATCTCTCATGCGAGGTGATATAAAGGTTTTTTAATTTATATATATTTATTTACTAGTATATTTATATTTTCAAATAAAACTTTATGTAAAATAAGCTGAGAGATATCAGATTTCAAGTTATCTAATATTCATACATATAAATAAATTATCATCATTTAGACTCTTTAAAATATCAAATGAATCTTATACAACAGGCAATTCTTCCTTTTTCATTTAATTTTTAACCGTTATGAACATAACCATTTCCTTTTCATTTATTTATATGAATTTATTAACTACTTTTTTTCAAATATGTTTAAAATTAATTCTTGTAGTAAAATAGTCATGAATTTGGAATATTCATTTTAATTTTAAAAATATTTTTCTTCTTACAATAAAATAAAAATGAATCAATATTAATATAATTATGAACATTGAATATTTATTTTAATTTTAAGCGCATATCATTATGGGACAAGTAATTTTTTAGACTTCAGATTTTTTTCTCTTTTGCTCCTTTTTTTATTATATTTCTACTTTCAAAAATCTAAATGTCTACGAATTAAATAATAAACTTATGTTTTAAAATTTTAATGAAGTGTGATGCACTAATGATTTAAAATTTTAATGAAGTGTGATGCACTAATGATTTGGTGTCTTAGAATTTCTAACTTATTCTTTGTTCAACCCACAACACAATGGTTTGTTGCGAGCCTGTTGTTCAATAGGTCATCGATTTGATTCTCTCTCACTTCTTGCAAGAAAGTTTGGAATGACTGTCGAAGGCGGTCTCGGTTACAATGTTGACAGTGACTCTATTCATGGTGGCCACGTCTATTGATTCTACAACTTGATTGATAGGTTGACCCGCAGGAATGGTGGTAGTTGCTATACTGGGCAGAATGGTTGGTCACGTTAGGTAGTGGAGCGATAAGGAGACTGACATGGTAGAAGATGTTGATGGGAGACATAAGGAGTTTGGTTGGGTGCAATAGAGTGATAAGGGAATGGAGGGATAAGGGTATATTGGAGTGATAAGGAGATTTGTGTGAGTCTAGAGAGATAAGGAGGAAGGTGAGTGTGAGAGAGATATGAGGAGAATCAGGAAAATTTAGCAAGAGATAAATATAGGAGGCATTCATACCTCGATAATGGCAATGTACTCACCACGAGGATGGGGTCCCCCAATGTGACCCCACTAGTTCATAGTTGGATAGTCAAAAGCTATTATATCAAACCAAAAAAAAACTTATGTTTACATATCTTTCAACCGATCCTTTTTCTCTTGCAAAAATTGCAAATAAAAACAAAAATTAGATATAAAAAAAATCAAACATCAATCTACGTACAATGTCTTAGAATACAAAGCAATCAAAAGAATCCATGAGGGATGTGGAAAAGGGTATGCTTTTTATAACGCAATCTAATTAATGAAAATTTTACAATGTAAACATCGCAATACAAACTTCTACTCTTAATCCACCACTGCCTTAATAAGCTCCAATACATAATCAAAACCAATGCATGAATTTGGTAAAGAATATACCTTTGGGATTCAATTTCATCTTTTCAGAAGAAAAAAAAATGTTAAAAACTCGCACATGGATTCACAATTGTTCTAAGGTTAATTGTTTGATAATGAAGGTTTAATGTCTATGGTATTAAGCCATGATTTTTGTTGATATATCATTTGTATTGCAAGATACATTAAAGGCGGTTAGATGTGCAAGTAAAGCTTAAAATTATTCTTCGTAAAGAGTGGAGGCCATTACTTAGGCCTAGAATTGATGGTCTATGGACAGACTTTGCTTGATTTGGTCATATTTTACAGTTTAAAACTTTAATAACTTGAAGAGAAGTAATATAGTTGTAGTATCATTTAATAGTAAATATGCATTTTATCAATGAATTTCTTTCTCCTTGTGATTTCAAACTACAACCTCTGGCACAGATTTATAAGACTCCTCACAACCTCTCGAGGTAGACAAAATTAAGGACAACAATCATTAGTCATGCAAAGCTCTTGAAATGAATGTGTAATTCTATATTCTTTTAAGAGAAAGAATTGAAATGAGTAGATGCAAATGATTTCTCCTCATAATTAAACATATTTTAGAAGGTGAGAATGAATACATTGACTTCCTTTAAATATAATGACATAGCAACACATCAAAAAAGCTTGCGGTTCATCAACCCTAAGTACGAAGGGTAAAGATAGGAAGTCAATCAAATACGAATCTAAAAATATAAACTATGATAGGATGTATTTTTTTATCATGAGTACAAACTTATGATTATGAACTAATTAAAGAGCTAAATTATATGCTTGAAAAAAATGTAAACATAAAAGTAATAACCAAGTAGATAAAATGAATGCATAGTGTTGTGTAACATAAAAGAAAGGATAAATAATAATTATTAAGTTGTAAGGCTTCTTACAGTAGCAACAAAAGTATCAGTACACTTTTTCATTTTTAAGTCGATAGGCTTTATGTAGGAGCTTTGCTCCCATAAATGACTTTTTCCTCCCGAAAAGTTGTCAGCCCCTCTTCCCAAATAATTTTGCTTTTCCGGCAATGGAAAACACTTCAGATTTTTATAGCAACTTACCTTATTTTTTCCTTAAAATTCTCAAACTTTTTTCAATTAATCATGTGACCGAAACATTAACATCTCTCACCAATTTAGAATGAGGTCTATTTTTGAATTTTTAATACTTAGATTAAGAGATTTTTTTAAGGATTAATTGTACTTTTAAAATTTGTTTAGGTTTTTTTAACATAGTTTATTTCAAGGATAAACTGTACTTTTTACTTTTTATGTATGTATTTATTAAGTTGTTTTGTATGTATTTTTCAAGAATCAACAATTATATAGTCAATTGTATATAAACATCATGCAATTTCCTAACATTCACCTTCAACAAATTTACTTTCTACATAAAAATGAAATTAAAAATTAATGTAAAAATATATTCATTTTAAAATTTCCTATTTTAAATTGAAAAAGGAAAACCTATCGGCTCATCATTGCATGCACAAAAGCATGTGATTGCTAGTTTACTAATGTGTGACGTTTGAATCGATACTACACAATATATATGAATTCCTCTACATGTAGCCTGTTAAATAGTGCGCTAACCAATCTTCATATGTATTTTGATTGAGACTGTCACTTAAATTATGTGAAGTACTAGCAATGAAAAATGCATGAAATTTAAGTTTACTAGGTCAGGCTACACCTTGTAAATGTTGATTGTTTTGACGTAGAAAATTGTGAGTTTCCTATCATGTTGTTGTTGCTGGTTGTCTTGTATTGTTGGAGACATGGAAATACACCACATTATAAGGAATAAATTGGGAATTAAATTTAACAATTAATACAGTTATAGAAAGAAAGGGAGGGATTCCCTTGTCAACATTTATGTTTTCATCCAAATGTAAATGGAGAGGATTAGCAGACATAAACATCCAGATTTTACTTTGCTATTCTTGTTTAAAAGGAAATTATTCAAGAATAGGTATCCATAGGTATCATGTAGTTCAAACAAGCTTGGATGTCATTTTTCTTATTTTGTCCACAATTTACATGAGTGACCTCTTGAGTTTTTAAATGAAGTTAGTTTTGTAGAATTGTCAAAACTAGAAAGATTTAGAGAAAATATAATATATAAAATAAAAATAAGTGATCTATCTTAACGCAAAGATATCTCGATGTCAATTGTCTTTCACTAATCAAGATGTTCTAGATTGCAAAGCATATAAAGATACTTAGTTCAATCAAGAACATAAATAATTTAGCAAATTTCAAGGTTTATTCAATGAAAAAAACTTGAGAGAATAAGAAAGTTTAGAAAGTTAATTATCAAATTGAATAAAAGAGATTTATTCACTAAAAAGGAGGTTGAGAAAATAATGTATGAACGCATTTTCAAATCTATTCTCCTAATAAACTGTCTTTGTAATTAATCTAATAAATCTTCTACTCTAACTATTGAGTATTCCACGTCATTTCTAGATCTACAACTATCTTTAGACAAGCTTAGAATTTCAAGTCGCTTTGCCATCATAAGCCTCTCTTGCACAAGAGACTCTTTCAATCTACCATCCTTGGCCTTTTTTTTCCTATGGTTTGATAAAGGGTCTTCCAACTTTGAACATATTGATACCAACATTTACTTGCACTAAAATTATCATTCTTCTTCCAGTTGAACATTATGATAATCCTTAATGCACAAGAAATATCTTCATCATCAAGTAGGTTGGTGTTGAGGGAAAAGACCCCTTTCCTAGTCGGGCTTGAACCACCATCCCCTAGGGAGAAAATAGTAGCAATTATGGGGTGGTGACCTGAAATAGTGTAGGGTATGGCAAAAACATTGGGGTTATTAGCACCATGAGCAGAACCAAATAACTCCTTATTGGCATAAAATTTGTCCAGCCTAGAGTAAATCCTTTTACCACCCTGGTGGAAGTTAGACCAAGGATACCAGATCCCCCCATTGGATGCTTTATTTATAGCAAGGGGGTCAAAACATTTGTGCTTGCTAACCATATTGGACCAAAAAAAATTCTCATCTCCTTTCCATTCTACTTGTTTTATCCACATAATGTTCCACCATATTGAAATATCCACCAAGCATCCAAGGAATATCCTTGAGTTGAAAGAGACACTTCCATAGTTCAATCTGATCTCTAGCATAGTTAGGGGCATCTATATTACATGTCCCAACTTCAATTCCATCAACATTAAGAATTATCCAAACAACTCTACTACACGGAGAGCAACCCCAAGAGGCCACCTTATCACTCCACTAGGGACAAACTAAAATATCAGCCCACCCTCTCCCCTTAGGATGATTGGTGTGAAAGAAATTTACATCTCTAAAATATGCATTTAAGGGTTGTATCTAGAAAGTATCATGTAGCTAAATCACTTCTTCAAGGAGGAGAATATCAATATGCTTTTGCATCATGAGGAACTTCTTGATGATGTATTTTCTATCAGGGGACTCTAACCCCCTGACATTCCATGAGGCACATCTTAGACTAATCATGAGGAACCATTGTTGAGTGTGAAGTCCATAGGAGTTTTAAAACTCTTATAACATTCAGGAAGTTGTTGCTTCGATTTCTTATTGGGAGCCTTAGGGTTGGAGGGGTCTGCCCCTTTTCTTCTTACCACCCTCATTCCCCTCCTTACCATTATGCTCATCAACAACAATACAGTCTGGGTTATGTTTCCTTCCTCTTCAGATTTAAAATAAATAAATTATTATTATTTATTTATTTAGAAAAAAGAAACTTAATTAATAAATAAATATTAATTGATTTTTTTAACATGTGGGTTTCAATATTAATATTTTCATTTAGATTTATATTTAGAAAATTAATAACATTATTTTATTATTAAATGAATAATGTTTTGATATGCATGGAGATTTTATTTCAATACGTATTTTAAAAGTATATATGCATGAGATTTTAAATGAAAGTTTTCTTAACAAGTCAAACTAGACTTTAGTAAACAAAATTGATTGTTCTTAAACAACCGAGACTTGTGTTATGGTTTGACTACTTGGTATATTCTATTATCTTTTTTGATGTTGCTTATTTGGGGAAATTACATTGACTTTTAGAAATTGTATACCAGTGGCTTTGAAGTGTTTTTTCTTGTTGATCTCTAATTTATGTGGAGAGTCTTTATAGCCATTTTGAAGTCTTGATTGGATCATGTATGATTCTCTGATATATGTGAGTGATCTCATTTGTTGTATTGTGTCTCATTCTTTATTTCAGTTGACCAAAAAGGTGATGATTGTTATTATGATTAAGTCTGCTTTACTTGGTCACCTTATGTTCTCTACTATGATTGTTTTGTGTTTTGGATGATTATCTATGGGTTATGTTACTTCATGTTTGGAGATGGATGTCATTTATGTTGTGATTATCGTTGGTCTTCTGATATAATACTATGAGGATTGTTATTATTTTGATTAATATATCTATTATGGGATGAATGATCTTTGGTAATGTCTATTTTAGATTGACTATTTGATCCTTGTATAGGATGTGTTGTTCTCTACTGTGCTCCATTATTTTACTATGGTGATTACCATAATTTATGATTTATGAGAAGCTTTTGTGGTTTCAATTTTGTTTACTCTTTTTTTTTTATTGGAGCATTAGGGTAGGTTATTTGAGTGTATAGGTGGGAAGTGGCTTGTTTTGGAGGTGCCAAAGTCTGGAAGTGGCTGCCTAGGTATCCTTTACAAGTTACTTAATAAAGTGATAACTTAAATACATTAAGAGTTCAAAATGAATTAATAAGATAATGTGTACCTGACCCATGCTTGAGTACTTGATTGAGGTCTTTACTAGGATGGGAGTGGGAAGATGTTTGGTGCCTATGTGGACTAGATATAGCATAGTTGGTACCTCATCTATATGAGAGGATTACTAATACCGCATAGAGTCACTAGGGCACCAGGGTCTAGAGAGACTACCAAGATAACCTTAGAGTTGGATCTTGTGATGAAACTTCCCTTTATACATCTTAGGTTTCCTATAAATGAGTATGTTTTATCTTTACAGTTGGTGTTGTACCTTTTTGAGATAGAGAGATTTCAAGACCCCTTTCCTAGGTGTTGTATTGTGTTGGTTTTTGGTGTTTGTTATCAAAGTGGGATCTTTTATTATCTCCTCATCATGGTGGGAGTGGACATTTGGTTCCACGTGGTTAGGTGGTAGTGATTCTTTTACCATTTGAGATTTTGATGTTTTCGTACCAGTGTTGGATGATCCTTGTAGTAGTTGTATCTTCTTATTTATCATTGGAGACCTACTCTTATCTTTTATTTATGTTATTATACTTTGTACTAGATTATATTTATATACCCTGTGACTTGTGTAGTGGATGTGGGTTATCATATATACCTTATGGTTTAGTTGTATTTGGGTATTCTTTTATGAAATGATGTACTTTAATTGAATGGTTATTGTACTTAATAGATTAATTTATATTTACGCATTTCTACATCAAGGAACCCTTGAGACTTGTAATTTGTTAATGAGTTATACTTATGAGTATGTATTATCTTTATGTTATATTGATTTTGCTTTTTTATTCATTATTGCTTGTAAAATTTTAAGAAAAAAGTTTATTACGTCAACTTAGTAGCATGTTTTAGGTTAATTTGTCCTAGGTTCCCTGGCAAGGTATTACATGTGGTTTTCCATAAGATCAATGAGATAAAGGCAACTTTCCAATGCAAAGTGCACAAATCATGGAATATTGTCCCATTCCTTGTTCTTTCACTTTTATTTTAACTTCACTCTCATTATATTTAGAAATGTATGCTTTTAATTATTCATGATCAAATATATGCTTGAGAAGAAGGTGCTTCACGATTACTTGGGGTTGTGTATTCAATCTTAGGATTTAAATTATTGGCATACAAAAAGGGATTTGGATCTCTTGGTATGGTTATCTTGACATCATTGTGAGGAAATTTGATACATTGATGGTATGTAGAGGGAACTACTTGCATTGCATGAATCCACAATCTTCCAAGGAGTATAGTATAAGTTAAAGGTAAGTATAGGAATTGGAAAACCACATCTTTTACCACAAGTCCAATTTTGATTGGTAACGTGACAGATCCTTTAGAGGAATGTTCTTCTCAATCATATGCTTGTATGATGATTTTCTTTTTCGGATCTATTGCAATCTTAGAAAATCCCAATTCTGTGATCACCTTCAAGGCACAAATATTAATCCCTACTCCTCCATCTATCAAGACTTGTTTGATCTTAACTTTATGAATGAAAGCTCTAACATGTAAAGGTGAATTGTGGGATTGGTGCATGGATGATTCACATAGTTCTATAAAAGTGACGGTATGAGGGGAAGTGATATGTTCCACCATAGCTTGGAATGGATCCACATGAATATTAGTAGGTATAATAGTATTCACAAGCACTTTATCAAAGATAGATTTATGTTTTAGAGATAAATGTAAGAGCTCAAGTATGGAAATTTGTGTACGTATTTCTTCCCTAAATGCTCTATAAGGTTGTATCATGAAGATGAGGTAGCAGGTTTAGATCTTATCCACCACGAGGGTGATTGTGCCTCTATGTGTAGTGACATTGCATTCAGGATCTTTACCTTTTATGATGAAGGTATTTAGAAGATTATTGTCTTCACTTATATGGTTTGTACAATAGTCATATTGAGCATTGGTATAATTTACACCATCCCTAATTTGATGGCTTTTATTTTATCTTTTTCATGCTTAGGGAAGGGATCTTTGAACACCCCATGATCTAAGTTACTAGAAGAAGTATGTCCATTGACTTATATTTTACCAACATCAATAAGATCTTGTATTACATGTCAAATTCAATTGCAGCTATTATTCATGTGACCCTTCTTTCAATGACATTCACAAAAATGATCTTCTTTCCACCATGAAGGCTTAACTTGTGGATTGTATTCTCTTATTTATGGTAATGTTATAAGGTCATTTTCAAGAAGTTCTTTTATTGATGACTCAATCAATTAAACCCAATGGTGTAAATGTTCTCTTAGGAAAATTCTTTTGAGACACTCTTCCTTTATCTGAGGATGATCCTTTGAGATTATAAATGGGTTATGAAGATCTAGTAGTCTTTGCAAAGATCTAGTAGTCTTTGCATCTACCAAACCATCATTGCAATATTTTTGTTTCTAGCCCATAAAGGAGTCTTGTTATTGTGAGTATTACTTGAACTTACTTTATGGCATTTGTCATTATTAATTTTGATAGTAGCACCATCTATAAGGGATTGTTCAATTTCAAATCCCATTTCTATAACATCCTCAAACTTATCAAGGAATTTAAGACAAAGCTATTTCCCATTCTCTTTGTTCAGATTACAAAAAAATAAGTCAATCATTTGTTTATTAGGAATACCATAGGGTGATTTCTTTGTCAAATATCTTCATCACTATAGGAGTGATATAAAAGGATCCCCTACTTTTTTGGGGGTGTCACATAATTTCTACATAGTGACCTCATGCTCACAATTTTATGCATATTGGGATATAATTTTGCCTACCAAATCTTGAAATAATTTAATAGTAGGGAGGCAATTAGGAAAATCATTCCATGGAAATTCCTACAAGACTGCATTGGAAAAATATAATGAGATATGTTTCTTCATATGCAAATTTCAAGGTAGAAGTAAAAAATTCTCTCAAGTGATCCTCAGGGTATCCTTTTTCTTTGTATTTATCTAGTCTTGGTAATTCCAAATTATTAGGAAAATGTGGCATTGGTATTATGTGATCAAAAGGATGGGGACTTATATCATTGAGAGAAAGCTTATGAGATGATGTTTTATTATTCTTAATATTGTCCAGTTCTTCTCTCAAAGCCCTTAATTCATCTAGAATATGATCAATTGTAGCTGTTGGTGTTGATTTCTTTGTAGATATTTTGTAACCCGATTGTAGGTAAATGGATCTAAAGTCCTTTACTTTGTCATCAACATGTGTCTTGGTGTGTTTAGATACATTATTCTTTGTAATCTAATATAGATAAAGATGGAATGATATCATAAGCTATTTTGATTCCCTCACCAACTAGGGCTTTAAAATATTTCTTGGGCTCTTGTTCCATAACTTTTTGAATAGTTTAAGGTATATATCATCACAAAGTGCTTCCTCTATGTGTCCTTGGGTTGTTTCTTCATCACTCTCATGATTTCTTTTTTTATTGGTCTTGATCTTCAAAATCAACACTAATATGTTCCTCCTCATCAAAATATTTCTCTCTCTTGCCCAATTCTTATTTGAAATATTGTTTTAGGGGGCATGTGTGACAATTTTTATCTTTTGGCCTCAGGTAAAGTACATGACAAGTGATATGTGACTCAAGGATGGGATATGGTATGTAAACTCTAGGATATAAAAACCACTAGGGTATATGATATGAAAATCCATTAGGGAATGTAATATGAGATTGGGATAAAAACCACTAGGGTATGTGATATGTAAGTAGATTCCAAATAGGTGTAATGGTCAAAACAATGGTTTGTTATTATTTCTAAGGAAACTCTGGGTCCAAGAGTAATAGTGTAGGTAATGATAACCTGTACTATAATGGATAGACATAGGTACAATGATCAAAAGAGGGTGCACCCAAGTACGAGATGATGAACTCCAAAGCAAGTCACCCAAAAGTGATAAAGGGGTAATAATAATAATCAATAGTGTGATCTAAACTAAGGGTAACTTAAAGATAAATATGTGACCAAAAGATGCATGATATGACCTAGTATCATATAGATGGAGGACAAGGTATGATGATGATAATAGATGAATGCCATAATATATCAAAAATCTAAGTGAAAAGCCCTCTTATTACAATATCTCAATGATTATTTTGCTCTTCTTCTTGTTGAAAACTTTGACTCTTATTGACTTTGAATTGTTTTATTTGTCTTGGAAACTTCTAGCAATGTGTGTAGGACAAGTTGTGATCTCAATGTTTGTCTAACTTTTGTCTTATTTTGAATAATCAAAGATGACAAATTATACACTTCAAACCTAAAGATAAAATGCTTGTTTATTTGATGGAAAATATAAGTGCAAATGTGTATGTTCAAACACTCCTCAAAGTCCAAATTTCCATTGGTATAAAACAATCAAAGACACTTTCTAGCCTAAGGAAAGACTTTCATTGTGATAACACAGTCTACAAATTGGAATATTCATCAACTTAAGCAACCTTGTTACGCCTAGAATGGGTGTGCCCACTTTTTTGTCTTTTCAATAGCCAATAGATAGGGAAATAATGTCACTCTCCTTAGAAAAGTATACATAGCCTATACAAAGACAAAGAGTTTTATATATGCTAAAGGGAGCCTTGGGATGCGTAATCTCTGGGGAAAACTATTTCCCACCCTTGCACTCAAATATATCACAATGTTAGGTGAAAAATAGGGTAGGCTACTAAACACAGTGTCTAGTGATCTTTCATTCGGATATATCAAGAGATAACCTCAACTAAGAGGCTTACATCCCTTAGAAAAAGGGTTTTACACATCATATAGATACTAAGGGGGACTACCTATGACAATATTCATTAATCATGATTTTCATCACAACCACAATTTTTATATAGCGGCTTGAAAGTAGCTTGGCTTTAGCCTATTATTGCTTGGCTTGTTCCCTAGGGAAAGTATTTTCTCCAACAAGGCACACCCTCTAAAGGAAAATATAGACACAATTTTCTCTTACATCCAGTATTCATTGGAAGGTAAGGGGAGAGGATACTTCTTGTTATATATTTTCATCAAAGGTATACGCACTATATCTTACACCCAAGATATGTTGGAAGGAAAGATCAGAGGATATTTACATTCTAACTTGAGATATAAACATAGAAAATAAAAAATATGCAAGCATGCCAAATAGGTCAAACACTTGTTCTTTTTAAGAACCAAAATAAAATGTGATATAATTTAGAGAAATCAAGGTTCATTAACCATTTAGAAATCAAAATTTTAAACCAAGCAAAACCTTTTTTTTAAATAGTGGTAAATGCTTTAACCTGGAACTATTAATGAGTGAGGCCACAAATGGGGGACCTTATCTGCAATGGGATTTGAACCTTGATGGTGAGAACAACAACACAAAAACTTAACCATCACAACATGTCACTATTGGAAAATCCAAGAAAAACCCACATCCAATAATAATTAGTAGTTTTATTTCAAATCTTTGACATACAAGAGTAACTTGCACAACTTCTTCAATAGTTTTGTTTTCAAGTCTTTGACACATGAGGGTAACCTCCACAACCAATTAGTCCACAAGGTTCACTCGTGTAGATTTTATCTACCATTGCCTTCATCTAGAGAATTTTGAAGGTGATTTGAGGTAGTGTGAAAGTGATAGATTGAGCAAAGTAGAAATTTTTTGAAAAAATATTTTTCAATATTCTTCTATGTTTCATAAAAGTGCATTTTCAGAGGATTTCAAAGTAGAATTTGGGATCAAAAATATCATTCATCCCTTATCACGATGTGCCAAAGGTATGGTGCTTAGGGACTAATTTTAGATCTCTTGAAAACCTTTCTAATGATATATTTTGTTCTGAATTTTGAGCAACAAGCAAAAAGTTATGACCCTATGAAGTCGGGGTAGCAAAATACCAAAATGGTGCATTTTTTACCAAGTTTGAAAGCTTATTTTCCTTCAAATGCTTCACCTTTCAATATGCACTCATGATAGTGGGTGTTATCTTTCAACATTGTAGAATTTCAAAAGGCTTAGAAGGGAGGAAGAACTCATGAACTTCTACCATTCTGACATGTGTCCAGTGTGTGAGTGCATGATTCAAAAGGGTGGTAAGGCCCACATCATTCAAGGCAAAGCACCGCTTTTCATCCAACACCAAATCCTAAGGTATATTTGATCTAAAAATGTAACTGCCACACACGCATTGAAGGAGATCAATCATTGGGAGGAAGTTTAAAAAGGAACTAGTGGTGTTCATGCTACACATATGGAAGGAAATCAATTATGCAAAGATCAGCATGCTAAGACAGTTGTAACAACTTCCATGATGATTCTTCCACGTGGAACAAATGGAGGGTCCCTTTTCAATTATTTGTTTTTTAAGTTTTAGCTCAAAGAAATCATATGTAGGCATGCACCATATTGTAAAGTGATCTTTTATTTTGAAGCTTTTGTTCACCATTCTAAGAGAGAAGAACACTTATAATAGCTATTTTATCTGATTTGAAATATAACTTAGATTGAAAATTTTCAAATCTATGCTAAGCTTAAAATACCTCCTATGGTTAACATTCAATTCAATCCTTCATATCCTCCAACTTGTTCAGCTTGATGAATAATACCTTGATGCTCGATAATGTCTACAGTTCTGCTCAATTCTTTCTGTAATTAGTTTGATCAATGGTGCATGAAAATAGTCCTTTCACGCAAATTCTCCTGCAGTGTCAATAAGCTCCAGACACAATAATGAATCCCATATCTCTTTAAATAGACTTTATAACCATTTTCTTATCATCTATTAGATTTTTTCTCTTAATCTCCATCGTTCCTTTTACCGCTTCAAGATTCCTCGGCAGATGTGTCTATAACATGTTTCATCCTTCTCCATTTGATCAATCTTGAATTTTTTCAACTGTTAGATCATCATAACAAACTTTATCTTTTACCTTGGAATCATAAGCAATTTGCCAGCTCATCAATTTAGTCAGTTGTTATAAACTTTATTTGTTTCTCTCACTCGGTCAATACAAAATGTGTCGGTGATAACTAACTTGGTTATTACTATTACTCAGTATACACAACACTAGCTCGGTGTATACACAAATCTTCAATTACCGACCACATAAACTTGTTCAGTTTTGATCTTCAATACATAACAAATTCATGTAATACAATCAAGTCAACAATATGATGCCATAGACTCATCAATAAGTTACCCAATGTATACCTCAGCCATATCTTCCACATCCATCTCATCTTCATGTAGATATCTCATTCCTTTATCATTTTCCTCTTCTTCAGATGTCTGTAACTATCATGATAAGTACAGTCAAAACTAGTTGGCATAAATGACAATACATTGATTGATTTAATTGCCTTACATACCACTTTAGTATCTCGGTGATCTCTAATCAGTGTCTTATACTTCTCCATTCATTTCATCAAGTTATTCAATCAGTTGTAGGTTATCAATCTCTCCCTTTGGCATTGATGGAAACACAAATATGAAATATGCCATAGAATACCAAACATCTGTACTACAACTCTAGATAAATGTTGTATCCCAGTAAGCTCTCCCTAGCTTGTTCATTTTATATGTTTAATCACTACATAGAATTTCATGTAGACTCTCCCTATGGATTTGATCTTTTGCTTCTCTGATTCTTCTATCTGTTTCCGATTCATTCTCTCTCACTGGATAGATATTTCATTGATTCATTCTCTCACTTTGACAACAATGTCAAAAAGAGTAAACAACTATGTAGTAGCCAAATTATCTTTGGTGTTCGGTTGAGATCAAGTACCTTTTGTATGCACCCTAAAATGGTCGCCTAGACTTTGGGCCCCATTTATTTGATTTATCAACCCTGAATCATTTTGATCAATAATCAATATTTTCAACATTATCAATTTCTTGATTAAATCTTAAATTCGATCATATAATGGATTTTTATCCTATGGGCTAACCATTTATCATAAGTTTTTATTTACCTAAAAGGAATATTTCCTCCCCTTTTAATAAATAAAAAGCCCCACTTTCCTCTTATCCTAAGTTGCACAAATAAAGCATTATTCCTATTTTATAAAAAGGAGAAAAGCACTTTTTGTCTCATATGGACATAAAGTCAACTCTTATTTTCCTATTGGAGGATACTTGTGCACATGGATTGCTCCTCTTTCAAGCTCCACCACTGATTAAGACTTTTTGCCTCTTAATCTCAATGGTCCATTTCTTTGCATTTCTTATAAAAGGAGAGCTATCTCCTTCATTTGCATATCCACTTGTTTTATGCTAATGTTATGTTGCAGGTTTTAGGTGCATCTGGAGTTTGAAGACATTGAAGACTTGTTGCATTTCATTGTAGTTGCATATTTCCATTCTTAGTTGCATGATAATGGCATTCTTAGCTTAGTTTCCTTTTATGCAATAGAATAACCCACATAGTCTAAATAGGAAGGCTTGGTAATACTTGTTCTTTCCTTTCATAGCATAGTTTGTACTTTTCTTTCATAGCTTAGATTGCATTCTCATTTAGATTTGCATTGCATTGCATTTTCATAGTGATTCTTGAGGATATTGGCACTCTTGCCCTTGTCTTCACTTGAATCTCTCATTGTGTGGTTGACTAGCAAGGTCACAAGCTTGTAGCTCTAGCTGAGAGCAAACACATCATAGTCCCTTGCAACTCCATGCATAGAGAGCTATGAGCCGCTTTGTGAGGCCTCATTCTTGAGCAATCTTGCATACAATGGTTCATAGAAGTGCACCATTTTAGCGTGTACACCTTTATGTACCAATATACAGTGTTCGTTGTTTTAGCTTTCAAAATCTTTAGGAAACCTAAAGTGTGAACAATAGGCATCAACATCATTTGATTCTATGTTTAAGTATAGGTTGATGCAACCTCTTGATCAGCTTAGTGACCGATGGATAGGGGATGGACCCCTAGTATAGTCCTCAAGTACTCAAATGTATCCTTTGGTAAGGGTTTGGTAAATATGTCTGCAAGTTGTTCTTTAGATTTCACAAACTCCAATTTCACTTGCTTTTCTTGTACTTGTTCCCTCAAGTAGTGATACTTAATAAACATGTGCTTAGTCTTTGCATGCATCACTGAATTTTAAGAAATGTTTATAGCACTTGTGTTGTCACAATATATAATCATTGGACCAATGATCTCTTTTTTCATCCCTTCCAAAAGTTGTTTTATCCATGCAATGTTTGAACAATTAGCAGTAGCAACAACATATTCTGCTTCAGCAGTAGACTAAGAAATACATGTCTATTCCTTGCTGATCCAAGTAACTAGTCTTTCTCCCAAAAAGAATGCTCCACCGATTGTGCTCTTCCGATCATCAATATTTCCGACCCAATTTGCATTGGTGTAAACTTGTAGTTCAAACTTGTCCTCTTTCTTGTACCATAAGCCATAATTCTCCGTATTTCAAGTATCTCAAAATTCTCTTAACAACAGTCATATGTGATTCCTTAGGATTAGCATAAAATCTTGCTACAATCCCAACAACATGTGCAATATTTGGTCTACTATGCATAACATACATCAGTTTTACAATCATTGATTTGTATAGTGTTTGATTTACCTTGGCTGACTGATCATCCTTTGTCAGTTTGCATTCTATGACCATCAGTGTACCTACCGGTTCCGAATCTTCCATTCCAAAGGTCTTTAACACTTCTTTGATATACTTTGATTGTGTTATGAATATCCCTTCATTTTGTTGTAGAATTTGCAAACCTATAAATAATTTAATTTCTCCAAACATTGACATTTCAAATTCCTTTCTCATTTCATTAGCAAATGATTTTCAAAGATGATCATGTCCTCCAAATATGATATCATCAACAAAAATTTCAGCAATAAGAATCTTGTCATCAGTTTCTCCTTTCAAATATAAATTACTATTGTCACTTGTTCTAACAAATCCAATACTAATAAGATATGTATGCAATCTTTCATACCATGCTCTCATGCTTGTTTTAATCCATACAGTGCTTTGTGCAACTTACATACCATGTTTCTCTGATTCGAATCAACAAAATCTTCAGGTTGTTCAATGTAAACATCTTCCTCAAGTATCCCATTCAAAAATGTAGATTTAACATCCATTTGATGTACTTTGAATCCTTTGTAGGTAGTATATGCAAGTAATATTCTAACTCCTTCAAGTCTAGCAACTGGTGCAAACGTTCCACCGTAATCAATACCTTCTTCTTGTGCATATCCTTTACATACAAGTCTTGCCTTGTTCCTAGTGACTTCACCATTCTCATTCAACTTGTTTCTGAATATCCATTTGGTTCCAATAATATTTTTATCACTCGATCTCGGTACCAATGTCCATGTTTTGTTCTTCGGTATTTACTCAATTTTTGCCTTCAGTGCTTTAGTCCATTCATCATTCTCAAGTGCATCTCTAACATTTTTAGGTTCAAATTCACACACTAAACATGTGTTTTGTCTCAACTTACTTCGTGTCATCATGCTGACTTGCTTGTGTCCAATAATCTAGTTCTGTGGATGGTGTCTTCTCACAAATTTTGCTAACACTTGTTCTCTTCTTTGTTCATCAGTCGATGTAGGATCAATTTCTTCCTCGGTATCTTCTTCATGATTCTCAATGTCTATAGGTTGATGCTCAGTGTCTTTATCTTGTTTCTCGGTAGCTTCAACCTGTATCTTAGGTAGAATGTCAAGTTGCTCAATGAATGTATATCTACCATAGTCTTATGGTTCCTTTTTGCTTTCTTCATCATTTTTCTCAGCAAATTCATCAACTCTCACATTTGCACTTTCAATCATTTTGTTAGAGGCCGTATTCAAACATTTGTAAGTTTTGCTCTTAGTAGAATATCCTAAGAATATTCCTTCATCACCTTTAGAATCAAATTTTCTATTTATATCATCTTTTAGAATGTAGCATCTACTTCCAAAAATTCTGAAATAACTTACATTAGGTGTGCACCCAAACCATAACTCATAAGGTATCTTGTTTCAATCTTTCTTCAGTTGTATTCGGTTCAATGTGTATACAATAGTGCTAACAACTTCTCTCCAGTACATTTGTGCAACATCTTTCTCAATCATCAATGTTTTAGCACAATCAACTATGAAGCTATTCCTTCTTTCAACAATTCCATTCTGTTGTGGTGTTCTCGGTGCAGAAATCTATCTTTTAGTTCCATGCTCATTACAAAAGTTACTAAACTCGTTAGAAATAAACTCACCTCCTCTATTAGATCTTAAACATTTCAATTATTTTCCACTTTCTTTTTCCACTTTAGCTTTATACCATTTAAACATCTTGAAGGCTTCATATTTTTCTTTCAAAAACATTACTATCATCATCCTAGAGTAGTCATCAACAAATAAAATGAAATATTTGTCATCGTAATAACTCTGAGTTCTCATAGGACCACATAAGTCGATATTAACCAACTACAAAATAGCTTTAGATGAATAGGTCTTGCTTTTAAAACTATATTTTGACATTTTTCCCATTTGGCATTGTTTGCACATGACATGGTCAGGTTTAGATAAGCTCGGTAAGCCTCTAACTTTTATTTTCTTACTGATCTTAACCATGTTTTCAAAATCCACATGACATAACCTTTAATGCCACAACCACACATCTTCAATTCTAGCCATTAAACAAGAAGTTTCAGCATTGTCAAGATAGAATAGATTACATTTATATTGTTCACTAGTACCAACCAACTTTCCAATCTCATCATATATTTTCACCTTTCTATTTTCAAATGCAACTTGATGACTTGAGTTATTCATTTGTGCTACACTCAACAAATTATAGTTAAGTCCCTTCATCCAATATGCATTCTCACATCTAATCTTATTGCTCAACAAGATAGATCATTTTCCTTTTACTAGACAAGGTGTATCATTCCCCATTTTAACAAATCCTCCATTATAATGTTCAAGGTATTCAAATTTGTCTTCATCACCAGTCATGTGATGAGTACAAACACTATCAATAATCCATGTATCATTCTTGCTAACTTTAGAAATAAGTGTTGTTTCTACATACCTTTCTTCTTCTTATGAATCTTCTTTCAAAGCTACAAATACCACCTTAGTGTCTGCATCAGTGTCGGTATCATCATCATCTTCAACAAGGTAACATGCTTTCTTGCCTTTGTCTTTGTAGTCTCGGTTACTTATTTTGTCATACTGTCGGTTGCCTCTGCGATCTCAGTTATCTCTTTTGTCAAACTTTCTTTCACCAGATGGTTCATTGTCTTTATCATCATCTTTTCTGTTAAGACACCTAGCTGCAATGTGACCGATCTCTTTACAGTTAAAACATACCAAATGTAATTTCCCTTTGTATCTTCTTTTACCTTTTTGTAGTCTCCTAGCCATCAGTGCTTCAAGTTCATCCTCATCACCATCACTTTCATTTCTTATCATATGTTTACCACTTTATTTTCCTATTTTCAAAGATGACAAAAATGCAGACTCAACATTCAGTACAATACTGTTATCATAGTTATTCAACTCAAAAGTAGTCAATTTACCGATTAGGCTATCAAGTGTAAGAGTGTTACCCGTGGCATATCTCATTTCATGAATTATAGAGATTCTAGTATCATAGATTGGCAACTTCTAAGAATTTTACTCACAACAATGTCTTCATCAATAACCCCTCTTGCTCCTCAAATAGCATTGACAGTCTTCTTGATTCACTTACTATACTAAGAAATGTTCTCACCTTCTTTCATCTTCATGTCATCAAACTTTCCTCTAAGGCTTTCAACTCTTGCTCTCATCACATTTTTATCTCCTCCATGAAGTAGTGTAAGTTTGTCCCACATTGCTTTAGCATTAGTGCATGTCTTGATATCTTCAAATTCAACATTAGATAAGGCATCGGTAATCTCTATCATTGTCATGTTGTGTTCATGTATATCTCTCAACTAATCAATAGTCAAAGGTCCAATCGGTTGGATGTAAGCATTGTCCATGTAAAATACTACAGATTCTCCAATTCTAGATATGTGTAACTTCATTATGTTTTTCCATGTCGAGAAGTTGCCTTTGTTCAACTTTGACACCTCTTTTATACATATTGTGATCTTTAGCTTAAGTCCTTTAAACTTTCCTTCCAAGCAACCAATATTGCCCTGATACCAATTGTTAGATGACTTAGAGGGGGGAAGGTGAACCAATTAGTTCTAGTTATCCTACAGTCCCAAATCTCCCAGATGTATATATTCAAACTTTTCAAACAAATTATCAACTCAGTAAGCTATCAACAATAACTTTCTCCTCATTTACCAATTGACAGTCATTTTAATATTGTGTTTATCGATCAAACTAAATATGAAATGTGTAAAGTAATATAACAATCCAATCACATCAAATACACATAACACAAATTTTTAACGTGGAAACCCTGTTAGGGGAAAAACCACCTAGGACCGGTAACCCAAAATAATTCACTCTTCTGAAGTGAGCTTAGTTATGAGCCAAACCTGTCAAAAGTTACAAAACACACTGTGAGGTGTGACTTGGTTAGAGGATTTATCACTAACAATTCTCCCCTAACCAACATTCACTATGGGGTCAGCAAGAAAACTAACAACATTCCTTGAATGTCATATTGAAATACAAAAGATTGTTAAGTCCACTCAGTTAAGAGATTTTGTTGTAACAATGGTTAAACTGATACAATAGTGATCTTATTTAGATACAACTTAGATTGTAGATTTTTAGATCTATGCTAAGCTTAAAATACCTCCTCTGATCAATATTCAATTCAATCCTTCATATCCTCCAACTTGTTCAGCTCGGTGAATAATACCCTAACACTAAGTAATGCTTGCAGTTCTGCTCAATTCTGTTTGTAACTAGTTTGATTAGTGGTGCATGAAAATAGTCCTTTCACATGAATTCTCCTGCAATGTCAATTAGCTCCAGACTCAATAATTGATACAAGAGCATCTTGGGTCTTGAGCAATCTTGCATCACCAAAAATATTTTATGTCCATGTACCTGTCTGTTGTTTGTTTTGTAGCCGTTGTTGTTGTTGGTTTCTTTCTTTGCAAAGTTAATGTTATATTTTGGACCTATTCTTGAGCACTATCCTAAGATCGCACGTCCTAATTCATTTGGATATGGGAGTTATCTTCATTTTCCTCGGGTATCGATTTTCTACCAGTTTCGCATGAAATGTGGAGTGTTTCACCTTTTGCAATTCCTTATGAGGAATTGGATCTTTTAAAGTTCAAGATATGTTCTTGGATCATGTGTGGACCTAAATATATCTTCACATCATGTTTTGTTATTTCTTTCTTTAGTTTTGGTTTCTCTCCCTAGGGCGGACCTATAATGTAATTAATGCCTAACTGGCCGACTTGTGGCTTAGCTGGTTATATATTGGGAGCTTGGGTTGTTGTAGGAGGAGGTAGAGAAGAGAGAAGGTAGATTGATAAGAATCATAATTGGATCCTATGAGATCTTGAAGATTAGATGGTTTATCTGATATGGTAATAGCAGGGCTAGTGGTTTGCAAGCTTGGAGACAAGGAGATTGCTTGGAGGCTTGCAAGCTCAAGTTTAGATCTGCCTTAGTGTTTCCACCAGTTGTTGATGTGTTTCAGAAGATGCAAGCCTTGAAGTAGAACAACAAATCAATACAAGAGTATACTAAGGAGTTTTACAGATTCCTAATTAGGACTGGTCATTCTGAAGCTGATAAAGAGAAGGTTGCTAGGCATGTTTATGGCTTGAGACCTAGTATTCAAGAAGAGTTACTTACTGTTTGAGTGACAACTATAGGAGATCCTTATCAGATGGCATTGAAGATAGAGGAAAATCTGAACAAGAGGTTTGAAGGAAGACAAAATAATAGGAACCAAGGTGGTCAGATTGGTGAAACAATTACTGGAGGTAATGTGGCAGAGAATCCTAAGAAGACTGATGAAGGATCTGGCAGTGGTCAAGTCACTAAGAACTATAATAATGGATAGAGAGAGATGGAGAAAAGAGTTCACTGGTACTTGTTTTCAATATGGGGAAGAGGGTCATAGAAGTTTTCAATGTCCTAGAAAAAGAGTTGCACTGACTGCCGAAGAAGACATAGAGAATGTTGTAGAAAAAGGTGAATTTCTTATCACTAGGAGGTTGGCTACATGTGTTAAGGAACCAGTGAAAAGAAGGAATTTGTTCAGAACTAGATGTAAGTGCAAGAATAAGGTATGTAATGTTATAGTTGATGGTGGTAGTTCTAAAAACTTTGTTTAAGAAGAGATGGTTAGTAAATTGAACTTGGAAAGGAAGAAACACCCTAATCCTTATCAGATTAGTTGGATACAAGATGTGTCTAAGGTTAGGATTGAAGATCAATGCTTGGTTAGTTTTCAGATTGTATCTTATCATGATGAAATCTTATGTGATGTATTGCTTATGGATGCTTGTCATTTGTTTCTTGGGAGACCTTGGCAATTTGATAGGCATGTTATGTTTGATGGTCATGCAAATACATATGTAGTAATGCATGGTGGATCCATGCATAAATTATTACCCTTGCACGAAGTTGGGGCTAGTGGATGTGGAGTTATCCAGTGTTGTCCTTATGACAGTGACAAACCTCAGGAGCAGAGATTTGATGACCCATTCCTATGGATGAAAGGGAGTTGAGTTTGAAAGGAAAAGAGGATGATATAGCTGAGGAATTTATAGAGATTAAGAGGTAGATGGTCTTTTTGACAAAGATAGTGCAACAAATGATGGCAGTAGTGACACATAGAGATGCAGATGGTGCTGAATTGATTAGAAGTCTGGAGAAGATATGATTCACTGAAGTACTAGTGTAATCAACAGTGGAAAAGATGGTCAGAGTTAGTTTTTGTCAGTTGTAGAAAGGAAATATGAGAAAATTGCAAGACAAGATACTTTGCTGAGTGTGACAGTGGATAAAGTAAAGACAACAAGGAATGAAGGACAAGAGGAGATTTGGGTTAAGAACATATATGGTATACTTGTCCTGATTCCTTAAGACATTCATGAGAACTTTTTTTAATTTACCTAGGGTGTCTGATGCAAGAGCATCTTGGGTTTTGAGCAATCTTGCATCACCAAAAACATTTTTTGTCCTTGTACCTGTCTGTTGTTTATTTTGTAGCCATTGTTGTTGTTGGTTTCTTGCTTTGCAAAGTTAATGTCGTATTGTGGACCTATTCTTGAGAACTATCCTAAGATTTCACGTCCTCATTCATTTGGATTTGGGAGTTATCTTCATTTTCCTTGGGTATCAATTTTTCGCCAGTTTCGCATGAAATGTGGAGTGTTTCACCTTGCGTGATTCCTTATGAGGGAATTGGATCTTGCGAAGTTTGGAATATGTTCTTGGATCATGTGTGGACCTAAATATATCTTCACATCATGTTTTGTTATTTCTTTCTTTAGTTTTGGTTTCTCTCCCTAGGGTGGACCTATAATGTAATTAATGCCTGATTGGATGACTTGTGGCTTAGCTGGTTATATATTGGGAGCTTGGGTTGTTGTAGGAGGAGGTAGAGAAGAGAGGAGGTAGATTGATAAGAATCATAATTAGATCCTGTGATATCTTGAAGATCAGATGGTTTATCTGATATTATAATAGCAGGGCTAGTGGTTTACAAGCTTGGAGACCAGGAGATTGCTTGGAGGCTTGAGAGCTCAAGTTTAGATCTGCCTTAGTGTTTCCAATAGTTGCTGATGTGTTTCAGATATGGACTAGCTAGGAGATTGCTGAAATACTTTTGTAATTTCATTGTATAAGGCTGAAACCTGGAAGGTCTCACAGTCGGGCATGTTGAATGAAATTTTATTTTAAAGCATTATATTATTTTATTCCACTGTGGTTGTTGTTGTTATAAGTGCTAGTGTAGCTTTGGAGTATCCATTATTGGATCCTCCATCACTTCCATGCACCGATAATGAATCTCATGTCTCTTTAAATAGACTTCATAAACCATTTTCTTATCATTCATTAGATTTTGCCTCTTAATCTCCATTGTTCCTTTTGCGGCTTTAAGCTTCCTTGACACATGTGTCTATAACATGTTTCATCCTTCTCCATCCAATCAATCTTAAATTTTTTCAACTGTTAGATCATCATAACAAACTCTATCTTTTACCTCAGAATCATAAGCAATCTACCAACTCATCAATTCAATCGACTATTATAAACTTTATTTGTTTCTCTCACTTAGTCAATACAGAATGTGTTGGTGATAATTAACTTGGTTATTGTTATTACTCGGTATACACAACACTAGCTCAGTGTATACATAAATCTTCAATTACCGACCACATAAACTTGTTTAGTTATGATCTTCAATACATAACAAATTCATGTAATGCAATCAAGTCAACAATATGATGTCATAGACTCATCAATAAGTTATCCAATGTATACCTCAGCCATAGCTTCCACATCCATCTCATATTCATGTAGATATCTCATTCCTTTATCATTTCCCTCTTCTTCAAATGTTTGTAACTATCATGATAAGTATAGTCAAAACTAGTTGACATCAATGACAATACATTGATTGATTTAATTGCCTTACATATCACTTTAGTAGCTTGATGATCTCTAATCATTGTCTTATACTTGTCCATCCATTTCATCAAGTTATTCAATTAGCTATAGGTTATCAATATGAACCTTAGTGGGTGCTTCTCACAAGAAGATCTAAATATTCTACTCTATGTCTATTTGACTTTAGCATTTTGTTCTCTTTCCAAAAGTGAAGAGTCTATGGTGTTTTATGCTCATACTTTAGGATCTATGTTATTGTTATTTTAGAAGGGAAAATCAAAGGGTTTTAAAATATTTGGTGCGTTGCCTTTTTTTTTTTTTTTAATCTTTATTCCCTTTCCCCAAAAATAATAGTATGAAGAGTTGGCTTCTAAAATACTAGAGGTTATTTTATAGGGCACAATTTGTCCCACTCTTGTAAACCTTCTTGATTTCCCTTGTTTAGGTGTGAGCCTCTTAGGGATTAATAGTTATTCTGGCATGCCCAGTGGGACAAAGCTTTCATAATTGGATATTTGGTGCATTCTTTAGCGGTTTAAGCCTTGCTGACACATAAATCAAGCACCTTGCAACTATGTAGTTCAGGAATTTTTGGCAAATTCTAATGTTATGTGCTTAGATCTTGGTTTGGAATAAACTTTTTGCTCTTGTTTAAAATACCATCTATAGATCTTTTACTTTATTTATGTATTGGTATGGATAGAAAATAAAGATAATAGATTTTCCATGCTCCTTTATACTAAAATTCTAACATTCTACCTCCCTACCAATAATATAAAACCATAAATGTTTATGATTTTACTCCATATTCCCATGCTATAGTAGGTTATGAACAATTTCCTAATGCTTACCTTTCACCCAACTCTACAGAACCTTCTTGGCAACCTACTTATGCTTACCAACCATATGAGGCTTATTTTACCTTGTATCAACATGCTTACCCTCCCTCCAAGCACCAAAACATGGGAAAGTTGGAAAATATCACCATTAGGGAGATATTGTTGAATCTCTAAGAAGAATTAAGGGATATCGAGGAGGATAAAAAATATCACTAGTGGCAAGAAGAACTTGCTTACTAGGATCAAATGCCATAACTACAAGGTGAGGTCCTAAGGAAATGACAAGAGTAGTTTCTTGAAATGCAAGATGCTGCTAGGAACAAAGGAGAAGAAGAATAATGAGAGGAAGAAGAAGTGGAGGAGATTTTAGAGTACGACATAGATGAGGAGTCACAAGATGATGTTAATAAAGTTGTACTCCAACAAACCTCTCAGCAGATATAGGATAACAAAGAGGAGGAAGATCCACTCCTCTCATTTGAGGAGATCCTTAATTTTGTTGACGTGGAGGACAAAAAGAAAGATCTTAAGGAAGCCACTATCTATGAAGATGACTAAACTGGCATGCATCAAGTTGTTCCTTGACACGCATTATTTCATGGCATGGAGGGAATCATAGAGAAGATTGATGACGAACAAAGATTTTTGGATGAGTAAATTTAATTTCTTTGAAATATTCCAAAAAAATTCTAAAAATTATGAAACATTCAAAAAGGTTCTAAAAATCAAGAAAAATTTCCCGGATTTATCTCCTAAGGGGGCATGCATCTATTATCATACATTTTTTCAGGGTCCAAGACATTAATCAAATTTTTGTTTGAACCAACATGTTGCCTGCACATTGCTTAAAATAGGGGCAAAATGTATACACTTAAATTTTGACTTGGAGAACTTGATTAATTATAAGTTATTTAATTAATTAAATCTTATTTCCTCTACTTTATAAATAAATTCTTTGATTTATTTATATAGTTCATTCTAATAAATTTCTCTTATCCCAAGTCCATATCTATTCATTTTCCACCTCATTCTCTTTCCACCTCATCTCTCCACCTCAACTACCACCTCAACTTGTGGCTAATAATCAATTATTTAAAAAAAATTAATTGTTGATTTATCATCAACAACAAATTGGCCACTTATCAACCAACTTGGCCAGTTTTCATCATATTGCTCATGAAACCTCCACTTGGCCTCTTGTAGTTGATGAGAGAACATTTCACATTGTTTTCTTCACCTTGCTTCATCTCAACCTTCCATTTCTCCAAGTTGAATTTGAACCATTGATTCCTACCACATAGGTTCCAAGCCTTGAAAAATCTATAAATGGACTGCATTTTAATCATTGAAGCTCTCCTAGCTAGGTCTCCTACATTATCATAATTTCATCCTCATTTTACATATTGCTGATTAGCTTCATAGTAGGATAATTTGCAAGATTTATAGTTGTAGATCAATCATTTTAAATCATGCAAATTATCTTAATTATCATGATATCATAACACCATATTTCCATCAAAAGCATTGCATATCTTTATCATTATCCATCATGCATCTTGTAGATTCATAAATCTCATTCCTCAAGTTGTCATTTGAATGGTCATAAGTGCATTGGAGAGCTAATTATAATGACCAAACAAATCCTCGAAGATAGAGGACAATGAGACACTTTTAGAAGCAATCCCTTTGTATTTCTTTGGATTAGATTAGCTTTTGATAATTTTTCATTGGTATGTTGGTGTTTAATTTGATTACCCTAATTATTAGCATACGACTGCCAACACACTACATCTAAAACTTAAGCAATAATGCCAAGGACCTAAAAAGACAAAAATGCAACAAAAACATAACACATAATCTATTTTCCAAATAAAAAGGTCATACCAATGAATGTGAAGGAATTTGGTGCATTTTTCTAGGCATCTAGCACAAAAATTATCTGCAAATACACACTTCAACATTCTTTAATGATCAAAACACTTTAATTGTTTATCAGTAAAATTTTGCCATCATACTAATGGCATGCTTCTAATCCTCATTTTAACAATACCATGCTTCCAATCCTCATCTTAATTTACACACCTCATTCCTACAACCACACTTTTGATCAACAACACAACAACAACATCTTGATTTAACTACTTTAACACAATTGTATAAACATCAACACCTAGTAGGTGGACATCACAAAAGAAAATACTTAGTCATCATTCAATATTATCCATCTAACAAAGCCACAAACATTTATCTTCTACGATTTAAAAATGCTAGAGAAGAAACACATATGATAAACATCCCACAATACTCCACAATTGTATCAAAAAAGGGTTAGCAACACAAACATAAACAACACATATCATCTCATAGTCACACAACTACAACAAGTAGAGGATATAAGTCTATCAATTCATATCATTATCATCAACAAGCCCTCAACATGAAGCAAGTAAAGGATTGACATCAATGATAATACCAACTACCAACAACTCTTTGAAGAAAAGTTCCATATCTAAGAGAATGATACAGGTCTTTACTTTTTGGGAACTTGAAAAATGGAATGTTTTAGTTGCAAAAAGTATCAACATTCATATCAATATTAGTTCCTAGTCTATCTTTTCCTTATCATTTTCCCCATTAGAATGATAAGTTTATGGGTAAGAGAAATGTGTAGGTAGGGGCAAGTTCTAGGCTGACAAACAACAATGTAATGACTTATGTTATTAATTATCATTGATAGATGGATTTTCTTATTGGTGTAGGAGCACCTTTGATCTCATGAAGCCAATTGATTCATTGGAAAGGATTTTTCATTATATCTATGTTTTTTGTGTTATTCGAAGTTGTAATGAGGTCCTAAAGATTAGTTCTAATCTTTTCAATTCATATTGGAAGGCTTTTATGCCAATTGTCTCTCATAGACCTATAAGGCCCTAAATTGGTCCAATTGGTCAAACCACTCCAATTGTGCTAAAAATGGGTGGAGATGTTTTATTTTTTCTTTTTTGACCTATTTGGACTTGTAATAAGGGATGGTTCCAAGTTTAGGGGCCCAGTTGTCAAGAAATGCAAAAATTGCCAAAATTGCAATGCAACTTTGCAACTTTTTGTTTAAGAATTGTAACTTTTTTTCTCCAACATCCAACCAATTAAAATTTCAGGTGCACCAATTGGGAAGGATGTAAACATGTATAAAATTCCTCTTTGGGTCAAGGCATGAGGTTTTTGAATGAATTTGGAGAGAAATCAATATGAGTTTGCAATGATTTTATAATTTATAATTGATTTTTGCAAGTTATTTTGCTTTGTATGGATATGTGTATACGTTGAGGGAAAGAGATACGAGTCTACTTCCAAATGAATCTAGTTTGAACATTTTTTGTTGAATCGTGAATAAGTTACACCCATTTTGGTGAAGATAACCAGTTCTAAAAATGTTTTATAGAGTTTTTTGCTAGAAAATGTGTTAGTAGGGCCATATATGGACATATACGGACCATAGACCTAGATGCCTGGAAATATCTCGATGTTGTGGGAAATATTTCTTTTTACCAATAATTTTTATAATACCTTTAAAAGGGTCAAACAAGCCCATTTCTAAAAACTGTCCTAAACATAGGCTTTTTGGAGTTTGTGTAGAAAAATTGTGACTTCTCCTCTTTTCAACCATGGTAAAATTACATAAATGGGGGAAATGATAGTGTTGAGATTCCCATGAAGGGAAATGTGGTTTTGGAGCAATTTATGGAGTTTGGAGGGAATTGCATGATTCCCTAGGTCTGTAACTTCCATGAAAATGATTGATTTCTTATGACTATGACTGCATATTTGCATTTATGATAAGTATGATGAGTTTTGGCTCTAGAGGTCAATAGAATTGAAGGTTATAAGTTATTACCAATCTTTCAATTCTATTGGTGGTGTCTTTTGGTACAATTTAAGGGTAATTGATGTGTAATGGTGGCCTAATTACGCCTTAAAAGCCTTGTAATAGTTAGTCGATGATCAAAGGTCCCAATTATTCTTGGTGTCATCTCTGAGTGTGCATTATGACATGTCGAAAGGTGTCCCATATGGTTGTCCATTGGTATCCAAAGTATGTGGTTGGGCATTGAATGCATAAGCCTAGGTGGATAGGGCTAGTAGGTCTAGTTGTCCTTATTGAAGGAAGAAGTATTGATTATGACTCCAAGTAAATGGTAAGTGTTGAATTAGTTATTTCACATTCCTTAAAGTTCCAAAAGGACAAAGATCAGTGGTCTCATGATGTGGGGTGTGATTCCCTAGAGGAGGTCCTTGTAACCTTGTTAGGTGCATTGCCATGTTATGTCGGTGGACTGATCTTGGAAACCTATGTAATTTCGTTGTGTTGTTCATGTCTCAGATTTCCTTGATTGATTTTTCAACCTTGTAAGGAGTTCCTCTGCATCACTTATGTGGATTTGTTTTGAGGATATTGTTTTGCTTTCTGTGTAAAGAACTAGGTAATGCTAGTAGAATAATGAAAAGGATTAAACATAATTAAATATAATAGAATTGTAATTGTGACTATTAAATTGGTGAATCTTGCAAGTGTTTTGAAGATTATGCATGCATCTAAATTCTGTTTGTATTTATGTTAAGGTAGTTCAACGTATGACATATATGAGAGGTCACTCAAATTTCATTGATGTGAATGAGAGTTTGTACAATGAATACATTACTTATGCTTTTTTTATGGTTGATCTAGATTCAATGCTTTCATTTTGATTAGAGTTTTTATGTTTGGGCTTACAAAAAAATGAAGACAACTTGATTGTTTACAAGTTAGAATGACTTTGATAGATGTTGTGGCCAATATTGTGCTTGTAGACATGAATATAGAAATATAGCTTTAATTACACCGTGGCACCATCTACGTTTAATAGATTCTTTTTATCATAGTGCTATTTTTTATTCTTTCCCATCTCATTTTTTTTATAGAAGGGTTGAATATTTGAAGTCACATGATGAATTTTGAGGGATCAAAGGTTTATTGTCACTTGGCATATTTGTTCTTCTCATGAAATGTTGTAAATTTTTCTAAAGTTTTAATTGACCTTGCACACAAACATGTAGATTTGTAAATTTAAGTAACCCAAATAATGGTGAAAAATTATGTAATATCACTATAGTCTTAGACACTGAAAGTAAAGAAAATACAAAGGAATTAAAAAATAAACATATAATAAGAATACATGTTAGAAATAATTAAATGATAAGAACACTTTTATTAAATGAGAGTAAACCCTCAAAACTTCATCATTCAAAACCCCAAACTTGCCCCTCAAACTAATTAAGATTCTCGCACCTTAAAAAATTTGTGCTCCAAACCAACCATGCACAAAATAAAAAATACAACTATAAATAGACACAAAAAAATCTCTTTCATCAAAATTCAATACAAACAAACACCCATCGTTATATTCACAAAGCTTGAATAAAATACACCTTCTATTTGTGATTCTAGTCTTCTAGCCATTTGAGCCCTTTTTTTGTATTGTAGAAGATTTGAGCTCAACATCATCTAGGTGCCTATAACATGGACTTAGCCATTAAACCAAGTGTCTTTGCCATTTGAGCCTCTCGTGTACAACTACACTTCAAATTCATTCTTTTTTTTCCTCCATAAATGCAACATTTTTTAATGACATTATCTCTAACGAAATTGCATTGAGTACATATTCCTCTAAACATTAGAAAATAGTTTAATTTTTTGTTACATATTATTTGTTTAGCTTTGTCCTTTTTATCTTAATAACAAAAAAAAAACCTATTACGCTAATTAATATACAAATAATTTATTTACAAAATTTACAAAACAACAATTGAATATCTACTTTATAAAAAAATAATCTTGATTAAAAACTTTCTTAAATGTATTAATTAATGTATAAAAGATAACATAAGAAACGAGAACTTAGGTGTTTTCACCATACAATTATATAATTTATTTTAAATGTAGCATTTAAAAATTCACATTCTCTTGTTTTTTTTTTAAGTGAGCTCTTCGCAACACAAACCCCACGAAAAAAAATAAAAATAAAAATAAATGTGCGGGGTCCAGTTTAGTATTTAAAAACAAAAAAAAAATACCATTTTGACGAGGACTGAAAAAATTAGAAACAAACAAAATGTTCAAGTTCCTCCATTCGTCTGGATAAAGAAGAAGAATTGTTTCAGACTGTCTGAATATTCTACATTCATCTCGCTCAACAGAGAAAGGAAAGGAAAGGGAGATGGGGATGATAGGTGATACGATCGAGTCCTTTAAATCCCTCCAGATCAGGCAAGTTGTTATGCAGGCGATCAGCCTTGGTATGTATGCCTTCCTCTCAGAAACACATTTACTATTTATACAATCATAATTTGTTAGCTTTTCCTAGAGCTTTGGTAAACCCTAGCATGACCATGATTGCAACAGACGCTCTAAAAACTGCCTCGAAATTCAGGTCAGGGCCGTTTTGTCTTGTCTGTTCGTTCTGCGAGTTTTCTTAGGGTTTCCGCAATGAAATTTATGTTAGCAAATTCATGTATGTGTATTTCAGCGTTACGAGCTCATCTGGTAAAAGCATCACGGGAATTCTAAATTAGATGGTCCGGGAGCTGTTTTGTCTTGGCAGTTATACTTTAGGTACGGAGATAGGGAAAAAGCAAAGAGAACATATAATATGATAACATATATATGTATGATTGTTTGGAATATTCGATAATAGGTGGAAATTTTAGTTTACCGACTTCGTAGAAAATTGACTTTTTTTTTCAAAAAATCATGAAATACTGTCTTTAAAATATCACATTCGATCTGCTATTGGGGATTTTAAAGCCGAGGTGTAGGTTTAAAATTGAAGCTGATATCTGAAATATTCAACTCTGAGGTGACCATTTCGCTGCAAAGGGCTCTGAAGTTTACTTAGCTGCACCCTTAGAGAAAATTTAGGTATCTTGTCCCTGCATTCGAATATTGCTTTAGGTGTAGAATCTAGGAACATTGAAAAAGAAAAATTACACCCCATTTTTGAGAATAACCAACAACATATCACTGTGCAAGTGCCGCTTCTGGCTTCAACTGTGTGAGATCTTTTTAGCATCAACGCTTTGGATCACACCCTGTGATCCATCATCAGGATGAATAAGCAAACATATCAATGTACCTTATAGATCTTCAATGTTTACGATAGAGCCTTTCTAAAGGCATATAAACCATGCAACACAGGAAATTTGCAATGTACAAACACCCACTCCACAATCACATACAACATTGACATATTTGATATTACTAAAAAAGAACACTATAACATACAAATGCACTAACAAATAAAAGAGTTGTATAAAAAACCTAATAAAACTGCCTTGATCCTAAGGGGGAACAATAAGATGATCTAGAGCCTCTGGTAGGTTTTTTGCTGGCTCGCAACCCTGTTTTTCTACAAATAGTACTGGTCAACCTGTGGTTTTCACCATGACGTGATCATGTTGAAATATCATCAATCCAATATGCCTCTGACCATCTATACCCTGTATGTCATGTAAACTCTATATGCATTACTTAACTGCAATGATGCTGTCTTTACCTGACCTTTCTGCTCCCCATTTTTCTGTGAGCAACATATGTCGATATACAGGGAGCACCACAGACAATTGATCATCAGTACCTCCCTCCCTAGTAGGTGCAATGGAAAAATGATAACATTCATACAAACCAAAAGATATCAATCATCACATAAGAATACAGGAAAGACAAAGCTGGAACGATGGCATGCTGAAACTGAAAAAGCCTCTATTCCTACCAAACCTGCATCTCAAGCTGTATAGTATCACAATCTCCAACTAAGAAGCTAATTGGAGATGGGAATCGTCCTCCGTCCTCTGGTGAGTTTTCCAATCTCCATTTTGACCCTCTTAATTTTTAGAGTACATGATTACCAAAATCTATCAGTGTATTGAAAGCTACAATTGCATATGCAATTCCTCGTGACTTATTTTGTCAAACAGATGGTGGTAAAAAGCCAAATGATTTGTATTAGATTCTTCATCAATAAATGTATTGGGATTGCCACTATTTAAAACTATTGCCATCTTATGCGAATATACAAAGAGCCATCTTCCTTGAAACAACCAATTCCCATCAACAAAGACTTCAAGAAGAAACTCAGAAGACTTGGTTATAGATCTACTTGAGACGGTGTTTCCAAGGTAAAACTCCTCTCCAATAATATTGTTACTCAGTGCTGTTCCAGTATTCACCCACAAAAAGAATTGTATCACTGAAGAAAAGATGAACCAATTAGTATTTTTTCTTCTTTCAAGATTTCTGTCAACAAATCCAGTACCATAAAGTTTGTCTCTTGTAAAGTCTATTGATTTGTCCTATAAGAAGGCAGCAGTCATTATGAAGAACAACAAATTAAATGTAAAACAACGATATTCAAAAAATTAGAATTCATAGGAACTTATGTAGTAAGATCTAGAGCTTAAACCAACATTTAAGGTTTATGCAATAAGAGAAGAACACTCTGCTTCTGGGAGCATTTGGCAGATGAGTTAACATAAACAGGGTGCTGTCAAGCTAACATAACTGCTTGCAATCATTGCCTGTAGACACCTAATCATAGCTGAGCAGAAAAGGGCCACTATCAACAAATATGGTACAACCAAAGTGCTCTCATTCATCAATAATCATTCTACTTAATTGAAACCGGAAATTCTTTATAGATCAAAGAGTGTTACTAATGGAATCAACCTAAAAATTTGTAGAACAAGAGCTAAGAAAATTGTTTTTAGAATAGAACTGTAATCTCATAAATGATAGCTGCTGAAAATGCCACAGAGAAAGTACTGGAATTGATTTGTGAACACGATGCCTGCCTGTATTCTGTTGCACTAAATAGTTTGGATTGATTGTACAAAGGATTTGACAGATCCATTATAGTTTGGTTCTGGTGGGTCATAGGTTTTCCCAGAATAATATTATTGAGATTAAGTTCGTGTTTCAAGTTTCTACACATTAATGCCTCGCATATGTACTAATGCAAAATTTGAACTCTTTTTTCCATCGACAATCAGCATTCTAGAGATCATTGTTTTATATGATGTTTATTGAGCCGTAGATAAAATAACTGTTTCCACTTTTGCAGAAAAGAAACTCATATTTGAATGTAGTGGCAAGCTACCTATTAAAATATCACCTCTAATCTGAAGCAAAACCACATTTGTTGTTTTCTAATAGTTTTAGCTAATAGGGCTGTGGGTCATGGATCGTATGCCCTTAGTAATATTTTTCTTGTTTCTGAAGTTGCAGTGGTGACAATTAGGTAAATTTGTGATTGTGTTAAAATACTTCGATTTGCAATCTCTCTTATGTGATTTCATTTTTTACTATATTTCAGGAATGATTGTCACATCAGCTCTGATAATATGGAAGGGACTAATGTGCTTCACTGGAAGTGAATCACCAGTTGTGGTTGTTCTTTCTGGAAGCATGGAACCTGGATTTAAAAGAGTAAGTTTGGAATCTAAAACGTTTCAAATGACCATCTCAATTTTGCGCTGGGCAATTGTATCTGTGTGCTCCTTTACTTTTCTTGACAGTTGATTATGCAAGATAGGGTTGCCTATCTGATCACCAAGGTGGTGATGCTTTAAGATATGCTCATACAAAGTTACCCAAAGTAGTTCTGGGCAGACACATTATAGACATGCTTGTGTCTGGAAATTGTATTTCCTAATTGCTCAACGAAAGGGCATCTCTTTGTAGATTCATTTATTTGCTTGGTTTTGGTCTCTGTACTTCAAAGGAATCAAGAGAAACATGGGAATGCTGTTTGCTATATTTTTTTAATGTCTACCCTTTTAGGCCAATAATACTTAAAGCTCACATAAAAAACTAACCCTTTTTCTATTCAGCTAAAGTGCTTGTAGTCTTCATTTGTCTAATCTTATTTAGTTCTCCATGCAGTTTAACCTAGTTATCATCCCCTAAGGTCTGCCTTTTGTTAGTTAATTTGTATGATTAAGAGTTGAATCATCTATGAACATGATCAAAGGTGTAAGTTGTATTAACATGCTCAAATAATTCACTTGTAAGTTGTTTTAGGGTCCTTTCCGACACCACTTTTGTATGATTCATTTCTATATCATTAATAATATTGATTGAGGATGTGTAACAGATTGAGGATGCTTGTTGTGTCTTTTTTGTAAGTGTATGGTGTTATGGTAAGTCGATGTTGTATTAAACAGAGGAGATGAAAGCTCCTTATATAGATTTACAAAGATGATGCTTCTATTATGAATCAATTGTGAACTAAAGTCGAAAATAGAAACTATCTAATAAAATAAAGACTAACTAAGATAACCATTAAAGAAACATTACAATATTCTAATATCGTCCCTTAATGTTCATCGTCTAACTACCCTACAAAAACCTGTACATGTCTTGTGGTCATAGATTCTTCAGAACATTCTGTTGCTGCTGAGACCCTCCCTGGATCTGCAGAATGTTAACGACCAAGAGTAGCCAAAATCCGTCTAGGAAAAATAGAGAAAGCTGCCCCCTTCAAAATGCTCTGCAACAAGAGACAAGAGCTTGCCACTAGCTCTGCCACTCACCCTCCCAAAATCTGCAAAATTTCTGACCGAAAATCATCATAAAACGTCCAACCAGATGTTGGATAACAAAGCTGTCCCTCCCTATAGCCAGAGACACACACCAACAACAACTGTCACAATTTTCAGGAAAAAATGGCAAACCCTCCAAACTTTTGCAGAAGAGCACGACGCCCCAGAACATACTGCAAAAAATCACAAATTTTGAGGAAAAAATTGCCAAACCCAAGATTACAAATCATCGTTTTTTTTCCGAAAAAAATGGTAAAAACCCACAAAGGAATCCCATGCAACTTTGTGAATTACAAAATCAGAGCCTTTTGCTCAAACCAGGTAATTGCACAATCAGAACCCTCGACTAGGCTTGCAATTTTCAGCAAAAATCTTCGAAGGCAAACCACAAAATTTTCATAAAATACCTCTAATGATTTGTATTTTAAAAAATCAAAAAACAAATTTCTAGAAAAAAATTCTAGATCAGAAGAGGCTCGACACCAAATTTTATGAAATCCTATCAACCCGCTCTAATACCATGTTATGGTGAATCGATATTGTATTAAATAGAGGAGATGAAAGCTCCTTAAATAGATTTACAAAAACGATGTTTCTATTATGAAACAATTGTGAACTAAAGACGAAAATAGAAACTACCTAATAAAGTAAAGACTAACTAAGATGACCATTAAATAAACATTACAATATTCTAATATATGGGTGATTGTTTTGAATGCACAATATTGATGATTTTGTCTTAATTTCCTTTTAAATTGGACAGGTTTGCAATATATGCAATGTTAATGTTTTTGTTGTTTTTGTAGGGTGACATATTGTTTCTGCATATGAGCAAAGCACCCATTCGAGCAGGAGAGATCGTTGTATTCCATGTTGATGTATGTATATTTATTTTGGTTTGGAAAAAAAAACAATTTTATTTATTATTAGTAACTTTCAAAAGCTAACAAGCATGTGATTGTACAGATCAAGCCTGTCATCTAAGATAATATTAACGTATGTAGATTATAAGAGAAATTATGCACTTATTGCTTTGGAAAGAAGCTAATCAAACACAGACCAGACCAAGCAACAAAAACATAAATTATAATGCAATACAGTTGTACAGCCACTCTTCTAACTTGCATTATTCTAGCTTGACCTATATTAAATTCGAATTACAAGCTTTCTTGATAAGAGCCATTTCCTGTTTGCTAAGTTTGGCCTCTCCTTTACCAAATTGTTATGAATGCTCGATGATTGAATTGCATGTTTGGGCATGATTCTGTGAATATGGTATACAGTGTGTATATTCTGTATTCATGTTGCATTCATAAATAGGCACATGATTTGTGATTATCATTCTTGAGTGTTTGGTTGGTATTTTACACTAAGTTATCAATCCTAGTATTGGTTCAGGTTTGGGTTTGGGGGCTTGGTCAAAAAGGATTACGAGCTTGGGTTTGTTTTGCGTTTGTCCATGCAGAAACATATAAAAACCATAAATATATACATATTTGCATACTAAAATTAGAATATTAGAGGCATCTAATATTTTTAATGTACAAGAATATTTATAAGCTTTTTACAAATTTAATAAAGCTATTAACTTAGTATATAATATACTAGTATCATAGTTAGATAATATTAATAATTATTAGTGCTATTAATAATAATAAAACGTGCAAAATAATATATGTAGCTTTGCATCTGCCAATTGCATGTGGTTAAATGTTTAACTTTACAAAGCCTTCTCAACAAATGCTTTTTGTGCATATCCTGCAAGCATGGCATTCCAAGAGACCACATGTTATTGAGGCATTTTGTCAAACAATTCATATGCCATGTGTTTGCTTAAACACCTGGCATAGATATCTATCAGGGCATCAGCAAGTTCTAATACCTTAACAAAATGCACTACCAATTTTGCTTTGATGGATATTTATATCACAGTTCCCATATTCAGGTCTGACTCAGGCTAGACAATTTAAAAAATACTAAAATTTCTTAAAAATATAAATACAAATACAAATACAAAATACAAATACAAATACAAATACAAATACAAAATCTATTAGATGAGTTTGGTGGGGGTTTAGGGGCAGACTGAATTTGTTTTACACACTATCAAGTTTTATGCAAAATACAAATATAAATACACCTTTTTAATATTTCTTTCCGTGTCTGTCACATTTGATAAAAAGTGTTGGAGCTTCATCAAGAATACCATATTGTATATAGCCTGCAATCATTGTATTCCATGATATCACATATTTTTGAGATATTTTGTCGAACAGTTCATGTGCATCCTATATTTTTTTCACATTTTGCATAAATATCTACCGAGGCATTTCCAAGTACAATATCTGATCAAAAAAGCCCTTTTCATTATGGTTTGATAAATGACTATACTGTGAACCAAGACTGATGTTGGTACAGTCTGTTGCATGCTGGCAAAAGTAAACTGATTGGTTTAGACACCTGTTTGTTGCATTTGTTAAATCAGTGTCAATCCTCATCAGGACCCATGTTTTCTGTTGGTTGCATTCCATGGGAAAGATGACATCCCATTCAGTATCCAAACCCGGATCCATATCTGAGCAGGATTGGTATCTGGGCTAGATTAGACCTGAACCTGCAGGTCCCGTGGCTGAACAAGTAACTGTTTTTATGGTGATGAATTTGTCTTTGGTCTTTTGAAAGTCTGTCCCACAACATTTTCAGATATGCTGCCCTCCCTTCAAAGCTATGGTTCTACAAGTGACATCCTTATGATGCAATTGCCTTCTACATTAATATGTCCTTTATTAATTGCCTTAGTTTCTTGAGCCAGTATTGTCAAATGACTTGCATTCCCTAGCTTCTAGTTTTAGTTAACTTAATTTGGGTGAGATCATAAACATTCTTCTTTTCTTTATTTTTCATATTTTTTATTATAGTTTTTATGAGACTTTTACTAATTAGCTGAAATTATTCTCATTGCATATTATTATTTTTTCTCATTTTATTTTTTCAACTAATTATGCCTCCTTTTGAGTATTTCTTAGTGGCTGCAATTATCAATTACAGAAAAAACTAAAGCATAGAAAAAACAGAACTCTATACAATGAATTAAGAAAAAAATACTGATATGTGGAGGAGTACATTTACACATTTATAGGTCTCAGAAACGTTTAACACCTATATATTAATTTTCCTTTGAACTTTAACCTCACAAAATTTGTCTTGCATATCATAGTTCAACTCCATGACTCAATAGATACTTTGGACCACATCTATTAGGTTATTGTTTTGATGACTTATTCTATGCCCCCTTTGGCAAATTTGCACCCTTTGAACATATAGAAAGCTAAGTGCTGAATTCATTGCATCAGACAATGGTTACAAAGGTGAAGCAATCAGATCGGTACTGGCAAAATGAACCATTTCATAGTATCAATTGTTGTCACTGGGACTTGCACTTCATAATCAGGGTTTTCGGGGAGGTGATCATCACACAATATCAATTCTCACCAACAATTGCATATTTTGTATACTATCTCCAACAACTTATTTGGGTTGTTGGCAAAAATATCTGGTTCATACATCTTTTCAAAAGTGTTGGACTCTTAGCATTTTTCTTATATTATACCTTTATCTGCAGCTAAATGGTTGTGACATTGTTCATCTTCTCCTAATCATTATTAAAAGAAAAATAGCACGAAGACTCGCCAAGGCAGTCTTTCTCACCAAATAATTGTTTGCCATAGTATATAAACACTCACACCTATTATGGTTCAATAATCCATTAGAAGAGGATTCTAATACAAATGTATATCCCCTTTCCAAGGGCAGGCCATGTGGTAGATTAGTCAAATACATTTTAAGGCTACATGTTCTTACACACATTTTTAGTGTACACACATCTATGATCGTCTCGCAAGAAAAATGCCACATGGGAATTTGCATGTAAACTAAGTGCAATGTTGACAAGTTAGGATGGCCTCTTGATGACTAGGAAGGAGCCTCAAGTCTCCTTGAAGATATACTCTGCATGGCATTACTCACTCAAAATTGACATTAATCCAATTAGTCCTCCATCTCTGATTGTCATTGAAAAAGTTGGCATTAATCTCATGTCACTCAAGTCTTTGGAAATTTGACATTAGTCTCCTATCATTGTATCACTCAAAGAATTTAAAAGAACACTTAAAATCTGGAGATTATGCGTCTGTCACTGTGTCTAAAAATTGAAAATATCTCGAGTTGTCACTCACAAACTGAAAGATAAAGAGATGTCTTTGAGATATCATGAAGTAGATACTACTAGGACAGTGTACATATTCAATAAAGCTGTTTTCCTTTGATATCAGATTTGTGTTGGTATGTCAGCTGTGGTACAAGTTATAACAATGCTAATTACGCATCACTGTACTAGTTTTTCTCAAGGACAATAGCTATTTCCCATAGATCAGTCTAAAGAGTTTGGCAGGCTCAAATATTTTGAAAAACTAATGTTTTATTGAGCTCTTGTCATATGCTAAAGGTATTGTGGACAAAATATTTATATATTTAGAATGTTTCAACTTGTAAACAAGCGTGTTGACTTCCTTTATGGTTCTCACAGTCTCTTTGTATCAAACCTTTTCTAGTATTTGCCCAGACCATTCACCATTTTTCCAACAGATCTGTGTAGATCTGATCTCACAGTCATTATTGTTCTCATTGCAAATTCCTTGTAGTTTTAATATCACTCTACAATTCTGACATGTGTGCTCACTCATGGATCAGGCTAAAGAGTTTAGGGAACTTACACTTTTTTTTTAGCAGTTTATGTTTTATAGAACATTTCCGTATTCTGAATAAATCTACCTGTAAACAAGGGTGTTGACATGTTTAACTTTCATATTCATAATGCTATTGAGCCTACAAGGCCAAAAAAGTGGCTCTGATAGTGCTGTTAGGAACTAAATCACTGATCTACTGATAAAAATGGAAAAATCTAAAACTGAAATAGAAAATATAAGTATTTACATGCATTATGAAATCTTCGTTCTTTGTAAGAAATCTACAAAAATTTCACAAAAAGAATGGTATTTAAAAGAACTATACCATTGTTGAAATAACATATACCATTGTTGAAATAACATATACATATGGTGCATAAAGAACATTTAGATTCCTTAGAAGATATTGATGCCCATTCAACTCTATGTTACTCCAAGAGATTATTGGTTATGGACTTGGCCAGATACAAAATATTAGCAACAAGTCAATTCTGAAAGCAAAAGCCTGCATTTGTCACAGATCACTTTTTCACATGGCTGTAAATAATTACATGTGCACAATAAAAAGTATAGAAATTGTGGAGGAGAAACGATAAATTCTTTGAGTCCTCTTGGACTTAGATGCATTGTGAAGCTTTTGTGAGGATAACATGGAATGCTTTTTTTTTGGTATACTTTGACAACAAACATAATGATTGATTTTGTGGAGATAAAAAATTACTGTTTACTTTGATTTATTGCTTGTAAAAATTTGGATCTATCACTGCTTTTCAAGTTGTTCAATTGTATTTGTCATTTAATATGAAAAATTTGTGTTCTATTTCTGAAAAGAAATCAATGTCTTGTGAAGTTTAGACTCCTGAGCAGTGTGCCACATTCTTGACCCTAACCTTTTTTTTGTCAAATCCCTTGCATTTTTTCAGGGTCGAGAAATTCCTATAGTTCATCGGGTTATAAAGGTAATGATGACATAACTCTGTCTATTATTATTCTAGATTTATTTTTCAGCTCTTCATATTGAGCCCTGTACACAGCTGTCTAAACTTAATGTAGAGTCCATTTGTAAACTTAGGTGGAGTTGTACATTAATTCTTCATGCTTTATTATTTTAGTCATATCTTGCATCGAAGATAAAAGAATATTATTATGGTAGTCAGTGACCGCAATTCAGTTATATATATAAATATGACTTGCTTGATTCTAGTGATTTGTCACCATTAATTTTATGGTATATTAATTTATGCTTCATTAAATTTGTCTGGCATCTAAGGAACTTTGCATTTTAAAATTGCACAACTATTTTTTGAGAAAATGGTTGCCTTAGGGATTTACTTAAATGATTTAACTTTGAATTGGCCTGTTTGATTAATTAAAAGAAGCTTATTACCCATTATTCACAGTTCTCTGTTTCTGGGAAGTAGATGAAATTTTGTCTTAGAAAACTCAAAACAACACGAAATATATTAATAGTATGCAATTATGGTTAGCCTAAAGATATATAATATACCAGAAATAAAAATTGAAGGTTTGGTATGTCCTCCAGTACTTCTTGATTTGGCTTTCTGATACTGGTAACTAAAATTTCTTAATTATTTATGAATGAGCTAGCCATCTAACTAAAGCTATAACTTACAATAGTCAAAGCAAACAAGGAGTCCACAAATTAAAATAGTAAGTTAGTAACTCAGTCAATCAGAGAAATTTAACAATCTAACATCCTTCGAATAGACTTGAGTCATTTGACTGTCTGCTTGGAATTTCAATGGTCATAATCCAATTGTATACATATACTCCTAAAAGACCTTTGGTCACCCAAACACTAATCACAGCGGTGGTGCTAAAACAAGAAGCATCACCATACTGTACCCAAAAAACAACACAAAAAGGAATCCGGACACTCCATTTACTAACATCACATCTCCCATGCCCACCACCATCAGCCACACCCCAACTTGTAAGATCCTTCACTGCAGTCAAATTCAAGAACTGCTTTGCAATAACAATCCCATCATAATAATTGATTAAATTCTTACTATATGTTAATGGTAAGATCCCTACCTGAATGAGTAAGTTATAACGAGACTAAGGCCCTATTGACATGTGAGAAGCTAACATTTTGATTCACTCTTATGTTGGTTTGGTGCTTGACACAGCCTTTTCATATTTTGAAGTAGTATGGAAACTATTTTCTTTTCAATACCTTGTAAAGTTTAGTTGAACTCAATAATGCATCCATTAGGTTCAATTATTCCTCTGAATCTTTTTCAATGGTGGCTTTATTTCTGGTGGTGTTTTATGTTTTCGCCCTGGATCTTTGTCCTTTTTTTCCTTTTTTCCTTTTTTTCTTTTAGAGGATTATTGGAATGCAAGAGTAAGGGTTTTGGAGGGACCGATGGAGATCCTGAAATTTTATCCATCCTGCCCTTGACTGTATGGAAGAGCTGATGCAAACCATCACTTCTTTTTTCTACCTTTTGCAGTCAGCTGTCATGTGTTGTCTCTCTCAGAGTCTCCCCAGATATTTTATGTATTGATATACTTTGTTTAATACTAGTGTGGCAGGATATAAATTCCAGTCTGCGTGTGTAATGATTAGTTAGGGGGAATAGATTTGGTGATTTATTGTGCTTTTAGCACAGCATGCATACAGGGCAAACTATCAGTGGAATACTGTTCTTTTAGTTATTCCAACAGAGAATGGCAAGAAACTAGAGCTTTATTCATTCTGTTTATTTATGACTGGTAAAGTCTCTGGTTTGTCAGCGAGCCCTATTAAGTTTTAGATGATTTTAGCTAATTACAAATTCGTAACTTGTGCTGTGTTACTGTAACATAGGCCTGTGTGTCAAGCACATTTGAACTTTTGAGCTTCCCTCTATTAGACTATTTGGGTTGTTGCTCTTACAGTTTCCCATTTTTAAAGACTTCATAAGTTGTTTTACATTCCATGATGTTGCAGGTACACGAACGACAAGACACTGGTGAGGTTGAAGTTCTTACCAAAGGTAATTTTGCCAATATTTGAATAGTTTTGCATTTAAAGGACTTATCTATTAGTGGCATAATTTTGTTGATGCAGTGGGACACAAGTTTGGAGCAGTAAGGTCCAAAAGGAAGGAATTCGTTTAGGTGTTTTAGTATATGTAACTGCAGGTCTTACAATTTAAAATGTTGAATACATTTGACTACCTCTTTGTTTTTAGAAAAGGCCTTGTATTTATTGTAGACGTTAATTTATTTTTCTCATTAAGGTCCCTTTGTTAGTGCAATGGCTTGTTTAAATTTTTCTAGCATTAGCAGGATGAATCAGAAACTTGAGTTGCATATTGAAATGTTGATTGAGAATGCAGACAAAGCCAGGTGAAAACTGTCTTGCAAATGTTGTAGAAACTGTAGTATTAATCTGTAAGCTTTTAGTAGTATCTTGTCTCCTTTTCAATAATTATTAATTAATGAAGGAAGTTTCTGGGCATGCGTGATACAAACCTTTTTCATCACAATGGTCCGACTACTTAAAGGGAAGAGAAGCAAAGAAAGGCCTGGGCTTCCTTTAAGCAGTTTCTATGCATTGTTGCATTCTTCAATGAAATATTGCCCACTGCATGGATTTGCTTAGTTTATTTTGCAAAGTTTTTACTAAATGTTGAACCAGAAATGTCTATTAAGGACACCTTATTTTTATTTGAAGAAAATTCTGAGCGCGCTCAATATTTGTCATGAAAAGCATACACTATTAAGTTACGATCAGCACTGCGGGTGTCTGCAATGGTTGTTAATGAGATGAAATACTATGCTTCCCAAGAAGGGCAAAATGCCTCTGCCTGTATCTCAGAAGATTTTTTTTTTCAATCACTTATCTGCTAATTATTCAGCAGAAACAACAGCATGTTAATTAAAAAGCAGTCTAGAAAAGTTGTCTCCTTTAGATTGGACCAGAGTGGACTCCATGTTTGTGGAAACGTTGGCACTTGCAGCTAAGACCAAGTACTTCATCATGGCACTACTGATGATCTCAGTCAAATATAGCAGTTGCTGTAGATTTTCATGCAAATAACAGATGGAAGAATTTTCCTCTTCCCTTCTTCAAGCCTGCCTTCAAAGCTTGCAAAACAAATGCTGTCAAGAATTTTTTTGAAACCAAGAACTTCTTCCAAAGATAGCGTTGTGGATGTTTAGTACTTTATCAACGTTTGATGTTAAATTAAGGCTCATCAAGTCTGGCATATTCTAATTCTATATGAATTATTGTGGGAGAGAGGGGTCAATCTATTGATCACGTTTTCTTGAAATGTTCATGCAATAGGAGTTTTTGTCACACGATTGCAGGGAAAATGCAATTATAAATGTATTGCCTTTTCTCCCTAGCTTGGTCCTCTTTTAGGAGAGAATTGGAGGGTGATAGAGTTGCAAAGAGATATGGCAGATAAATAACACTGTTTGTGAGAGATTCTGTTTGGGAAACAACACAATGTAACCTTTAATGAGGACAGTTGTCTTTACCACACAGGGGAGTTGATTTTTTTTTAATCAAGGATTTAGCCACACGTAGGCCAAAATTGATGTTTCTCCAAAAGATGTATTGTTTTGACTTCTTAGGGTAAATGTGCAAATGTCAGCCTTTATATCCATTAAAGAAGGCATTTTTCCTTGTAATTTTCTTCTTCCCTGGTTTATCCTGTTTCCGCGTTGTAGTACAAGTCTACAAGATATAATATCAAAGAAAATTGGAAAGTGTGGGTTTGCTTGGTTTTTTCTCTTAGTTTTTGAACTTATCTTGGTAAACCAGAAATGTCTATGGACAAACCGTTCTTCATTCGAAGAAAATTTTGAGACCCCTTTATGTTTTCTTGGGAGCAAATACATAATTCATCATTAATGGTGTAAAAGTTAATCTAGTCATTAACTAAACGAGATCTCATGCAGAAAGGGCACAAAATTATAATCTGTTTCCTAGTGAAAAGTTCACAACTTCCTTGCAGTAGCACTAGAAATAGCCTGTGTTCATCAGAATTTGGTAGAACAATTGAGAAAGATTTCTGCCTGAGTCTGGAAGCCAGTTGATTACATGTGGTTGCAAATGCACGCAACTAGTACTGAGAATTTCATTAACCAACTTTTCACTATGGCTGCCAAAGTCTGGTAGTAAATTAACAAAAGCCTCCTGACCATCTGTGCAGTTGTTGACAAATCATGTAGAAGAAACCCGCCAAAAAATTAGTGAGTTGTTTCCAGAAATATCCAAAGCTGCAACTACCATTGAGGAACATTTCAAATGTCTTTTATGTTTTGAAGATGTGGGTATGCTGAGGTGATGTGCCCCTCATCCCCTAATTTGAATTTTTGTTTAACATCCTTGGAGATGTTTTGACATTTTTTGTAATTCTTGGCACATTTCCTCTTTAAGGAGTACTTGGAGGCATACAGATTTTCTGAAGACATCACGTGACGTCTCCACAGCGCTGTGAATTTACTGAGGAAGTTTTTAACTGATTTGTAAAATAAAAAAGAGGGGGTGAAAGGGCATATTTTACATTTTTTTCATGACCATTGGTAATATGATGAAGTCAGATATTCATGTATGCAAGTTCATAACCATATGTCAGTGCCTCACTGAATTTTGCATTTCAAATGTTCATTGCTCAATGTTCAACGTCATAGATGTAATTTTTTCTTTAGTTTCAGCTCATTGAAGTTTGGAACGTTTGATGAGCTTTTTAATTATATGCCTGAGCGAAAAGCTTTAGACTTTGTTCTTTTATAATCTTGAATATAAAAATTGGTAATTTTTTTGTTGTCCTAGAGAAGCATTCTCATGTTCTATTGCACCCCTATCCTGGAAACATAGGGAAACATGCCTTAATTCTGAATGTGAATGAAATTTGAAATTGTAGTCATTGACAATTATTGCTTTATATGTATTGGCAAGCGTACCCCACTGAGTGGGTCTGGGTCTGGGTCTGGACTAGGAGTGGTTCCCTGTCAGTCTGCTCTAAGCAGAGATTGGATGCCCTACTTACACTTGCACCACAGGCATATCACGTGGTGCCCTGCATGTAACCAGGCAAGGAACCCAATGCATTTAAAAACAATGTAAAATTGTATGATAGAAATAGAGAATACTTTTGTTTCTCTAGTCATTGGCTCCTCTGCGTGCTAAAGTTTGTTTGAAATCATTAGATTCATTCAGAGTTATTTTCAAACAATTTTACAGAGATGAGTTTGCCCTTGTAAAGGTCAATGTTGGCTCTGCAAGGCCATTTAAAAAATATATCTTATAAATATTTAGGTATTAGATTTATGGTTTTACATTTAGCTTTACTTTTAAAATTAAAATCATTTATTAATATTGTAATTTTATAATAATTATTTATAAATTAGTTGTGGGTTCTACAAGGCCCTTCACCCAAGAAAACATGATAAGTTGATTACATTTGGCAAAATGGCTACGGTACCAAATGTATAAAATGGCTACAAATTACTGTTAAGCACGAAAAACCTATAACAATAAGTTATAACCATGGACACTAAAGAGATGTTGGGACAGATGCAGTTCCAGAATTGCTGGGTCCTTATACCAGAATCCCGGGGGAGAAAAATTGCCTTACTGGCGAAGCTGAACCTTAACTGAATTGGCAACTTAGAATTAGATAATAATTAGAGTACACAGCAAACTACCACAGAAAAACTTGGCTAAAGAGATGTTGGGACAGATGCAGTTCCAGAATTGCTGGGTCCTTATACCAGAATCCCGGGGGAGAAAAATTGCCTTACTGGCGAAGCTGAACCTTAACTGAATTGGCAACTTAGAATTAGATAATAATTAGAGTACACAGCAAACTACCACAGAAAAAACTTGGCTAAAGAGATGTTGGGACAGATGCAGTTCCAGAATTGCTGGGTCCTTATACCAGAATCCCGGGGGAGAAAAATTGCCTTACTGGCGAAGCTGAACCTTAACTGAATTGGCAACTTAGAATTAGATAATAATTAGAGTACACAGCAAACTACCACAGAAAAACTTGGCTAAAGAGATGTTGGGACAGATGCAGTTCCAGAATTGCTGGGTCCTTATACCAGAATCCCGGGGGAGAAAAATTGCCTTACTGGCGAAGCTGAACCTTAACTGAATTGGCAACTTAGAATTAGATAATAATTAGAGTACACAGCAAACTACCACAGAAAAACTTGGTTTAAGAAGGAAGGATTTCTGGGTTCCAATTGCTGGGGAATTCTTTTGTGATAGTTCATTCCTGAACTGATTTTTAACTTTTAAAAACTTTTGCAAAATGAAGCTCATGATCTGGTATAAATACCCTGCAATTCACCATGTTCTTTTCTGAAAAATTCACTTAATCTAGGCTGAGACCAGAAAATATTCACCATTCTTCAAATTTTATCAGGTTAAAGTAGATGGTAAGTAGTTTCACCTAATAAGAGGATTCACTATTTATTTCTTAATTGTATTTAATTATCCCTTAACTGTACCTACCAGATAAAATATAGTAGCAGTTTTTGAATCAACAATGTTAGTCATTCTGTTATGATTGGGGCATTTTGAACTTGTTGATAATTATGAAACAGAGGTCGAAATTTAAGTTTACCTCTTTTGTGAAGCACCTAATGGACTGTGCATGTGCTGATTCTTCATCATTTTACAGGGGATAACAATTTTGGGGATGATAGGCTTTTGTATGCTGATGGTCAACTTTGGCTTCAGAAGCATCATATTATGGGTCGTGCTGTTGGGTAAGCTATTTTTTTGAATATTTGAATTTTTTTCTCAATAATATAATGAAGTCATAAAATTGTCAAGTTTGGTTTTTAACTGAGACATGCTCATATTCTTCTCTCTAGATTGTCATACACAGTTGTTTTCATAGTAGCAAAAATCATTTCTGGATTAATTTTACATTCCAAAATATAAGATTTAAAAAAAAACTGATTTAATAGGGAAAAAATTAGGGTAGGGTTTAAAAAAAGAATATGCGCTTATCTTATTATTTGATTCTCCCTTCCAATTGTGTGCCTTGGAAGAAGTAAATTTGGGTTGGAATTGCATGTCTTCCTTCCTCTCAAGGCTGTATTGAACAATAAAAAACGTTAAATCTATGCTGTTTTTACTTGGAATATATTTTCATCTGATCATGATCATGTTTTAGTTCATTGCTAGTTTTGAACCTGGTTATTTTGTAGCAATAGTAAACTTGCTATGAATAGTCACTATTATTTACAAACAAATGTCTTGCATGCAGGTTTTTACCGTATGTTGGTTGGGTGACAATCATCATGACTGAAAAGCCCATTATCAAGGTATTTGTATGGAATTTTATTGTCTGTATTCAATTTGTAAATGTTGATCTCAATGGTAATATTATGTTCTTACCTATTTAATTATTAAATGATTATTTTTGAGACCTTGTTCAATTCAAAAAAATAATTTTCCAAAACTTATTGCTGTTGTATGCTTGACATGTCAAATTGCTTGTTTTACCAGTACATACTAATAGGGGCTTTGGGTTTGCTGGTAATCACATCGAAAGAATAGGGATACAGTCATTTTTTATTTGAAGGTAAATTCAACCCCTTTATTTTTGCATTGTACATTGAACATTCTACTTAGTTCAACTGCTGGAATTGTGTTCATATCAGAAAATGATTTCATTATTACTTGTAAGAAACAAAGTCAAACCATGCGTCATCATCCTTTGTTTTCATTTATTTTCTGAAAGGAAATGCATCTTATATTTCATCAACTTCATTATGGATTGCAGGTTCATAATGCATCTTGTTGCAACTTAGAGGCATTCTTTTGAATGCGAGACAAAGAATACAGGACAATTTTTTGAGGGCATGCTTGTAACATTCTTAATTATTATGTCAAAGGTTTTTGATTCTAATGGAAATTACATACCCTTCAAATAATTATTGTTTGGAGTTGTTAATTTGATTGTGACGAGAGACATTTGGCATCCTTTTTAAAATTTGGTTCTTAAAGATGTTGCATTTATCTTTTCATTTATGGTGGGTTCCATTCAGAATATTTTACATGTCTGGGAAGTTTAACTTTTTAGTCACATAACATAAAAACATATTGCTGCTACCACAAGTGCGTTAAAAGTATGACATTACAATGCTATTAAGTATTAACTAAGCAATCCAAAAAACTTCTAACAAACGTTTCCTTGGGAGTGGACAAAGAAAAGGATCTGGTCAATTCCATCTTGATAGATAGCCCAATTTTGTAGAACCTTTTAAAGACTAATATGTATAATGTTTCTATTTTGATGTTTTTTGTAAGGCAAGTAGTTGAAGTAACAAAGGCGGCAATCATCTTTTTTTAAAAATGGACACCCTCATAACAGATTATCTCTGATCTATTAAATGGTATTTGTTTTGATCTGACATTTGATCACTTCTAAAGGGGTTGTTTATCAATGTTGTACTAAGGTATTTGGCCACCTTTAAAAGAGATCTTGTAGATACTCGTGTTCTTGCAATAGGTGGAAGAATTGATTGCCAAAGGTGGTTTATTAGGTCACCGCCAACAATGGGAAATTGTTTTTGAAACCGAGGCTGGTGTTTGAACATCAAGGGAATGTGATATTTGACATCTATACATGTGCTTAAGATAACCTTTTCAATTTCTTTATAGATTGTCGTTATGCCATACGGAATTCTTGACTTCAGTTGAAGGGTTCTTTGAACTCCTTGATTAAAGAAGCCTTCAACTCCACAGTCAAACTTTGTCTATTGAAGTATGCGTTCTTGTTGTAATGTTATTACTAATTGCATTTTGTAGTTTTCTTGAGCATTAATTACATTATATCTACATAATTAACATGAATGATTAGTAATAAAGTTAAAAAAGATATTATGGGAAAAGTTGGGAGTGAATTTTTGCATAACAGGAAGGGGAGCAAGAGGAAATTACAAGCTAGCAAAGAAGAGAAGGGCAATGGCAAAAGATGGGAAAACAAGATTGGACAGTGGAGAAGCCTAAACCATAAAATGACATTGAATTGGAATGAAACCCATAGAAAATGGAGTGCAAGGAATTTTTTATTGGCAGGATTATTGCATCCATACACCAAAGCAGCAACAATGCCAAAGAATTGAACCTAACTTCTCCAAGTGTCTCTCTGAAAGGAACACAATTCCCCTTGGTAAAAGGAATAAATTGTTGAGCAAAGAAAATATAAAGATTGTAATGGAAAATGTGATTCTGTAAGTTAAACACTCAACAACTTAGAGATTGATACGTAGGAGATGTTTTCCACAGCAAGTCAAATTGTGATATTGCTATCAGGATTCAACTGTGTAGTTTTTGATTCTAATGGAAATGAAAGGTTTTTTGTTCTTAATTATTATGTCAAAGGTTTAGTGATTAATTAATGTTGTGAGGAGTATGGTACAATGGTGATGAAAATGATACATTAATTATAATTTTTTAACTTTAAAGAAAACTATCCTAAAAGAAAATTAAAATAATTTTATTTACTCAAATAAAATTGCAAATAGGAGAGTGTTTGAGAGAGCGACACATGCTTTTTGAAACAATTTCTATTTGCAAGAATTAATGCACGTTCCTTTTTTCTTTTTGAGGGCATAAACCCTATAGAATTTTGAAGTTCTGAGCATGGAAACTCTCATAAGTTTCAGGGTAATCTCATTTGAGAATTGACAATTTTCTTCATTAGGCTTTGTTTTTAGAGATCCTCAATGAAGTCTGCAGTGTGTATCAGGTTTTGGTTGGGTATTAGTTTTCATATTTTATTTAATTGATGGGTTTGTTGACACGGTATAATTTTGGCTGTAAGTGTGTTTCATATATCTTTGGTCATATTGAGACAGCAAAGTAGTTTTTTCCTAGCTACTGTATTTTTCCATTTCTCTGTTGGCCTCATCTTGTGAACTCTAACGTAGGCCACATAATTTTCTAGTCAGGGTGTTTATGGTTAGCATGGGATTTTCTTATATTCATTACAGCCTCTAGAATGTTTGCATAAATATTGTTGACGTTGATCGCTTGGTATCTAAAAGGAGTTGGGTTTGTGAAGGAGGGATCTGCCACATAGTTTAAAGATTTCTTTTGGAAGGAAATGTGAATATAATCCAAATCGCAGGTTTCTAAAATTTGGTTTCTTTCAGCTTGTGGGCCTCGTCTGACTCCAACTGCAGCACTTGACTTGTGAAGGAAAGGACCTTCAATATTGAATGTAGCATTATTATCTTTTCTCTGATTTTAGTGAAGTCCAACTTTATTGGAATTGGCATTTGTTAGTTTCCATTTCGTCGAATCTTCAGTTTGGGAGTGCAATATGAAAATAGAATAGGAATATGTAAATGCTCATTTTGCCAAAAATGAGCATTTACATCTTTTATTTGAAAAGGTGGAATTGAAATTTGAATGGGGGAAAGCAAATTTTAAAATTTTTCAAGTTTACACTTAATTTTTTTAATTTTTTATTTGTGTGGAGAGGGATTTAATTTATTTTTTATTTGTCTTGGTGGTTTGTAACTTTGTTATTTACTTGAATTTTTTTGAAAAAAATTCAAATTTTTTTTCGAATTTTTGTCAATTTTTTTTTCAATTTGATTTTTTTATTTTTTTGAATTTTTTCTCGAATTTATTTTCCAAATTTTTTGTTGAATTTTTTTCGAATTTTGGTTGCAGTGATTGTAACTTGGTTGCTTGCCACCAACTTTGGCTGCCTAAAATGGTCTGTGATTCTATTTTAAATTCAATTCCATTAATAAAAATGAATTATTAAATTCAATAAATATTAAAACAATTCAAAAAAATTAAAAAAAAAATCATACTCAAATTCCAATTCCAGTTTCAAAAAGTAGAACCAAACAGTCCAAGTATAATTCAGAAATGAAAAACCAGATTATCAAATCTATAATTTGACCATTTCCAGCATTTGATCAAATTCATCATTTCCTAATTCCCACTACCAAACGGTAAGGAAATATCTTTTAGATAACCCTTTTTGATGTTATCTTTGGTTGCACCATGCCATAGCCTGCAATTTGAATCTTTTTGTCTGTTGGTTCACCTTTATACTCTGCAAGTTGAATCTATATGTCTGTCGGTACCATATAATTTAATTTTTCTTGATACTATGTTGGTCGCACCTTAAAGCTCATGTATTAATATTACATAGCTAACCGTATATCATAATGGGAGGCGTCTAGTGTATTTAGGTTGCCACAATCGGGAAGTCTATTTTTAAAATATTTGTAACATAGTCCAATCTAATTGTAGATTGTTGGCTCTGTTTTCTAACATTTGAGCTTGTGGATCTGCATCTTTCTTTTGGGGGAACATTTCTATGTTAACAGTCAGCGATGGAATAGTTGAGGTTGCGTTGCACATTTTCTAGGGAATTTATAGTCATTTGTTTAATATGTTGTTAGTCATTATTTCCTGTCAGTAGGTTTTCTCCCAGTAGGGCACTTCTTTCCAGCTCGGACTCATATTGTCTATGAGAGAGTTTAATATTAGGCATTAAGCGATTGCAGCCTTAATACTTATTCAAGTATCATCTCAAGCGATTTATTTACACATTAGAGAGGCCTTAGATATCAATATCAATTTCTTTTTAAAGGTACTCTTTTTTCTTTTTCAATAAGAGGCTGAGGTCAAAATTTTGATTTTATTAATATAATTAAAATCTTTACAAACTCCGTTCATGCAAGTACTGGTAGGGGAAAAATGGAGTGAAGAAAACCTGCAGTCTTGTTGTCTGAGACTATTAAGTCCTGTACAATAGTTCGTTTATAAGGCTCGCTTTAGAACCGCGAGATAAGATGAGGGCAACCCTCTTTAACAACTTCATTTTCTAATCCAAGACTATCTTATTCTACTCAAATGTACTTTATTACATTTTGACATATACCATTTTCTTTTTTTACACCAATCATTCATAGCTTTGTGAAAGCCTTAATGTTTCAACAAGCCAATCTGACTCACCTTCCTTTACCAAGCCTTTTCGATATGTAATTGTCTTGCATGACACCTTTCAGTCATTGACAAAGACCATTGTTAGAGTAACTAGAGAAATAGTCTTTAAATCAATAAATTAGAATCTAAGATCCTACTTTACCATTCTTGCTTTGAAGAACATTATCCACAAAATCCTTAAGACAAATCCATATGAGGACCAAATCGAATAAATGATCTGCTTCCAATTCACGATTGAGAGGAAATGAAAGCTAAAACACTTACCATTGATGAAACAAAATTGAATAATTATACATATTAGTTCATCACCTATGCTTTGTTACAAGATCAAGCAATTATTCTTCAGGATAATAACGATACTAGGTTCAAAACAAATCAAACAAGAAACATCTGAACCCACACACACACACATATCAGTTTGTCCATAAACTAGATAAAATGGAACCATTGTACTGCTATCTGAGAGGCTTAATAGCTTAACCCACAAGTGAGCCATCCTTAGAAATCATACGCAATGAATTTATCCTTAGAAAATAGGCTATCGCCCCAACATGAAGACAACTTTGACCAACATGTGTATATCTCAGTCTGTCCCTACTTCAAATAGGATTGCATTTCGAATAAGTTGAAAGAGGGGTTAGGGAAATGAACATTTGCTTGATGTAAAGACTATTAAATAAAATATTGGCAGAAATAAAATATCAAACAAAGTGGTATATCGAGTAAGCAGGATTGGGTGGTAGCGCGAAGAAAGACTTATTCGATGAGTCAAGGGAGTTTCCTTGTTGGGTCCCATATACCGTATCAAACAAAATGCAGTTTCAAACAAGATTTAAATACAATGCATCGCTAAATAGAATATGTGGTGGGACCCTTTTGCCCTAAGCATCGAACAACAAGGAACTTCAAATAAGAAAACATGGTTGAATAACGATGGTCGAGGTTCTTTGAAATGTGGTGGGGCCTCTTGGCTTCGAGCATCGAGTAAAATGCTATGTCGAGTAACCTAGCCAAAGGAGAAATGATACATCAGTTACTCGAAGGAAGAACGGGAAGGCTAAAGCAAATCGAGATATGTATCAAGCCTCTCCGATTCTCGATGGATATATCGGCACTACTTTTGGCGATAAGAGCTTAAGTCCATATTTGCTTAGGGTACAACTGATCGAAAATGAAGGCATAGTAAGTATGACTCCCTAAATTCTGAAGGGAAGGTTGGGACCCACGAATACTGAAGATAAGATTGTGTCGAAGACGATAGAGGAAGGTCGATCATTAGAAATCCAACATAATGGTGGTAAGTTTGACTTCAAAGAAGAACTAAATGTTCTAGTATGGAGAATTAACATTGGGGTGCTAATCATCGGAATTGGAAGCATAGTAAGGTGAATCCTGAAATTTCAAAGGAAAGGGTGGGGCCCAGTGCCAATGATTGGAAATGGAAGCAGGGTCATATGAATCCTGAAATTCTGAAGAGAAGACTGTGGCTCGCATATTTCAAAGTTATAGTTGTACATAGGACAAATCATTGGAAATCTGAGAGATTGGGACAAATTTGAACTTCAAATGATACTCTGTGTGGAGAATTGATGCATGGGAAGCCAATTGAACAATATGGAACTTTGAATAAGAAAATATGGTTGAGTAACAATGGTCGTCGAGGTTCTTCGAAATGTGGTGGGGCCACTACGCTTTGAGCATCGAGTAAAATGTTATTTTGAGTAACCTAGCCTAAGGAGAAACAATACATCAGTTACTCGAGGAAGAACAAGAAGGCTAAAGCAAATCGGGATATGAATCAAGCCCCTTTGATTCTCGATAGATACATCAACACTACTTTTGGTGATAAGAGTTTAAGTCCATATTTGCTTGGGGTACAACCAATCGGAAATAAAGGCATAGTAAGTATGATTCCCAAAATTTTGCAAGGAAGGTTGGGACCCACGATTACCGATCATCAAAAAAGGAAGGCAGATCATAAAAAAATTGACATAATGGTGGTAAGTTTGACTTCAAAGAACTAAATGCTCTAGTACAGAGAATTAATGTTGGGGTGCTAAACATTGGAATTGGAAGCATTGTAAGGTGAATCCTGAAATTCCGAAGGGAAGGGTGGGGCTCAGTGCCACTAATAAAAAATGGAAGCAAGGTAGAATGAATCCCGAAATTCTGAAGGGAAGATTAAGGCCCACATATTTTGAAGTTATAGTTGTACGAAGGACAAATCATCAAAAATCTGACAGATTGGTGACAAATTTGAACTTCAAAGGATATGCTATGTGAAGAATTTATGCACGGGGAGCCAATCGAAGTTGGAAGCATAGTAGTATAAATCTTGAAATTCTAAAACGATGCTTTGGAAGTATGAAATCACCAATCGGAGAATGCAGGAAGTGCAATTCTTGATCTTCGAAGAATGAAAGTTGTTGACAACCAAGCGGTGAGTTGGCTAGCCGAGGGTGAGAAATGGTGAATGCCTGTGATCCTGCGAATTGAAGGCTTGAGGATTGAAAATATCCATGAAATCATGACAAAGGACAAACCAACTAATGAGCGGTGATGTGTCAGGATGCAGAGGTGGAGCTGACATGGTGTCTAGGTGGTGCACAGGTGGGCTAGCGAGCCAATCAGAGGCTACCTTGTGGTAGTCAAAGTGTGGTTGACCAGGTAAAGTACGATCGGGAAAGTCAAAATTCAATGCTGGAGTAATTGAGTAAGGCAACATTTTGAACAACTTGAAGGATAAGTGACATGAAGCATTGTTTTGTTCGAAGGCACTAAAATGATCGGGAAAGGAAGCATGGTAGTGCGATTCCCAAACTCCAAAGAGTGGAACTTGTAGATAGTGACTTCATCGGTATAGCTTTGCGTTGAGGAATCACATAATGAAGGTCACACTGACATCTAATGGGTGAAGCGGTATAATAATGCCAATATCTTATAGATATATCTTGCTCATTTGTTTGTGCATGTGTGCCTTTATACATAACTATATATCCACATATAGATGAACATATGAGTTTATAAATGTATTCCTTTTGTTATATATAGAGAATTATACAAGTATCTTATAGATAAATCTTATATATATATATATATATATATATATATATATATATATATATATATATATATATATATATATATATATATATATATATATATATATATATATATATATATATATATATATATATATATATATATATATATATATATGTACACCGTTGGAAGTTGATATATATCCATATACAAATATTTATACATATCAATAATCTATATGAATTTCTATACATATTCCTATAAGTACATAATTCAAATTAGAACCAGTCCTAGGGCAGTTCCATGACATTGGAAGTCGCATTAAGCTTAATTTGTATTTATAAGAAATGTATTAGGATGGGCCGGCTTAAACCATGTATGGTGCCGACTTAAGAAGAGTGGAAACATAAGCCTTTCCTACTACGAAAGAGGCTACTAGAGAGGACTCCCTAAGTGACACCTATACAACCATAATACTACTAGATATGATGACAAAAGCAGGAACAAACTAGGTATATGTCATTACCACTTTAACCAGGATGCTACTGACTCCTCTTGACCCCCCTAGATCAAGGAGAGTTTCCCTTCCTACAAAATAACCTCTCACTGCTCTAACATATCTACCTATATCTTATTCCCAAGAATTATCCTATACTAATTCTTTCCCCATCCGCTCCTGAATTGGCAAGCTTATATGCTCTTCCATTGCCTTACCTATAGATATGATTAATCGTATAGTGTTTAAAAAGATTTAAGAGAGTCCCATAATCTATTTAACAAACTCATCAAGCTTCCATTTTGGGGTTTCCCCTTTCCTAATAGTGCTTACTACTAAAGAAGAATCCTTTTCTATTTCCACCTTCTCGATGCCTAACTTCATGCATAGCTTCAACCCTTCCAATAAGGTTGTGAATTCAACCACATTGTTGGTTCTTAAACCTATAGGACAAGCTAGATTGGCTATTAACTTCCCTTCCTAGTTGTGGATGCAACATCCAATGCCAACAACCCCAGATTACCTCTAGAAGCCCCATCGAAGTTCAATTTATGCCAATCTACATTAGGAAATTTCCAAACACAGTCTCTTCTACATTTATCCAACTCCTTAGAGATCTCTCCTAGGGGAGGAATTTAAGGCTTGTCCATTTGTTTCTAATCCTATCATGCTATTATGTGAATACCAATCCCTTTTTACCCAAACCATTTCTATAGTTTACCATCTCCACTATACATGCTTCCAATTTATTAGTAAACTGGTCCATATTCATTTGCACATCTTTGAAAATTCTCCTATTTCTTTCTTTCCATACTTCCCATATTAGGATAGAAGGGGCAATAGTCTAGATATGTTTATACAAATCACAACTTCTTTTTCTAGGCCAATATTGGAATAGGTTCCTAATATTGTTTGGTAGAATAGACTTCCAATTCAACTTTTCCATCAACCCTAGCATTTATATGTGAATTCACAATTTAAATGAATATGCTCCACTATCTCTACGTCCTTTCTACAAAGAGCACACCTAGAAGGTCCTTGATATCTCATCTTCCATAACCATTATGCTGTTAAGATCTCATGTTGCAAAGCCACCCATGCAAACATACCCGCTTTTGGTAGACAATCCTTATCCCAACATAAGTCTATTGGAATCTTTGTCTTAGCATATTGGTGAAGCTTATAAAGGGATTTCTATCCATCTTTAGTGTTGTATTCACCCTTCTTGGCCCCAATCTACATAATCCTATCCTCCCTTATACTAGGGGAGATCAGTCTAGATTCCAAAATTTCCATCAGGCTATTTCTAAAACCTTTCGGGATATTAACGTTCCTTCTGATCTCCCACTTCCATCCCAAGGTCGGATACCCACTTGGTATTACCATATAGTCTTTAACATAAATACCCACCCTATCCTTGAGAAAGGCTATTACCTCTTGGTCTTTTAAAATCGATTTAAGTGCTGGGTGTCCACCCCAAGAATCATCTCAGAAAAGGGCAAGACCACTGTCACCAATACTCTAGGAAATCCTATCCCTTATTAATGGTCTACATTCTTTTATAAAATTCCATAGTCTTGATCTGCTAGGGGGATTCTTATGTCAGAGAATGCTAAGTGAGTCCCATCCATCCAAATATTTATGTCTTAGAATTTTAACCCATTTTGACTCCGGATTCCTAATAATATTCCATACCAATTTGGCTCCTAAGGCCACATTTTCTCTCCTATATTTTTAAGATTCACTCCCCCATCCTTTCTAGATTTGTAGATCTTGTCCCAAGCTATTATCACCAACCTAGATTATTTTGTCAATCCTTTCCAAAAGAAGGTCCTTAACTTCTGAGAAAGTCTCCTAATCTCAGTCAGCATCTTGAAGTATGACAATTGATAAATTGGGAGGGCGAAGAGAATAGATTTTAACATCGTTATCCTTCCCGCTGTGGAAAGCCATTTCCCCTTCTATGATTCAACTCTCTTCTCCACTTTAGTCAAAACATCATCCCATGGCTTGGAGGGTTTCTTCCCCTTATCCAACGAGAGGCCTAAGTATTTACTAGGAAGTTCTCCTTTCTTGAAATCCAAGATATTTAAAATTTCAATTTCTAAATTAGCTTCCGTGTTTAAGAAGAAGATTTTTGGTTTTTCCCTATTTATTAGCTGTCCTGAAGCTTCCGAGTATTCATTAGGAATACTCTTAATAGTTCTTGCCTCTTCAACTTTAGGTTTCCCATATATAGTATCATCCACAAATTGTTGGTGAGTCATTGGTTCTAGCTCACTTGTAATTTCAATCCCTTTAACTTTCCCCTGTTCTTTGGCCCTATTCAAGGCTCTGCCTAAGGCCTCAACCATTATAATAAATAGAAAAGGGGAGAAGGGATCCCCTTGACGTAATCCTATAGAAATTTCAAAGAAGCCTTATGGAGAACCATTCACTAGAACTAAAATTCTCGGCGTCGATATACATTCAAAAATCAGGTTTATCCATGGCTTGAGAATCCAAAGGCCTTCAAACATCTACACAGAAACCTCTAATCTACTTTATCACATGCTTTTTTAATGTCCAATTTAATAAGCATACTGGGAACCTTACTACTCTGTATAGTGTGAATTGCCTCCTATGCTATAATAATCCCATCCAAAATTGATCTTCTCGGAACAAAGCCTATCTATTCATCTACTATAATTTCTTGAAGTAAATTCTTCATACTATTCACCAGGGTTTTGGTTAACCATTTGTAGATAGTATTGCATAACAAGATTGGTCTAAATTCATCCAATTTGGATGCTTTCTCCTTCTTCGGGATAAGTGCTATAAAAGTATTGTTTATCTCTTTCAAAATTCTCCCTGAATTTCGTACTTTCCAAAACTTCCGTTACTTTGTCCCCCAAAAAGGTCCAACATTTTTTATAAAAGAAGGTTGGAAATCCATCTGACCCTAGGGCTTTGTTCGGATGTAGTTGATTTAAGGACACCTTGATTTTTTATTTTTATTTTTTTTGCATTCAATCTCTTGTTTTGCTCCCTACTGATGAGAGGGGATATTTCTAAGAATGCTTTCCTGAGAACACTTGCTAGAACCTTCTCTATTGTTCAACATGTCCTCAAAGAAGGACACCGTCTCTTTGGATAGATCTTCCAGATTGTCTATCATTTCCCCATTAGACTTTCTTAGTTCCACTATCCTATTTACATTTCTTCTAATCTTTGTACTATTATGAAAGAACTTAGTGTTCTTATCACCCTCTACTAACAACACCTCTCTCGACTTCTGTGTCTAGAAAATATCTTCCTTGGCTAGAACATCTTCATATTTACTCAACAATTTTTTTTTCCTTCATAAAGCTCTTCTGGTTCATACCTTCTTTGAGAACCTTTTCATTTAACATTTCCATTTCCTTCTCTAAATTTTCCTTAGTTTAAAAAATATTTCCAAAAAAATCTTTATTCCACTATTTTAATTTCCTCTTAATAGCTTTTAGTTTAGCCATAAATACAAAGACTTCTGATCCTTCAAGATTTCCCTCCTTCCACCATTGTTCTAACAACCCTAACAGGTCCTTGTCTCTAAACCACATTTTTTCAAATTTAAATGAACATCTAAAAGGTTTACTAATTTTCTTAATGCAAAGAGCAATTGGGAAGTCATCAGATTCTAAAGTGGGAAGGATTGAGGACTCCAAATGGTAATTAAAGTCCATTAGATTTCATTTACTTTATGGTGTTTGTAAAGGACCCTCAACAAAAGCTAAGTTGACTATGTTTGTAGTCAATTACCTATTTCCACCAAAGGTTGCAGCCTTGCACAAAATATATACATGAAATCAACACCAACAATAAATACATATGTATCACATCCATCATAAGCATACCATATGAATTAAAAACATTAAAAGGTACATCACAAATTAATTATGTAATGGCATTGGAATTCTATACATAATGAATAAACTATGTAACCATATAAGTCAAATATATTTCAACCAAGAAATCAATATTAAATAGATTAAGGATTGATCACATAATGTACTCTACATATCATTCATGTCATTGATCTTCTTCATCCAACTCATCATCATGATTGTTGTCGTCCCCACCACCATCGTCATCGTCATCGTCATCGTCATCGTCGTCGTCGTCATCGTCATCAACATCATTATCATCATCATCATCATCAGTAGCAGCATCATCGACATCATCTTCTTCTCCATGAAAATTTGCATTAAGGACATCATCGACTAACTGTCGATCGTGATCATCATCTACATCATCTTCTACTTATTCGGTATCTTCTTCTTCCATCACATTATACTTTATCGACCTTCCTCTTGGATCATGTCTAACAACAAATGACCAACCCAATTTATATGGAACCTCTAAGTAAAATACCTTCTCACATTGGCTTGGAAGAACATAGGTCTCATCCCCAACTGGCTGAAATGACCCTGTATTAACCATTGTAAATCTATTATCATGTTCAATAATAGTTCTATCAAGATCATTTTGATTAAGTCCTAGCTTGTACCATTTGATGACGAAGACAACTAATTTGAAGGAATTAAAGTCACACTCAAGTATATCATCTAAAATGTCATAGTATCGATTTTGAGACTCTCAAGGATGTAAGTTATTTCTAGATGAAATATTAGTCACCTGAAAGATTGCAGTTATCCCAGAATCACAAGTTTTCTTCGTGTCATCCAACTTTTTGATGCAAAAATTATGACCATTGCAAAATATAGCCTTGTGATGTTTGAGCTCCAATAATATGTCAAGCATGTAAAAATTATTGCATTGTGAGGTGATAAACATATGGGTGATTAATAATTTATACATACTTGTTTATCTCTTAAACCATATGCTAAATCTATTTCCCTTTGCGTAACATTGGAATCTCCATTACAATGAGCTTCTATAACCAATGAAGACACATTCCCATGTTAATTTGTGACCAGAATGTTTACATCGTTCAATCCATACCATCATCCAATCAAGATTGTTTGCAATATACAAATGAAGTGCATCCCACTCTCGACCAACTCTACAAAAAATAAATAGAGGACTTACAACCGATTTATTTTGAAGATAAATAAGGTCTCAGTTATCACATAATGTTCCGACATCCATACGTTGACCATTAAGGGAGGGTATTAATATAATATCTTTAATATTTTTATTAAGATATTATCTCCTTAGTTAAATACTTTCTATAATGGTCAACTACCTATCTGTAGTTCATCTTTCAGTCTAGACAGGAATGTTTCCTATCTTGTCTTCAATTTTATTTCTAATTTCGTCTTCAGTCTACATTGTTTCTTTTAGAAACAATGTCCTTGTAATTCTTTATAAGGAACACATTTGTTCCTCTGTTAATCAATCAATCATCCAAAAATCCGTTAATCTGCCAATTCTTAAATCTTGTAACATGTTATCAAAGCCATTTCTTTAAATTTTTTCAAAAAATTTATAATTTTTTTCAAAATTATTTGTTCAAATTTTTTGAATTAATTTCTGTTTATTCCCACATTATGGGATTTGTTGCTGCTCACGTCTAGGGTTTGTGAGTTTGGCCAGTTTTTAGCTCTATTCAACCACGTTTTTTCTGCAAATCCACCATTATTTTTTGGAGGTTTTTTGTAGTAGGCCATTTTTTTGAAACCCTAATTTTTGGAGGTTTTTTGTAGTAGGCCATTTTTTTGAAACCCTAATCTGTTTTGAGTCATAGCACTCTTCTGGCAAAGCTTCTTGGTTTCAACATTCTGTAGATCTAGGGAGGACCTCAGTTATCACATAATGTTTTGACATCCGTACGTTGACCATTTAGGGAGGGTATTAAGATAATATCTTTATTAAGATGTTATCTCCTTAGTTAAATACTTTCTATAATGGTCAACTACTTGTTTGTAGTTCATCTTTCAGTCTAGATAGGAATGTTTCCTATCTTGTCTCTTTCGTCTTTAGTCTAGATAGGAATGTTTCCTATCTTGTCTTCAGTTTTATTTCTAATTTCATCTTCAGTCTACGTTGTTTCTTTTAGAAACAATGTCCATGTAATTCTTTATAAGGAACACATTTGTTCCTCTGTTAATCAATCGATCATCCAAAAATCCGTTAATCTACCAATTCTTGAATCTTGTAACAATAACATCTTATAATTAATTAACTCTCACTTTCCTTAATCCACCTTTCCCCATCAACTACTCCCCTTCAAATTTGTTAATGGGGTCAAGATCCAAAATGCGATCTACATGGATATTTGCTACAAAATTAGGAAGATATTCAGTAATGTACACTATAGTCTAGTATACCATATATCCCTCCACCATAGAACCCTCAGGATGTGCTCTTTGTTTAACCAAAGTCTTCAAAGATTTCAAGTGCCTCTCAACCATCCACATTGACCTAGTGTGTTCAGGTCCACACACAATTCAATCTCCTCAACTTGGTGTATGAGCTAATGTTCTTGTGCATTGAAAAAAGTTAAAGGTAGACACTTTTGCATTTCACAAATTAGATGATAAATTTTTCTCTTCCAATATTTTATGTCTTCTTTATGAATTTTTTTAGATGACAACCACCTACAAGAGATTCAAGATGCAAAAATATATAAATACGAGACTTTACAAAATAATATACAATATATTACATAACAAGAAAAATAAATCGCGAATATAATAAATATATACAACAAATTGAACAAATATCAATGCTTACCTCATGTATTTTCCAAGATCATATATCACTTGTTTGACGTTATTGTCCAAGTGCTCTGGGAGAGATAGAGGTAGCACGTACTACAACAATTATAAATTGATCATTTCATTGTTTTCTAACATAATACAATGAATAATTCATGTAGTTTACAAATATATTGTAAATACAAAAGAACATGAATTACCTTGATGAAGGTATGCCAATCATGCATTTTCATCCCTAGCCCAAATTCACTTTTCTTTGATATGAGATTGTTTATGTTTGCAGCAAATACAGTGGGAAATCAAATTTTTCGTATGACTTCTTTTATAACATTGCTTTTTTTGGTTCGTTAATAACCAAGGAAGGACACTTATATTAATCTGGTTTCCATTTCTATTTGATTGAATGAAATTTTTCATTGCATGATTGGATTCATGAATGTCACTACAAATTTTGACATTTTTTTCTTGTCACACATTTCATCCAATGTTTTCCATAATGTCTCTGTTATATTCTTTCCAATATGCATAGTATTGTAGACACACAAAATTGGACAAGTGCTTTTAAAATGACAAAAATCAATAAATGACTCAAAAATCAATAAAATGCATTAAAGGGATTAAATCAAGTAAAAATGGACATAATTAAATAAAGAGAGACAAAATCACTTAAAGCAAAGGAGAAATTAAATAATGATATTAAATAATTAAATCAAAGCTTTAAAGGGGCCAAAAATAATATATAATTGATTTTAATCAATTAATTGTATAGTTGTTTTAATCAAAAAATCAAAATGAACCCATTACCCATACATGGCTAAATTTAATTAATTAATTGAATTTAATAAATCTTATTTTCTTTCAACAAAGTGATTGACCAGTAAGAATTGAGGACAAAAAGACATAATCACTCACATTTAAATTGCCCAAAGCTTTGAAACCATTTAAAGGCTTGTCCTCTCATTTGTCCCCCCATTTATGGACAATGCAAAGTATTTGACTCAACCAAGGGATAACCATGATTACTTCACTCCACCCCCTACCCCTTGGACATTTACTAGAAATATAAGGCATTTTGAAGAGCATTTTCATTTTGAAATTTCATTTGCAAAACATTGTTACTATAGGAAATTGAAAGCATTCTAAGAGCATTTTGAGCATTTTAGCATAATAATTGTGTCAATTTGAGCTAGATTAAGCATAATAGAAGCATATAGCAGCATAATTCTCATTTTAGAGGTGTCACTAGTGAGGATCTAAGCTGAGAGCTTCATTTACCACTTCTTTCTAGAGAACCATGGGGTAAGTGCATAAAGATGGGGGACCAAAAAGGGGGTATAAGTTGCCACTTTTTTCTTGAAATCAGCAAACTCTGAACTTCAACAAGAAATTGAAGATAGTTAGACTCAAAATTTTGAGATGTGAACTTATTTTGAAAATGGTGCAGATTAAGGCCCTAAAAAAGGGGGACCACAAAAAGTGGTCCTATTTTTTGTCCAAAAACATAACACAGCGTCTGGTATGCTCCCCTTAAATGTTAACCTTTTTTTGAATTTTTTTAATCGCTCTGGTGAGAAGTTAGCTAACATCACGTAGTTATCCCAGATTTTTTTGGTAATTTTTTTATGAACGTATAATTTTTTATGAATTTACGAAGTGCACACATCCTGAAAACATGAAATTTCTGTGTGCTCCCCTAGAAATCATTTAAAACTAATAAAAAATTAAATTTTCTTTTTTTTTAAAGTGTGTAGGAATGGAGTCTAGTTTCTAAAAATGTAACTTATTGCAAAATTTGATGAACGAGCCAAAATCTATGCCCAAAATACTGCATGTTGGTTTTTTACAAAAAACGGACATACACAAAAGAAATTAGAGTTGAAAAACTTAAAATAATTAGAATTCAAAATAATTATATGCTTAGATAGCTAACATAGAGATCTACAATATCAAGTTGTCTGATTTTTGCGTTCTTGAGCCACGAGTAAACCTTACGAGGAGCACACAAAAAAAATGTCATTTTTTTGTATGTCTGCTGGAAAATACGTCTCAGGCCTATTTCAATCGTCCAAGCCTTTGGGTTGGATCTCCAAGGCAAATCCAAGCCTTAGGATTGGTAAATTCAAATCCTTTAAAAAGAGCGCACGCCCTAAAGCGCGCATGCCCTAAAGCGCGCACGCCCTATAGGGAGTGCGCCCTATGTAAATTTATGAGATTTACGTAGTGATGAGAAATATTCAAAGTGGGAGGAAGAGAGAGAGAGTTAGAGGGAGAGAGAGGGAGAGAGAGAGAGAGAGTGCTATCATCCTATCTCTCTCCCTCCCCCATACTCTCTCTCTCTCTCCCTTTCTCCTTGTTATCACTCTCTCTCTCTCTCTCTCTCTCTCTCTCTCTCTCTCTCCTCTCTCTCTCTCTCTCTCTCTCTCTCCCGCTTATCACACTCACTCTGACCTCTCTCTCTCTCTCTCTCTCTCTCTCCTCTCTCTCTCTCTCTCTCTCTCTCTCTCACACACACACACACACACACACACACACACCTTCTCACTCTCACCTTCTCTCTCTCTCTCTCTCTCTCTCTCTCTCTCTCTCTCTCTCTCTCTCTCTCTCTCTCTCTTATCTCCTCTCTCTCATCACCCTCACACACACACACCTTCTCTCTCTCTCTCTCTCTCTCACACACACACACACACACACACACACACCTCTCTCTCTCTCTCTCTCACACACACACACACACACACACACACACACACACACACCCCTCTCTCTCTCTCTCTCTCTCTCTCTCTCTCTCTCTCTCTCTCTCTCCTTCCCCTTCTCTCCTACTCTCCTACTCTCCTACAAGCTCTCTCTCTCTCTCTCTCTCCCCCCTTCTCCTTCACTCTCTCTCTCTCTCTCTCCCACCCACACACACACACATCTCCTCCTTCTCTCTCCCTTTCCCCTTCTCTCTATCCTACTCTCTCTCTCTCTCTCTCTCTCTCTCCCCTTCTCCTTCACTCTCTCTCTCTCTCCCACCCACACACACACACATCTCCTTCTCCTTCTCTCCCCCTTTCCCCTTCTCTCTATCCTACTCTCTCTCTCTCTCCTCTCTCTCTCTCTCTCTCTCTCTCTCTCTCTCTCTCTCTCTCCCCTTCTCCTTCACTCTCTCTCTCTCTCCCACCCACACACACACACATCTCCTTCTCCTTCTCTCTATCCTACTCTCTCTCTCTCTCTCTCTCTCTCTCCTATTTTCTCTCTCTCTCTCTCTCTCTCTCTCTCTCTCTCTCTCTCTCTCTCTCTCTCTCTCTCTCTCTCTCTCTCTCTCTCACACACACACACACACACACACACACACACCTCTCCTTCTCTCTCTCCCACTCTCTCCCTTTCCCCTTCTCTATCTCTCGTTCCCCCCCTCTCTCTCTCTCTCTCTCTCCCACACACACACACCTCTCCTTCTCCTGCTCTCTCTCCTACTCTCTCCCTTTCCCCTTCTCTAACTCTCCTTCCCCTTCTCTCCTACTCTCTCTCTCTCTCTCTCTCCTTACCCTTCTCTCCTATCTCTATTCTCTCTCCCTCTCCCCTTCTGTCTCCTTGCCCTTCTCTCCTATCTCTATTATCTCTCCCTCTCCCTCTCCCCTTCTCTCTCTCCTTTCCCTTCTCTCCTACTCTCTCCATTCTCTCTCTCTCCCTCTCTCTCTTTTCTCCCTTTTTCTTATTTTACATAGGGCATATGCCCTATAGGGCGTGCGCCCTATGTTTAAGACTAGATGTGCATGACATGTTTTTTGTTTTGTATAGGGCACACGCCCTATAGGACGTACGCCCTATAGTGCGCTCGCGCTATGTAAAACTAGAAGAAACGGTCTTATTTGGCAAGGATCTCATGAAAGAGGCCCACATTTTGTTATGCTGTCTGAATTCTGTGTTTTCTCTAACAAGCTTTCACTTTTCATGGTGTTGATAGTGACAAATCAACATCGTTTTGAACCATAGTGACAAATTTTCGCTTTGCACCATCGTGAAAGTCAATTATTGGAATCAAAAAGACAAAAAGAGACAGATAAAATTTTTATTTTTTACATGTCAAATGTTAATAGTGTTTTGGTTTATAATTTGTATGATCATGCAAGCAAAGGCTGATGTTTCCTTGAAAGAAAATTTGACTTCTTTAAAACTTGAAGGTTGTTTCATAGCCCATAGTTCCACATCCGTGAAACTTCTAAATTGTTATTTCTTTAGCATCATCTTTAGATATCAACATAGGGTGTATAAGAGGTTAAATATATTGCCAAATTTCAAGCCTAAAACCCTAAGCAAAGAGGTGAAAATGATATGCAAGAGCCTTTGTATTATGATATTTTTATGATTATTTCAACAAGACATATTTTTTCCTCCATCAATTTTTGGGGATTCATTATGGGTTTAGGATACCAAATCACTTACTAGTCCTCATTGTTGATGTATGCACATATGAAAAAATTTGGACCTTTGATTATGCATCATATATTATGGGGGAAATTCATAAATCTTTGGTGACCATAAAGAAAGACCACAAGGTAGTGCACTTCAAAAGGTACTCACTTTTGTGTCATGTTATTCTTTTCTCTACTTTTAAATTTTGGAAGCCCCAACTCAAGGTGAGACTATAAGAGAATAATAGAGCTTTGTCAAGTTGAGAATGATCTACATTTGGGACAAGCACTATGAGGCATCTTATTATATAGTTTTTGAAGAATATTTTGGAAAAAAAGATTTGATTTAGATGGGACAACAAGTAGATTGGATATTGTTTGAAATTTTTAACAGATTTTTAAAGAAAAAATACCTTGTGCATGAGAAGGAATAAAACACATTTGGGGGTGATTAGTTTTATCAAATTTTATGGTTCACTAGTAGCGTCTCATGCACTACCTAAAAATGTCCTTGATAGAATCCCATTTTTATAGAATACATGGAAATTGAATAAGGTAGATAAAACTCATTTAAGAAGTGCAAAAAGGGTTCTACATGCCATCAACACGTATTTTTTATATTTTTTAGTGTTGTCCAACAAAGACCTTTAATTGATCATAAATTTCTTGATACCTTATACAAGTGGATGCACCAAAGCCATTTGATCCAGAAAACTTTATCCATGAAGATAGGGAATCTTAGAAAATGTCTGGCTTCATGCACCAATATGATAAAATTGAGGACCTAATAAGAAATTTTTATACTATCAAGAGGTGATCATGAAGATTGTAGTGGACCCCAATAGAAGATTGTAGTGGACCCCTCATCCAATGGTTAAAGCATTATCTAGTTATATAAAAGGAGGATAACTTGTTGATGATGTTAGTGAATCGACACATTATAGACCTGTTCTTGATACATAATTTGATATAAGTGTAATGAATTTATATTATAATTTGTCATATTATAAGAGGTTTATATTATAATTTGACTTATTGGTTTACATTTATATTATATTTTTAAAATTGTAATCAATTGATATGTAGAAATCATCATCATGCCAAGGAAACGAGCAAAGAATTTAACACCGGAAGAGCATGAAAGAGACAAAGAGAAGAAAAGGGAAAGAATGAGACAACTTCATGAAAAAAATAAATTAGATACTATAGAAGAAGATTTTCTTTTGGATGAGGAACATGAAACATCAATACAAAGTAAGAGAGAATTGGAATTGAAATAAAAAAGACAACGAATGAGAAACTTGCGTGCAACGAGACAATTGAATTATGAAGATGTGGGGACATCATCTATGAGTTCCCAAGTTCAAGAGACATCATCATCCAATGTTCGAGGCACACCAATGTATCATGTTGAAGGCACACCATTGTCTACTTCTGAAGGTGGAGGCACACCAATGTTTTCATGTTGAAAGCACACCATTGTCTACTTTCGAAGGTGGAGGCACACCAATGTATCATGTTGAAAGCACACCATTGTCTACTTCCGAAGGTGTGGGCACACTCTTCGATCATGTTGAAGGCACATCATTGTCTACTTTTGAAGGTTTGGGCACAACATCATCTCATGTTGAAGGCACTCAAGATGGTATGCAATTCACACATAATTTTTTTGATGCTCCTAGAATTATTAAATATAGAAAACCAAAATATTTGATTGATATTGATACTAACATTTTGCAAGAAATGCCTGACATTCCTGCGCGTACTTGTCAAAGAAATGTTAATCGTATTTGGAGATCATTTTTTGAGAATTTAAACATGACAGGAAGATGTCAACTATTTGTTGAAATGATGTGAAATTTGAAATTTAGGCCCATCATGAAGATTCTTGGGCTAAGAACGACAGACGAGTCAAGTGAAAAACCTATTGTAAAGAATCTAATGACTGCATATGAGAGTGTGGGTTCTACATCACGCACGAAAGATAGTAATGTCACACGACATGTACTTACATCAATGATAGTAAGCACTCAAATGAAGAAATCTTGACTCATTAGAAAGACAAGAAAAACATTGAAAATAAGTAGAAAGTCTCTAATGAGAGCCCTAAGAAGGTGTCAAAGAGTGGAAGATCCAAATAGCAATGAGTTATGGGCATTTTCTGGTAGACTACCTTGAAAAGATAAAGAAATTGTTGAAGCTTTGAAATCCTTGATTGAAGAATTTTGGAAGAATAATACACAGGTATCTCCTAATCAAAGAGATGTTGTAAGAAGGAGGATTGGTAGTCGAATTCGTGTTCCACATCCAAAACATTTTTTGGATTCAACTCAAACACAATTCTTTGCAAAATTTTTGCATATGTATCCTCAAATTAAAATTAGTCAGAGATATTTTGAAATGTGTAAACCTTTTTATGTCAAGATAAATCACACACGCATAACTTGTTGTTGTAGGGTACATATTGAATTTTCTAACCATTTTGAAGTTTATAAGAATATATGTGTAGCTTTGCACTCTAACAATGTTTTGTAGGATTGTAACATAAATGTCCCACCTAGATCTTCAAGGGAATTAATATCTACCATTTTATGTGAAAGAGTGGATGGTCAACAATTTTACAAGCTCTCATGCTTGAATGGTACATGCATAGATTGCAGAGGTTTGCGACGTTAGCCAATTTGTCAACATATGGAGAGTACACATGCAATCGGTAACGAAATAGTGGAATTTAGAAAGTATAAGACCGTGACATACAATCTAAAAGATGGAAAAGAGGCTAAAATATGTGATTTAGTAATTGAAAAAATTCCAGTGTATCAGTTCATGGACATTTTTTGTAAAAAAATTATTTATGAGTATGCAAGGCATACACATAGAGCGCGATGGTTAGATATGCAATTCAAGTTGTGCAAGGACACATTCCCACTTGATACCATTGTTTCAGTTGTGGACTTTACAGAGAACTACACACTATAACCATAGAATGAGGTGCAAGCAAAGTATTACAGCTCTCAACAGGTTGCTATATTTGTTCATATAGCATTCATGCATGCACCAGACAGTACAAAGGAGAACAGGAAGATACTGAGGGAGTATCATTTTTATATCAGCGATGATCACTCACATTCTACAGAGTTTGTACATGGTTGCTTTCAACTATTTTATGGTCATTTGGCAAATAGGGGCATAAAATATCATCGACATATCATTTGGTCAGATAATTGTGCATCCCAATTCAAGAATTCGCGGATGTTTTATTGGTTGTGCAGGATGCATAAGATTACTGGAATTCAATATATGTGGAATTTCACAGAGGCCATTCATGGAAAGGGAGAGCACGATGGCACAGGTGCATGTATTAAAAGAGCCTTAGCACGTGAAGAATTAAAGTACACAGAGAAAGCAACATTGTCAGATGCGGGATGTATTGTCCAGTGGTGTAATGCTACAATGAGTCCAGGTAATGAAGGCGAGTCTACAGTTCATAGATTTTTTTGGTTTATGGATGAAACTAACATTGCACCATATGAGGATTGTTGTACATTGACAAGATCGAGTGAGCTACACTCTTTTAGAAGTTGTAATGTAGGTTCATGGAGTATCCACACATGACATATGGTGTGCTTTTGTTCATCATGTGTAGATGAAGATTGGGATGAGTGTGAGTCAAAGGAATGGGTTGATGAATGGTATACACATATTTTGAGTCCACTTGTCTCCTATCATCCCCATGAATCACTACAACCGACAGAAATGGAATCATCCATTGACTTTGATCACTTATTTGATCTAGTACAACCAGGTCGGTATTTTCCACATACAAATAATCTCAAATTTAGTACTTTATCATAAATATTTAGTAAACTAATGTCCTCATTATGTTTATATCATTACAGGCCATGTTTTTGTTGTTATTGCACCTGAAGACAATGAAGAAGGGACAAATTATTATTTGTGTCGTTGTGTAGAGGCAAAAAAGAAATTGGATCACTCAGTTATCGATGGTGAAGAATTAGAATACCCTATAGGAGCAGTGGTTGTAACTAGTACATGACTTAGATGGTATGCTATGAAGAACCCTAGGTTGTGGTTGTTCAAGGATTAGGAGACACACAAAAAGATTCTTCATTATTCAAACCTCATCGTTGCATCAAATGTCCACTTAATCATATATAGGGGAAGACCGCAAAATAAAACTCTTTGGAAGGTTTGTGAGTCAGACCACGAGGCAATACTTGAGACAATCAAGGGTAGGGTAGACCCAATTGGTTCATTGGACTAAATGGAGATACAAAATATTGTAACATGTCAAATTTATATAGCACTGTAAATTGGGTGGATTGTAAATTGCTCATGGATTACCCTGTATGTATAACGGGAAGTTTGTAACATTTAATGACAACCTTTCTCTTCTATTTTTTGGGGCAATACCGGAAGGTTTTCTCTACTCAGCTCTTTCCTCCGGTGCTCTTATTGAGTTGAGTTGTAAAAATATTTCTCATTAATAAAAATAATTTTTATAATAGAAATCTTATAGTTCAGATATTTTTCACAGCATACATAGCATAATTCACATATTCTTGACATATAGTAAGATCTCAGTTTAGCATTAACTTCCACACATAAACCCAAGCCAAAACCAACTTCTAAACAAGCCTGCCATAAACACCACATACAAAAAACCTAAAATCTTCCAACAAAACCTAACCTAGAGCAGTACGAAACTTGGTAACAACCTTACTTCCTTCAGAAGCAGCATGGCTAGCCAGCTCTCCAGGTAGAACAAACTTGACATCAATCTCAATTTCTCTGGAGGAAAGTGTCACAATCTTGTTATATTTCAGTAGAGAAGCAGCCTCAGGAGTAATCTTATCAAAAATATCAATCATGAAGCTCTCCATGATATCCATGGCAGCATTGGATATTCCCTTAGAGGGATGCACTTGTTTCAACACCTTGTATATTAACCTTTTGTAACTTCCTACACTTCTCTTCCTCTTCTTTTTCTTATTCTCTTCCTTTTACACATCAATTTATTTTATTTTCTCAGCTTTGGAGAATCCTTTACTTCATTCTCTCCTTTCATACCATCTTGATGCAGAGCCCTCCACTATCACCTTAAATAGGCGAACTCAACTCGAGGATTCAACAAGTAACTTGGAATCAACTCAAGGAATCAGTCCTATTCAAAGATCAAATGGAGTTCTCTGACTTTTTAAGTCACTTCCACAACCACACTCATGAGTTCACTATCACTTTTCTTTGTTCCAATCTCTCTAAGCACCAGTACCCTCCTAGGCCACTTAGTGCACCTAGTGCCTCCAACACACCAAAAACCAAACCAGATTTCTTACCTTGATCCCAATGCTATGGATCATCTTAACATGGTACATTAGACATGTTAAAACTCCCATTTCACTCCTATCCACTCATCTTTCACCATTCTTCCACTATAGCCTTCCAGGCCTGCCTAGTAGCCTTGCCAAAACTGAAATTAGTGTTTTTTCCCAAACTTCCCAAACAACCTATCAATGTTTTTACATTTTTGAGTACCCTTTTCAGAGTTCCTAAGTTGATATCAATCTCAGACTTTAAATATTTTAATGGTGTAGACTTCCTTTTTTAAGTGCTCTTCTCCCAAGCCTAATTAGCCCCTCCTAACAAAGCAGCCCTATCACCCACTTACTTCCAGGGTTCCATGACCAAAAAAAGTCTTTTATTATGATCCTAAACCAAGGATTTTCCACTTTTCAAGAATAGACAACAAGTTTTAAACACCCAACTACAAAACCCTCTATTTAAGGCCTTCACACCTGTGGCTTCTCCAATCTAACACCTCCACACACTTCCGAATAAAAATAAGGGTTTAAACACCATTAAAACAACATAATATGACCATTCAAGCCATAAAATATGGCCCTCCAATGGATGAATCTCTCAGACCATGATTGGTCCCAACACTAGTAACCCCCAATCAGCACTTTACTCTCCATGTTTGTGGTCTCTCCTCCACAATACCTGCCCATCTCTGCATTTAAAATTCTATACAAGGATTATATACATTTTATGACTCCTCCCACCAATCACATCGACCACAGGGGGTGGGGGAGTCAATCCATTCATTAAACTTTCAAAATAAACAAAGTGTTGTTTGCAAAATCCCTGTTCAGGATAGTCAAGAATAACTTGGATTTACTGTCCCAAAATGTCACAAAATGCTTTTAGTGAATCCAAATTTAGTTGTTATAAAGATGAGATTTCAACCCTTTTGTGAATCTACAGGCTCAATCACGAGCCCACAGGATTGGCCAAGAGAAAACTGTGATTGTATATCAACTAATTACAAAATGTTCATTTGAGGAGAAAATATTGCAATGATCAAGAAGAAAATTGGCTATGGAAAATCTAGTTATGAATTCTGTTAAGAATGAAACTATTAAGGAATTGCATGATATAGTTCAGAGATTTTTCACAGCATACATAGCATAATGCATATATTCTTTACATACACTAAGATCCCAGTTCAACATTAATTTCCACACATAAACCCAAGCCAAAACCAACTTCTAAACAATCCTACCATAAACACCACATACAAAAAACCTAAAATCTTCCAACAAAACCTAACCTAGAGCAGTAGGAAACTTGGTAACAACCTTACTTCCTTCAGAAGCATCATGCCTAGCCAGCTCTCTAGGCAGAGCAAACTTGACAACAATCTCAATTTCTTTGGAGGAAAGTGTCACGATCTTGTTATATTTCAGCAGAGAAGCAGCCTTAGGAGTAATCTTATAAAAAATATCAATCATGAAGCTCTCCATGATATCCATGGCAGCACTAGATATTCCTTTAGAGGGATGCACTTGTTTCAACACCTAATACTACTCTTCCAGATCTAGATTGCAAGCCCACAGGATTGGCCAAGAGAAAACTGTGATTGTATATCAAATGATTACAAAATGTTCAGTTGAGGACAAAATCTTGCAACGATCAAGAAGAAAATTGGCTATGGAATATTCAAGATGAACATGGGATTGCAACTACATCTATTCAATATACAGAGGAAGATATAGAAAATCTTCTTAATAGAGATATTAATGTGAGAGAAAAGGACATTTCAGAAGAAAATGGTTATCTTGGTGCCATCCAAGGTATGCCAATTACTTAGGACGAAGAGACAAAGCCCACAGTTAATGGGAAAGAGTGGGAAGAGCTTCTTGGACCCATGATAGAAGTTACAAATAAGGAGGAAGAGCTAGGAAGGGGAAAGCGGCAAAGGAAAGAAGTAAGATATGCATGTGACCCTATGTCAGATGATGATGATGATTACTCACCATCTGCTAGTAGCTCAAGTAGTGACAAAATCTCTTCAGTGCACATGTACATTGACAGCAAAAATTCAAATAGAGAAGTAACAAGTGTTGTGGAATTATCCACAGAGCAATGTGAAATGAAGCCTCAAATTGGTTCATTAGCAGGCAAAGAATTTGGTCATGCACTTCATTCTAGCACCACAAATATTTCTATTAGAAATGACTATTCGTCAATGGCCTTGCATTTACGGGACTTGGGCATTATCCTTGAAATGTAAGTTCATTGCCACCTTTGGAAAGATAGTCTCACTCCTCATTTTACAACAAAGGGCAGCCATCTATGGTCCAAGGTTTTAATTCAGCTGACAAGTGGAGAGCTTCTCAAGGTACTGATCTCTTTTGTAGAGAAGTTCCTGCTTCATCTCAAGGTTCTTGGTGCAGGGCACCCTCCACTAGTAGGAATTTGAATTGCTTTATTTGTGTTTGTAATAAATAGGATTGATCTCAATAGATCATCCTAATTTTGGTTTGAAAACCCTGATGTATGATCAAGGATCTTTTGGCAATATTATAAGCCTAAGATACCTTAGGTCACAGGGTTCACCTAGTTAGTAGAAATTTGCAAAGAAGTGTATAGAACAAAGAAGTGAGTGAAGTAATGATGGATTTGAGTTATTTGGAGTTGGAGAAGAGTGTTTGAAGCCCTGTATCAATTCTATGAACCCTATACCTCATACTTCTTTGTAAACCAAGCCTAACTAGGCCAATTAGGTCTGTGTCCAAGGTGAGTGTTAGGTGGTTCTGGAGTGGAGTTGGAAAACAAGGCTTTGGGATCTTAAATAAATTCCAAATGGGTGTCTAAAAATATCCTGATTGTGTCAAGATACCAAGTTGTGAAGAAGTTAGAGTGGAAAATCGAGGTTGAGAAGGCTACAAGGAAATTGGCATGCAGGTCTAGTTTGCTATGGTATGGTTGTAAAGGGAACAAACCAAGAGTTGTTTCAGAGTCCTTAGGTCATATGAGGACCATATACATGCTTGGGAGTGGTCAAGAAGTCCACTGGTGAAGAGTTCTAACTAAAGGCTAGGTTTAGGCCTAGTGTCCCTAAAGCCAAAAGGGCATTGAAGTTTGATTGAGTGTATAAACTTGCAAAGGGAGTTTATTGGGATAGAAATCCATTTTATTGGTTGTGTTACACCATTGTAAGAGCTTGGGAACACCCTTAAGCCTTTGTAGTTGGTTGGTGAGTTGTGGGAGCTAAAAGAAGGGAACTCCACTTTCTTGCTGTAACCTCTGCATTAGTTCTCATTTAGGTGAACAACTCCTTCAAGGTCCATAAATAGACCCATTAATTTCCCAAATTGGTTCATTAGTAGGCAAAGAATTTGGTCATGTACTTCATTCATGCATCAGGCCCTAGTCTGAATTTGTGAGAGGATTCAGTCTAGCTAATAGGAGAAAGTTGTAAATGAGTGCATAGAATTATTAAGTGAATGAAGTAAGAGTGTTTTTGAGTTATTTGGGGTTAGAGAAGAACATTTGGAGCACTTTACTAGTTCCAAGAACCCTACACCTTACACTTCCTTTGTAAACCAAGCCTAATTAGGCCAATTAGGTCTGTGTACCAGGTGGAAGTTAGGTGGTGCTAGATTGGATTTGGAAGAAAAGGATTTGGAAGCTTACATAACTTCCAAATGGGTGTCTAAAAATGCCCTGATTTTATCAAGATACTTAGTGGTTCAAAAGTTAGAGTAGAAAACCTCTATTAGGAAGGCTACAAGGAAAAGTGCATGTAGGTCTAGTTCACTATGGTACGGTCTTGATGGGAATGAACCAATTGTTATTTCAAAGGCCTTAGGTCAAATGAGGACCATTTACATGCTTGGGAGTGGTCAGGAAGTCCACTGGTGAAGAGTTTCAGCAATAAGTCACTTTTAGGCCTAGTTTCCCTAAAGCCAAAAAGACATTGAACTTTGATTAAGTGTCTAACTTTGCAAAGGGAGTTTATTGGGATAGAAACTCACTTAATTGATTGTGTTACACCATCCTAAGAGATTGGGAATACCCTTAAGTCATTACAGGTGATTGGTGAATTGTGGGAGTCAAGTGAAGGGCACACTACTTTCCGGCTGTCACCTCTGCATTAAATTAGGTCTGTGTCCAAGGTGAGTGTTAGGTGGTGCTAGAGTGGAGTTGGAAAACAAGGCTTTGGGATCTTAAATAATTTCCAAATGGGTGTCTAAAAATATTCTGATTGTGTCAAGATACCAAGTTGTGAAGAAGTTAGAGTGGAAAATTGAGGTTGAGAAGGCTACAAGGAAATTGGCGTGCAGGTCTAGTTTGCTATGGTATGGTTGTAAAGGGAAAAAACCAAGAGTTTTTTCAGAGTCCTTAGGTCATATGAGGACCATCTAGATGTTTGGGAGTGGTCAGGAAGTCCACTGGTGAAGAGTTCTAACTAAAGGCTAGGTTTAGGCCTAGTGTCCCTAAAGCCAAAAGGGCATTGAAGTTTGATTGAGTGTATAAACCTAAAAAGGGAGTTTATTGGGATAGAAATCCATTTTATTGGTTGTGTTACACCATTGTAAGAGCTTGGGAACACCCTTAAGCCTTTGTAGTTGGTTGGTGAGTTGTGGGAGCTAAAAGAAGGGAACTCCACTTTCTTGATGTAACCTTTGCATTAGTTCTCATTTAGGTGACCAACTCCTTCGAGGTCCACAAATAGACCCATTAATTTCCCAAATTGGTTTGTTAGCAAGAAAAGAATTTATCGAATGTCTTGAAATTTAAATGAAGAATTTTGGTGCAGGAGCACCTCTCCAAACACCTAAGTCCACCTTGGAACAAAATGGAGGTAGTGGATCTAAAGAATTCCTAAAAGTGAATTGGGATATATTAAGGCCAATAATGGCAATATCTAATAAAAAATTTAATTTAAATATTATAAGTCCTAGAAGTCCTGGCAAAGGACTTAGTTTTTCCTTGCAAAATCTTGTTTTTTTTTAATGTTTGGTTGATTGTTTTGGGTTTGGAACAGAATTGTGGGTGATATAATAACATCATAACATCATTTTTCATCTGTATCGAATGATTATATAATCTATTTTGCTTCAGATTTGGAAAGTTGTTGTAGGTGGTCATTTTGGTGCATTGAAATAACTCCATTTTGATCTTTTTGATGATATAATGGGCCATTCAATGAATGTAATTTTTGTTTCTCATTGAATTGACCCTATGTAACATATGTATGATGTTACTAACCATTTGGATGCAGGAGAAGTTGTTTTAGTGGGTGTACACCATGAGGAAGAGTGGGAAAAGGGCACAAAATTGATGCCACAAGTGTAGCAGCAAAGGATCCGCCTTAACAAGGGTATAATTTTATTTGAAACAATAGAAGTATATGTCAAATGAAAGGTGAATCCACAAGGAAGAGTTCTGGAAATGAGTTTTGAGTTGTTTTTAAGAAGGCCCTAGTTTTGAAGGCCTAGAGGGAGCAATTTGGGGCTTTTGGGTATAGAAAGCCTATAGGATCCAATTGACTTCAAATTTATCTAATTGGGACCATATTAACACTTTGTGAAAAGTTTCAAGGTTGGGTGTTAAGTCTGTAGTAGGGTTCCTTTGTAAAAGTGACCTATTAGGTCTAGGAAGGAAAGTGGAGCAACAGTTTTTGGGGGTTGTGTTCCAAATTAACCCTACCTAATTCTGAGATATGTTTTGTAAAACCATAAAAGGTATCTGAATATGTAATTTATTTTGGAAGTGTTTTGGGAAAAATAAGAGTTATTTGGGAAAAACTCGCTAGTTAAGGCTACAAGGATAGAGAGCCTAGAGTGTGGATTGAGGGTAAGATCTTGGAGTAGGACTTCAACAACCACTTGAACATTTTTGGAGTCATATTTTAAGCTATATTGAATCCCTATAATAGTAAGGGAGTTCGGAGAAGTCAGATTGATAGGTTAGTGGCATATTGGCACTTGGGGCCACTTGGGTAAGGAACACCTTTGAGGAAACCAAGAACACTTTATTTATAAAATAACCCCAATCTAACCTACCTATTTGCATCAAATTTTCAACCAAGCTATAAATAAATTGTTGAAGCATTAGTATCCAGATTTGTCAGAATTTCTTTAAAAAATTATCATTGCAAGAACAAGAGCCACTTAGGCTTCTTACATATTATATTTATACATTTATGCATTCATTTCATTAATTTTATTATTATTATAGTTAAGGAATTGACTATTATTAAGGACAGTGACTGGCATTTGTAGCACAGTCAGCAAGTTAAACATACAAGCATAACTATAAGGCATGGGAAATTTACAAAGCAAAGACATGAACATAAACATAATTTAGTATACATCAATACACCAAACACATGAATTGCATACCTAAAACATAAAAAATATATATTCGTACGGCATGAAGTCAAATATATATGTCCAATAATGTCATACATTGAATATATTCAATACAATAAAACTGGCTTCCTCAAAGCCAAATGGATGTACAACGTATCACTGATACAATATACAAAAAATATGTCCAGTAATGCCATATAGGCATACAATCCATATCCCTAATCTAGTCCTTTCCCGCTAGGGGAAGAAAACAAATCCCGAGCTGTCTTCGATCATCGTGTCGATGGAGATGTAGTGGATGCCATAGTCTTCCAAGTGCGCTCACTCGTCCTCCTATCTAGACTCTTCTGTAGCTCGACCTGATAAAAAAAAATTTAGATAGAGATAACTAATATACATCAAAATTGAATTATACAATGACATAAAATTGAATATTGGCTTACTGCTAACAAATAGTCACTATGTTCATCCACCGAAGACGCATGCTGGTGATCTGGAGTCATAAGTCCCTACAACAATGATCAAAATAATAATTAAAACACATACATGGATATCATTATAAAATTCAATACAAACTATTAAAATAACAATTAAAGTTAAGTGATCTCTTTCATACCTCAGTTAGTGCTTCAGAACTAGCTACTGCTGCAGCTACTCCATGATCCAAAGTATCACGGACAAAAGGAGGAGTCTCTGATGTCAAAAGCTGAAAATGAAACAAAAAAAGTAAATTATGCAGTTATCAAGATTACATATATTTTTTACAACCCTACTAATGAGTAAATGATACCTCCATGAAGGTTCCACTGCGTCCTCTGGTGTGCGGTGTTGAAGTCGAAGCTCCAACATTCAACTAGTGCACATGTACATGGAAAATTACAAGATAACCATTCATATAAGAACATACTACTGACATGTTAACTATAATGCATTATTACATGTATACTTGTGGACTCAATGGTGACCTCACAAACCTAGGTGAAAGAATGTAATCATCATGCCTCTGGATTTTGATCATAATTTATCTAGTAATTTAGTCATTCGTTCATTAATTAAATATGATCAAGTAAATCCAATTAATATGCAAATAAAGATACCTCAAGGAAAGTTGCACGACGTCCTTCCCTGTTTGTTGTGAACGTCGATGGTCCACCAGTGCACATCTAATGCACATGCACAATAAGTTAGGATATAATTATTCATATAATTACATAGTAATCAAATATGTTAATTAAATGTTTTATTTGATACATGCTTCTGCAATTGACGATGATGTGTAAAAGGGGACATTAGGATCATTGCCACCGCCACCACTGACACTCTTGCCCTCAATTTTCATCATAAACAATAGATACTAAATTAAATAGTTATTCTTTTATAAATGAAATATGATCAAAGCAATTTAATGAACTTGGAAATATTTACCTGTGTGTCAATGCCAAATGTCGTATTTAGAAAGTTCTTAGTCATCAATCTAGAATCCTCTTGCTCTCTCTCGCCAATACCAAATGTGCACAAGCATCCAAATGACTGACAAATATGCCCCCTCAAGGATTGACCATAGTCACCCTCAACTAAAGGAGTGGCACACTGAATGAGAGTTTGTGTCAGAGCACTAATCGTGCCTAGTGTGTCTGCCTCTACATGTTCCTTCACAATGGAAGGAATACTAACATGATCCAATGGTGGCTTGCCACTATCAACCCTAGGTGTGTTAGGGTCACGATGTGCCCCTGCTCGATCAAATGATGAACCCCCTCCTCTACCCTGAGAATCCAACATGTCAAAATAATTTGGCACCTCCTTGAGTACAAACTCGCAATAGAGTTTCCTCAAGAAATATATAGGAACCTCATGATTGTTACAAGGAGGCGAATCAAAGACCATCCACCATCTCTCCCAAAAATTATTTTTAATGTCTTCATTTACGCACCAATGAATTGGGAACCTCCTTGTTGTAGTTCTAAAAGTATTTGCATCCCCTAGTTTTTTAAATAGCTGGCAAATGTCATCTCTTGTGATTTTTTTCTTTTTTATGTCCGCGTAAGATAATTTATTTGCATAATATTATTTTTGTTCTTCTCTTTTATCCCACCATATATTAATTTGCCCACTAACTACGCTTACGTGGGTCGAGATTACTTCCAATGATTTTGCAAGTCTTTCCCTTCCGAGATTTGTACCACTAGAATCTTTTAACCTATTAATTAAAGATTCTAATTCTTTTTGCCCTCTTTCAATTTGGTTCAACAAATTTTGTTGTGTTCCAGGAGGAGGTTTCTCGATTGGTGGAGGCAATTGAGGTTCATTTTCTTCATTTCTTTCTTCATTCGGTTCTTCATTTGGCTCTTCATGAGGAGACAGAGGGTTTGATGGAGGGAGATTATTTCTTCCTGACAATTAAAAAAACTACATTTTAAAATATTGATTACACAACAAATTTAAACAAAAACAAATTTGAACAAAACAAATTTAAACAAAAACAAATTGCAACAAAACTAAAATTTTAAAACAAATAAGAGGCATGAGAAGTTGTTAAAACACTTACCTCTTCTTCCGGATCGAACTTGACGATGCTGTGGAGCCATTTGATTGATGGATGAACAAAAACAATCGACTCACAAGAAACTATGATAGGGCGTGCGCACTTTCAAATCCTCTCTAAGCTGAAAACGCGGGTTTGAGAAAAAAAAATGAGCTCAAACCCGCATGCAGCAAAAATATACCACTTTTTACAAAGGGCGTACACCCTATAGGGTGTATGCCCTTTGGAAAACACTAAGTTTTCCAAAGGGCACACGCGCTTTGGAATACTTAGTGTTTTCCAAAGGGCGTACGCCCTTTGTCTTGGATTGCCCAAGCCATAGGGTGTGCGCCCTATAGGGCGCATGCCCTTTAGTGCATGCGCACTATGCACGATGGTGGGCCAAAAAGAAAAGTGGCAACTTTTTGGTCCCCCATCTTTGTGCACTTACCCCATGAGATGTTCTAGATTATAGTTTCATTTTAAATTAGATTGGCATTGTATGTTCTTTAAATTGATGCTATTAGATCTTAATTTCATGAAGGTGATATCCATCATCACACAAATGGCACCCACCGTGGGGCCCTAGGCCTCATTTTATCTTTTATCATCATTTTCATCTTCATTTGCATGCTTGTTTTGTATATTTTCTGTGTTTATTTTGCAGAAAATAGGTAAAGTCACACCTACGAAGGATTCAAACACGCCTGCAGACAATTTTCTATCACCTAATAGCTCTGAACTACCGCCGATTAACTGGAGACTCACGCCTAAGCTCATAAAGCGTTCAACCTTTGCTTCATAAAGTCACACCTGTGACTCAGGGAGTATCGCCTAACTTTAATTTTACTATCTCTTTAGTTTACAATTTGCTTCGCACTTTACAAATACAGTTACACTTTTGATGCTTCAATTTACGCCTATTGTTATTAAAGTGTCACCTGTGATAAATCATTTTCTACAATTTTCAATACTGCTTACGCTTAGCAATAAACTGTTTATACGTACACATATTTCAATCACGCGTACAAACATTTCAGTCACATGTACAAACATTTTAGTCACACGTATAAACATTTCAGTCATGCGTACAAACATTTCAGTCACGCGTACTAAAATTTCAATCATGCGTACTAACTTTTCAATGACGTGTAGTAACATTTTGTTCACGCGTATTAGCTGGACAATGTCGCCTGTTATCTATTGTCTTTGCTTGCTGTTAAATTGATTAAATCATTTATCTAACTCCCTATTCATATGATTTGACAGTAAATGAGAAACCACAAGAAAGTGTAGAAGCTAGAAAGCAGATTCAACCAAGAAGGGAAGGCACTAGCAAAGAAGATCAAAAGGGAAAATAAAGCACATATCAAAGCCATTCTTGAATCAACACAAGAAGAAGACAATCAGGTATATCAGAAATACCTTGCTATGATTGAAGCCTATAAAAAGAAATTTGTCTCTTTAAATTGGATCTTTAGTCCTTAATTCAAATTTTTGTTTGAAAGATTTGTAATTAGAGTGCTTAAGATTCATTACATAAAGCTTGGCTTTGTCAATTTGATTTTGGTTTCCCCTCACTTTAATTGTTAGTGTTGACTAATTTTCTGGAGTATAAGCACATGGAAATGAGCTATTGCCAAGGTGAGTAAAAAAAATGACAAAATACTCTAAAAAATGCCCCTAGCTTTATGCTAGCTACAAGGAGAGGTATTTCTCTATTCAAGCTTGCACTTGATTAGATTGTGGCATTCATTTTAAACACAACTTAATTAAAAATGGGAAATGAACCAAACACTTCTATTTCTAAGAATCTCCTTGTTACGAGATTGAGAAAGAACCTAATTGCTTGAGTGTTTGAGGAACTAAAGGGAAAGTTAGGGATATGCTCTTCACCTTTTAGGTGAACCAAATTCCCAAAAACTTAACCTTAATTCCATTTTCTTGCTTTCAATGAATATGCTAGTTAAATTAGAGATTTAGTGGGGTCACCTCCCGAGTTTTCCTTAATGAGGCTAGTGAGAGGGACAACCCAAAGTGGGACATGCTCACTTTTTGCCGCGGGGATCCAACCCACTCTAAAATAAAATGCATGTATCCTTAATGGGGTGCATGACAAAAGGGTTTTGAATTTCTCGAACTTCCTCTAGTAGTCCTTACAGATTGTGTGAAATCATACTTCGGTGCGTGTGGGAAGCCCCTTAACATACTTGGGGGATGAGAGTTTGAAATACATTTTGAATGGAATCCTTAATAAATCTCGGTTAAAATAGCAAGGCTACCTTTTAGAGCCATGTTTACAAGCCAAAATTGACTTTAGGTAGGCTGTTTGGAATTTTTTCTTGTGATATACTTGTGAAAAACATTGGAGAATATACACATTAGAGTGTTTTTAGGGACATGATGACAAAGTGATGTGTGTGTTGTGATTGTTTTTCTATTTTCAAACAAAGAAATTTCCAAAGATTGATCTTAAACTTTTAAAAATCCAAAATCTTACAAACTGGTCAACAAAGTGTCGCTTGTGCACAAAATAATCCCGCCTATAAGAGGCAAAATCACACTTGTCACTTTTATGAAAACGCATATCAATAGGCAAGTCACACCTAAAATACATTGAATCATGCTTGTCAAAACTGGAAAGTCGCCTATCAATAGGAAAGTGCCGCCTACATCTCTGTAGAGTGCTGCCTAACTATATACCAGTTTACACAGATGAGAAATCCAGTCATGCCTACACTCAGGCAAGTGATGCCGAGAAACAAAGAAGGGCAAACATTGGACATTTCCCGAGGGTTTGGAAAAATTTTGAAATCATTTTTGGATACCCTTTGCGGAGATATTCTTCATTAGTGCAACAAATAGATCATATTCTTGAAAATCCTTTATAATGATGAGTCTATTTGAGAAATGAATTAATCTTGCTATGGAGCATAATTATCGAAACCAAGATCAAAATCTCCACAGGAATCAAAATGATGAAGTATCTGAAGAAGAAGTTTTAGAAGCAATCCAAGATCCCATGTTTATGGAAATAATGAAATTAGTTTTGGAGAGGAATAAAGAAGCATACTTCATGAAGCTAGCTCAATCAAGAGATAAGCTTCCTCATAATTTTGACACATCAACGTTGAGGAAGAATGAAGAAAAACAAAAAGAGACATCATCTAAAAAGTCATCGTTAAGATCAATGTGTTCTTTTCTTTATGATGATGGGCCATCCGTATCTTCATCTTCCTCACAAAAAGAAATACTTAAGAGAAAAAAACTTATCTTGGATCAAGGGAAATTTCATGACCAGCCTATTTGTGATCAAGATAATAAAGAGTATGAAGAGAAAAGTACCACTCTCCAGCAAGATCTAATGCATGAACCTCTATATAGCAAGGGTAATCCTTTCATCCTTCGTCCATCTTCTCCCATAGCATGTATTCCTTTCATCTTTCGTTCATCTCACAAAGCTTCAAAAATATCCAAAATTCCTCCACCAAAGAGTGAGCCTAATGATGACACTTTTCAAGTTGACTATGTTTACCCTCAAGGGCTACCTCTAAAAGAAACCCAAGCTAACTTACATATTGCTGCAGATCATTTCCGTGCTTCAAAGATCTTGGACCTCAAATATTCATGTGCTTCAATACCTATTATGCCCATTCAAGATGATCCTACACCATTCTTCCAAACATCCACCACACATATCCAAGCAACTACCTTGTCCTTAGAAGTGGCTCCATGTCAAGAGGATAATCCAAAGAGAAAAGAAACAAATGTTGATAAAGATCAAGATCAAGATTATATACAATCCCCTCCCATATTTGATGAAGGTCCCATATCTATAGAACCTTGTGATGATCCCCTTGCATCCTTTCATGTCTTCCAAGATGATGTCCTTCCATTCCAAGAACAAAGTACCCTTCCAAGTTCCATATTTTCTCCACTTCCCAAGCAAGATCAAGATACCCCTTCCGCAATTTCCAATGAGCATATTGAAAATCAAGAGCAAAATACCCTATTTACACCATTTGAAGATCCTTGTCAAGATCAAAGTATCCCATCATTTCCTTGTCATATTCCTCCATGTTCACCTCAAGAAACCATCATTCTTCCAAATCCCTTGCATGATAATAAATCCCTTCAAGCTTCAGTTGATCCTATCAAATGTGTTCCTATCAAAGCGACTCATGAGAGTATTGGAATAAAGATAAATCTTAAAGATGTAAACCTTGACAATGCAACTCTCTCCAAAGATATTGATATCCCTTTCACACTTTATATTCCTCCATTCAAACGCAACCATATACCTTCACTATCCTCCAAATCCATTTTGGGTTCCTATGTCCCAAAACAAAAGTCTTCATCCCTTCCATCCATATTAGGTCCATATATTCCTTCATCCTCTATTCCTATCATCCCTAGCTATCCATTCACTTACCCTAGCATGTATCAAGATCAACAAAGGCACACATACTTGAAGAATGTCCAAACACCAATCCATATGAACCCTCCAAATTACTCCTATTCATCCACAATTCCTAAGTCTTTTGGAAGCAATGTTGATGTGTAACATAAAAATCATAAATCCAAGAATCCATATGGGTATAAAAATTAAAATGTCCCACCTAATTGACTAGTGAATGAAAAGAAAAATGAAATATCCAAAAGGCCGCAAAGGTCCACCAAGCAAAAAATAAAATAAAAAATGTGGGTTCCTAAATCCCTCATTGAAGAAATGCATTCAAAAGCATCACAAAAGAAAGAAAAATCAAAGAATATGTGGATTCCCAAGTCACTTTTGAAAGACTTGCACACAAAAGAAAAATCAAAATTGACATTCAAGCTTCCAAAGGCTTCCATTTCATCTCCTTCCAAACATCTTCCACTTTCCAAGTCTGATTTGGGTTCCTATATCCAAAAATCCACTACCTCAAAAAGATCCTTACCTCCTTCATCTATCGTTCCTCCATCATTCCACCACCCTTCAAAGTGTGTGTCAAAGTTGATCTTGCCAAGATTCCCATCTGTAACATACCTTTTTCTTATCCTCACATTCATTTTCCAATGCATACTTTCCATACTTCCATCCCCCTTATCAATATCTTTGAGCATCCTAGTCATACCCTTGGTTTATTATAGCATATCTTTCAGAAGGGCATTGTCCAAAGATCCTGATGTTGGGAAAATATTGAAAAATACAAAAAAAGAAAAAAAGAGAAAAGAAAAAAAAGAGAAAAAGAAAAAAAGAAAAGAGTACCATGATGAAAACCTGGCAAACAGGGGTCATGCGTAATTCCTCCTTCTTGCACTCTACACTTGGGGGCAAGTTTCATCCATATTTCCTCTATCACCTTCATCTTGACAAGGTTGAGCATATCCACGAGCATTAAGTATCTTGACATCCATTATCCTTTACATCAGCTTATGTACTTGTTGCATCCAAGTTACCCTATCATGATCTTGCTTATCCCAAATGCACCTTCATTATTCCTTGATAGTCTTTTCATAATCCCAAAACATCCCTTCATAGACTCCATCACCCTTTATCCAGATTGTGTTATCTTATACACATCCTACCCAAAGTGACCCATTGGTCTTGATCAAAATGAAGAACTTAAAGTACAAAAATTGTTATCAATAACTTCTTGACATGTCCACTTCTTTCGGATCCCTCATTTTCATGACAACAGATCGTTATCCTATAGGATATCTAGCACTGCATCATTGAATTCCATGGCTTATCCAAAAACATGCTTCACATTGCTATATCATTTTTCCTTAGCTTGGGTACTCTTGAGGAGATTGTCCTATGGGTTACATTCACATGCTTCATCCATCTTGGTCTTTCCATCTCTAATCCATCAGCTTGCAAATCCATCATTCATGTCCTATATCTTGCTAGATGTTGGGGGGCAAACCAATGTGATCTTGTTTGAGAGCTAGTAAAAAGGAAAACATAAAGTGCTTTGAGATGCATCTTGCATAAATTGATTCATTGCATGAATGGATTCATGAATGTCGCTACAAATTTTGACATTTTTTTTCTTGTCACACATTTCATCCAATATTTTCCATAATGTCTCTGTTATATTCTTTCCAATATGCATAGTATCAAATAAATGCACAATTTGTAGCTGCTCGTAGTCGGGTAACCTACTAAATTATCTGGGATAACTTTTTAGTCCCTTTGGAAGGTGGTCATTAATGCCTTGACGACCTTCATGATCATCAATTACATAATCAGTAAATCAAACACAATAGAAAAATATAAATTCCAAACATAAACCATTATGTGGAATGACATTACCTTGACAATTAATTCTATTATATTCCAACTTCCATAGGCGAGGTGTCATTCTTCGTGGCTTTGATGTAGTCTCTTCTTTCCCATTGAAAAAATATTTTTGGGTACTTCGATACTTATGATTTCTGTGGAGGAAGTGCCTACACTCATCAAACACCTGCTTTCCTAAAATTTTTGAATGACAAGATTTCATCTTTGGACCACAAACTAGACATGCAAATTTTTCCTTTGTTTGAAGACCTACAAGATAATGATATAATTAGAATAAATATGTTAATTTTTATAATTAGAATTATCACGCGCAACTTGAATTCACTATAATATACCACAAAAATGTGTTAGCCCTGGGGCATCATGTATTGTCCATACAACCATTGCATGGAATTGAAATTGTCTTTGTCCTACTGGTTTAGAGACGTCTTACGTAGTGACACCATTCCATAACTCCAACTCGTCGATAAGAGGCTCAATATATACATTCATATCTTTAACTTGGTACTTATGTAGTTGAATTAACAACAGTACATAACTATTGTGACCATTTTACTGCAAGATTTATAATTACATGTAGATAACTATTAAATGATAAAATAACTAGAACAATCATTGCCAACATAATGTGCTCCTTCTTTATTGACATCCATAGAGGAATGTTAGTGTTGATAACAAAAACATGCCACACCGAGTAAATAGATCTCAGCTCTCCAAATGGATTGACACCGTCTCATGCCAATGAAAGCATGAGATTACGAGGTTCTACTTTAAAGTGTGGCCACTTTTTCTCTACATCTATAAATGGTGAACCATCTATTGGCATTCGAATAATGTCATCTCAAATTCTATTGTGTGCATGGTAATCCATAAATTGTGTCAAGCTACTACACTTGAATAATCGTTGCATACATGGAATAATGAGAATATAACGAAGAACCTTGCGAGGCACCTTTTTGATTCTTTGATCTGTTTGATATCTACTCATATGACATTCAAGGCATTCTGTTGCAAATTCATGTTCTTTATGATATATAATATGATCATTGGGACAAACATCGATTGTTTGGTACTCCATTTCAATATCTTTCATAATGACACATAATTCTCGGTATGAGCGAGGTAGAATATTTGATGGTGGTAACAAAAACTCACATATCAATCTACAAAAAAGATATAAGTTGTTAATATAAACAATATTAATGGTACATGATTCACCCTTTATTAACTATAATGACATATATGACATACCTTAACATACGTGACATTGTTATGTTAGATATACTATTCATAACTTTCAAGTTCATCAACAATAATACAACAAAGAAAAGAGTTGTTTGGGAGCTTTCATAAAGGGTCGTGTCTACCTTCTCAAGTAGAGGTATATCATGGATGACATCAAGGTCATTTTGATCATCATCATTAGCTGTGCCAGTACTAAATGTGTCATGGATCAATGTATTTGTATCATCATCTTCAAATGTGTTTTCTGGTGCATGATCTTCATCTTCCATGGGATCATTATCTTCAGCTTCAATATTCACACCTCCATGTTCCTCCACTTTGAAAACCATATTCTCTAGGTTATGGTGGTCGATATCATGTTCCCTGGGGATCTTGACTTACATAAAAATGATGAACATAAATAAACTTGTACCATGATCTCATCATCAAGTGATTTCTTATGTATATAAATTGTTAAAACGATATAATGAACAACTTACCAATGGATAATAATCATGTCCACCTTCAATGTGACCATTCTCCCTACAATGTCTTTTAGCTATTTTGATTACCAGTTTTCTAGTGTTGAAACCCTTAAAAATTTTGCAGGGACAATAATATTTTCCATCACCTTTTCTTTTGAAGTTAGACCACAATCTAGTGATTGTCTCCCTATCTTGGTCTTCACTTATATTATTTGACATGATCCTTCTTCACAGGAAAAAATATCAGGCTATGGAAACTTTGGACTATAACCTTCACAAACTAAGAAAAAGGATGTTGAAAGTACACAAATATTCTTAGACCTAGTTATATATAGAAATGAAATGATGTTTTAGTATAGAATACCAAATTGAAATACTTGAACATAGAGACTTTCAACATCCACAATTCATCAATTACAAGATCCTGAGGGAGTGCCATAGAGACTTTAAACATCCACAATTCATCAATTACAAGATCCTATAAGGTCTTCAAATAATGTAAACATGGCCATTTGAGCCATTCAATGTAAACATTACAAAAGATATTGAGACTAATAAGTTTAAATCTTTAATTAAAACTTATTTAATTGTTTAAATATTTTAAGTACAAAAGTCTTCTTAGAAAAATGTCCTAGTTGTCCTATTAAGGACCTAAATGGTCCAAGATGGTCAAAAGGTAGTCAAATAGTGTATGGATGAGCATTATGCATTGGAAGGACTTATCGGATCATGAAAATTCTTTTCAGGTACAAATGGTACGATACCATCTTTTCGTGTTGAAGCCTCTTTATCCAAATGAGATCAATGTCCTTTCTCTCTTCATTGGAACTAGTGGTGCAGAGGTTGCTTTGCATCAATTCGATATAACACTCAATTATGTGGTATACCCAAATGATGTAGAACCTCTGCACCCCTAATTCTATTGAAGTGAAATGAATTTGATCCCATTTAGATAAAGAGGCCTTAGAACAAAAAAATGGTATCCTACCATTTCTTCCTAAATACAATTTCCAATGTATGGAATAAGTTTTGTTCTATGATCTATTGGTGCAGAGCACCTAATTACCACAAGTTAGTTCTTCAAAAGCATCTCATCAACACTGACTATCATCTTATTTGATTATGTCTTACTGATTCACAAAAGATAGTCTTGCATTCCATTGGTCATTTGATTAGATAAAACCAAATACAATTTAAAGTAATAAATGGTGTATCCTTAAGAAATGACATGAAGGTTTGTGTTAATGCTCAACCAACATTAATGACAATAATCACACAAGTTCAAACCTTCAAAGGTTATGACTGTCACTGACTTCTATATCTATGAATTAGGATTGTATACACCAAGAGAGAGATCAAATGGATTCATTCAATCTTTACCCCATGATTAATAATGTTACTTAGGATCCTTACAACCTTCTCTAACACCATTCACCATTTTAAATGTTTGGGAGAGAGTATTCAATGCAAAAGCATCACTTGCTATCCCTATTACAGAGTTAGGCCCAAAATTACTATATTTATGCAATCAGTTCCTTTATAGTCAAAGCCAAAGTGAAACTCTTACTCCAAAACATATACAAGACTTATAAGACTTTTTTAATCCTTCCTTGACAAAGATATTAAGATTATTAAATAGTGACTATCATGAAAACTATGAGGGTATGGTAAGGTAAGTGAGAAGGAATGGTGTGTCTCAACAATGTTCACAAGATGAAATGACAGTTTTTTAATGTTACAAATTAGTTTAAAAAAAAATTGAGGATAATGAAAACATAACAAGGAGCATGAAGGTTCACTAAATGGTAATATTCAAGAAAGTAGAGTAGTGAACAGTAGGGGTGGGTTTACCTATAATTTATTGTTGTTGGTAGTCACAAAGGATATCAAAAGACAATCATATACCATCAACATAGGAATACAATGTTGCTAAAGGGCATTGATCAAATATAGGATAAGAGGCAATGATATATAGTGAAGTGACACAAGGCAATAGTAAAGTAGTGTATAAGACATAGTCTTAGTGCTACAAAGAAATGAAGACAACAAGTTCCTCTATCATAATACTGGGTACAAATGCAAAAGAATACAAGTGTTCAATGACTTCATAAGGTTGAAGACAGTGATGTCAAGAAATATGTTTCAGATCAATGAATGAGTGGTCTATGAGACATAAATGATAGAGATTCACTCTCATGTGATGAGAAAAAGATCAAAATAGTGAAAAAAGATGTTGTTATAGTGATTAGAGGTGACCAAAGATTGTTGTTAACAATGATGCAAAACTAGAGAGATGTAAGATTAAAATGGTAAGGACACCATGCTGAGATGAATGGAAAAAAACTCACTGTTATCAAGGAGATATGGGATTGTTTCAATGAGGAAAATAATTTGCTTTTCAGGAAGACCCTCTCAAGGCTCATGCCCCTGTAGGAATGAAACCATGAACAAACAAGATGATCCACATGTAGTGACTGTCCCTACCTGTGACAGTAAACAAGGAATTATTAACCACAAGACAAGGAAAACCTTCTTGGAACTCCCTTGGGACCTTCAACTAATGAAATGAAAAGGTCAGAGCCTCTTTATTCCAACTTCATATAACCATATTCAATGGACACAAATTCAATATGAACACTAATATTGACAACAATTAGAGAATGATAGGGACTGATGTAATTACCTATGATGGTTTATACAAAATTATACCAATGCTTGCATGACCCTAACAAAATGAATTTGAAACCCCAAATAACTCAAACTGTCTCTGTCATGTTTAAGTAATAGTGACTGTCATCACAAGATCAGACCTCAGGGATCATTTAACTTCTTCATTCCAAACATGAGAGAAGTATATTAGGTCCTTAACTTCATTCAACTACATACACTCATCAAAACCTTCTATAATGGTTGTTTTTGTTAAAATAAGTGAATTTTGTAGTCACAATGGGAAAAATCCATGTGATAGTTAGCCTAGGGCTTGCTATATCTTCTTAAACACAAAACCATTCACCATGAGATCACCCTCATTTGAAAGAGTACTCAATGTACTAATGCATTCCAAAGAACTAGATTTTTTTCAACGGTGACAGGTTGAGATATTGAACAAAATGTATTCAAACCCTTGTCACTAAGCGTTTTATGATAGTTTAACAAAATGGGATGGATCACCCTCTACAAAGCATGAAAGGACCACAAAAATGATTCAATTTGAAGGTAACTCATTGTTCTACATCACCAAATCGTTTATAAATGGAAAAACATCATCTGAAAGAAGTTTCTACTTATTGAATTTATATTACATAGTCTCTTAAAACAAGTATTGTGAGAATGAATTGATTTTGAAGTACCTTCCTCTTGGAGCTCACTTAGTCGTATGTTCAAGCTCCAAATGTATTCTCGGCTATCCGCCAATACAAAAGATCTACAAATGTGAGACCGCTCTCACTCAAAATGAATTTGGTTGAGCCGAAATACCGTACCTCCGAATGACTTCGTGTGCCCTCTTTTGCTCCCGTGACGGACTTAAATTCAAAATGATTTGGTTCACTTTTGTTTTCTTGTATAGCTCGAGGAAGACATAATTCCAACGGTCTGCTAAATAGACGTCAAAATTCTGACTTTGTCGGGGATAATTACAAAAAAAACCCAATTTCACAAAAAAGTGTATCCTCTGTGGAAAATTATCGTTGGAATTTGGCATCAAATGTATTAGTGCAATTAAATGATTGACATGTCATCCAAATTGAGGGGGCAATTTAAATATTTAATTGCATATATATATTTTTTATTTTCCTACATGGTGTATATATATAAAATGGGGCGACCTGCTTTAGTGTGGTGCCCCGATTTATGTGCTATAACTTAATTATTTTTATAGGGGCTGACCCCCTTTAGATGGCGCCCCAATTTATCTGCTATTATTTGATTTATTTTTTATCAAGGGCCAACCCCATAATGAGAACCCAAGGGTGATGTTAAAAGGTGCACATTTATGTAGAGTCACCTCCTTTTGGAAATGTGTTCGTAGAGGAAATCAACCCCCTTGAAGATAGTATTTATTGACATTTGAAAAGTGTAGGAAGTGTGTGTGCTTTATGCAAGTCTAACATACATCCACCAACCATTTGTGAGGGGAGAAGAGATTTAAAAGAAGAATATGCAAAGCAGATTTAGTGAAGAGGTTATTGGAGATCCAAGAGAACAATAGCAATTTTGGAGCAGATTTCAAGGAGATTTCTTCTCAAAGAAAACCGAGTTCTTCTGTTCAAGTGATGCAGGGCCCTCTGTAGGTCATCATCTCATACAGAAACTTCCAGAGGCCATAACTTTTGACTTAGGTCTGGGTTTTTGCTAAATTTTTTTGGGTGCGTGCCTCAAGTGGTGGCATTTGTTTTGCCAATGATCTCACATTGATTGGGGTCCATTTTAGCACTTTTTTGGGAGCTGAAAGTTTCATCTCGGGCTCCGAAATCAGCTTTTAGTGTTTTTTCTCTAGTTTTTAGAAAGTTCTATTTTGTAATAAATTTGAGTTTATGTTATCAAATCTTGGATATTAGTTGGCAATTCATTCTAACTTAGTCGAGGGCATGTTTAGGGAAAATCTCAGCTTTTTAGGTGTTGTTTTGAAAATTACCAAAAATGGCAAAAAACACCTGTGGAAAAAAATTGCCAAAAAGGGTAATTTTTGGATTTCTTTTTTTTTTTTCTAGTTTTTTGTTACTTAAGAGTTTGTAGAGAATTGTAGAGGCAATCAGTGATGAATGAACAATATTGAAGGTTTCAAATCTCTGTGTCTTTATCTGGTAATTGAATATTATTGTTAACAGAGGATTGTGTGCTACATCATTTGGTATCAGAGCAGGAAGATGGCTGGGAGAGGAAGAGGAAGAGGAAGAGGAGGCGTAACGCCGATGCAAAGATTGATGTTGGATATGCAGAGATAGATTGAATGACTCAGTGAACGAATGGATAATCAAGGGATACAAGGAGGGAATGAATCTGATGAAGAGGGAAACCAAAGAGGTGTTGACCAAAATGAAGAATATATAGGAGAGAGGCTGGAAGAAATGAGCTATGAAGATATAGTTCTCAGGGCTTTGGAAGGAAGGAGTGAATCAATCAAGGTTAACATTTCAGACTATGCTGGTAGTCTTAAGCCAGAAGAATTAATAGATTGGCTAAATGAGATGGGAATTTTTTTTGAATGGAAGCCTATGACAGAATAAAAGAAGATGAAGTTCGCATGCACAAAACTAAAAGGACATGCAATGATATGGTGGGATCATCTCCAAAAGGAATGAACTAGAAAAGGAAAGGAAAAGATTAAGACATGGAGCAAGATGGAGAAAAAGCACAAAGAAAAATTCTTACCCATGGATTATTCACAAACCCTCTTTCGCAGGTTCCAGAATTTGAAACAGAACTTGTTCAGTGTAGGACTATACAAATGAATTCTACAAGTTATCCATGCGCATAGAGCATCAAGAAAATAATGAGTAGATGGCTGCTAGATATATGAATGGCCTAAAATTCTCCATCCAAGATGAGTTGAGCATGCATCGTGTCAATAGTATGGAAGAAGCCTACCAATTAGCCCTAAAGGCTGAAGAAAAGTAAAATAGGCAATATAACCAGAGGAATAGAGGTGGTCGAAGGGGTACCTCAACTCCATTTCAAGGAGGTTCTAATAATGGTCGGGGAGATCCTTTTCAAGGATTTGAAAAAAATATAGACACCAGGCAAGATCCTCCAAATCAAGAAAGAGGAAGGGGGTTCCAATGAGGATGAGGCTATGGAAGCGGAAGAGGCTGGGAAAATTAGAGAATGCCTTTCACTTGTTTTAGGTGTGGAGAAGAAGGACACAGAGCCTTCAAATGTTCAAATTATAACATGCCAAAAAGAAATCAAGGAGGACAACCTAGAGTGAACTTGGTTCAGCCAGAATTCATAGAAGAAGGAATAGAGCAAGAAGTCCTACCAGACGTGGGAGAAAATTTCATGATGAGGAGATCAATGATCATTCCAGAAAAGGAAGAAGTCCCTGCAAAGAGCTTTGATGAATCGTGGCTTTGAACCAACATCTTCCGAACTAGATGCACCTCAGGCGGAAAGGTATGCCAAGTTATTGTTGATGGGGGTAGTTGTGAGAATATGGTAGCTAAGGAAATGGTAGAGAAATTAAATTTGCAATGTGAGAAACATCCTCGTCCCTACCGTATTGCATGGTTTAAGAAAGGAAATGAGGTTACTGTTGATAAAAGATGTTTGGTTAGGTTTACTATAGGAAAAATCTATAAGGAAGAGATATGGTGTGATGTTATTCCTATGGATGCTTGTCATATTTTGTTGGGAAGGCCATAGCAGTATGATAGGAAGATCATGCATGATGGAGAGAAAAATACATATACCTTCTGGAAGGATGGCTCTAAAGTGACTCTCTTACCACTTAAGGATGAAAGGAAGAATGAGACCATGTTTTCTACAAAGGATGTTGTCAAAGAAATGAAGGTGACAGGTTGCTGCTATGCATTGGTAGTAAAAAGGGGAGAAGAACTAGAAGGCATAATACCACATGATGCAGCAAAGATACTAGAAGAATTTTTTGATGTTATTCCAAATGAGCTACCTAATGGTCTCCCACCAAAAAGGGATATACAACTCCATATTGATCTGATTCCTGGAGCAACTCTTCCTAATCAAGCAGCTTATCGACTGAACCCAACACAACATGCAGAGCTCAACAAACAAGTAACAAAACTAGTTGAGAAAGGCCTGGTTAGAGAAAGCATGAGCCCATGTGCTGTGCCGGCATTGTTGACCCCAAAGAAGGAAGGAACATGGAGGATGTGTACTGACAGTAGAGCAATTAATAAGATTACTATCAAGTATTGGTTTCCTATTCCTCGTATAGAGGATATGATGGATGAATTAGCAGGGGCCAAATACTTCAGCAAGATTGATCTACGAAGTGGATACCACCAAATTCGTATTCATGAAGGAGATGAGTGGAAGACAACTTTTAAGACTTGGGATGGCTTGTATGAATGGATGGTTATGCCATTTGGGCTTTCTAATGCACCAAGTACATTCATGAGATTGATGAATACTCTTTTACAACCCTACATTGGTAAGTTTGTTATAGTTTATTTTGATGATATCCTAATTTATAGAAAAAACAAAGGAGACCACCTACAAAACTTGAGGATCATCTTGAGTGTACTGAGGAAAGAGAAGCTCTGTGCAAATTTAAAGAAGTGCAGATTCATGCAAAATAGTTTGACTTTTCTGGGCTTCGTCATTTGTGAAGATGGTGTTCAAATGGACCCAGAAAAGGTCAAGGCAATACTAGAATGGCCTAGTCCATCCAACAAAATAGGGGTAAGGAGTTTTCACGGATTGGAAACCTTCTATAGAAAGTTTATTCAAAATTTTAGCAGTATTGTAGCACCCATCACAGATTGTACGAAAGGAAGGGAATTCACATGGACAACAGATGCTGAACAGAGTTTCCAATTCTTGAAGAAAAAGGTAACTGAAGCTCCTATATTGGCACTTCCAAATTTTGATAAAGTATTTGAAGTAGAGTGTGATGCTTCCCATGTTGGGATAGGTGATGTTCTTAGCCAGATAGGTAAACCAATAGCCTTTTTCAGTGAAAAGTTAAATGATGCAAGGAAGAACTATTCTACCTATGATTTAGAATTTTATGCTATTGTTCAAGCCTTAAGGCATTGGAGGCATTATTTGGTCCCACAAGAATTTGTATTGTTTACAAATCACTTGGCCCTGAAATATGTGAACACACAAAAGAAATTGAATAGTAGGCATGCTAAATGGGTGTCTTTCTTGCAAGGGTATAATTTTGTTTTGAAGCATAAGTCTGGAAAGTAGAATCAGGTTGCTGATGCCCTAAGTCGGCATGTTACACTCATAACTACAATGGAATCAGAGGTCATTGGTTTTGATGCTATTAAAGTTTTGTATGAGGCTAATGATGATTTTTGGAAAATTATAGAGAAGATTAAAGAACTAGGAACTAATCTTTTGGATCACATGAGAGGAGAATACTTTATGCAGGATGGTTACCTCTTTAAAGGGAAACAACTTTGTATACCAGCTGGTTCCATGAGGGAAAATATTATTTGGGAATTTCATAGTGGTGGTTTGGCTGGTCACTTTGGGAAGGACAAGACAATAGCCTTGGTTGAAGACAAGTACTACTGGCCAAAACTGAAAAGGGACATTACTAAGTATGTGTCAAGGTGTAGAATCTGTCAAGTGGCGAAGGGTCACTCCCAAAACACAAGATTGTAAACACCTCTACCTGTACCCATCGAGCCGTGGATAGAAGTGAGTATGGATTTTGTATTGGGGCTTCCCCAAACCTAGCGAGGTACAAATTATATCTTTGTAGTTGTTGATAGATTCTCTAAGATGGCTCATTTTATTGCTTGTAAAAAGACTAATGATTCCTCCAGGATAGACAACTTATTTTTCTCAGAAGTTGTTAGACTCCATGACATTCCAAAGACTATCACTTCTGACAGGGATACTAAGTTTTTGAGTCATTTCTGGAGGATCTTATGGAAGAAGATGGGAACACAGTTGCAGTTCAACAGTGCCTATCATCCCCAAACTGATGGGCAAACTGAGGTAGTCAATTGGAGATTGGGAAACCTGTTACGGTGTATTGTTGGTGAAAAGCCCAAGCAGCGGGACTTAGCATTGCCTCAAGCAGAGTTTACTTACAACAGTTCTGTTACAGATCAACTGGAAAGTCTCCTTTTCAGATTGTATATGGTAAGAATCCTCAAGGTGTTTTGGACCTTGTACAACTCCCTGTGCAAGACATAATTAGCGATGATGGGGAAGCATTTGTTGAACACCTTCAACAACTTCAACAAGATGTGAGGAGTAAATTACAAGATACCAATGAGCGATATAAGGCTGCTGCAGATGCCAGTAGAAGGAGACATGTATTTAATGCAGGTGATTTGGTGATGGTGTACTTGCGGCGTGAGCGATTTCCCACTGGCACATATCATAAGTTGAAATACAAAAAGATAGGTCCTTGCTGAATTTTGAAGAAGATCAATGATAATGCTTATGAGGTTTGTCTACCAGATGATCTGGACATTTCTCCTGTCTTTAATGTTTTTGATCTATATGCATTTCATGGAGAACTACCTGAGCTAGCCAGTACAGATGAGGTGGATTGGCATCACCACCTTCCAAGCAAAAAGAAGGAACAAATTGCCCACATTTTGGATAAGCAGTCTATAGTCACTCGGAATGGTCATTATAATAGGTACCTGATTCAGTGGGAGGGATTGCTAGCAACAGATAACACCTGGATCTCAGAATGGGAAGTGATGAAATTGGACCCCACAAAGTTGTAGCAGTTCACAGACAACCACTTGCAGGAGCTGCGTTCCTTTAAAGAAGGGGAGAATGATGCAGGGCCCTCCGTAGGTCATCATCTCATACAGAAATTTCCGGAGGCCATAACTTTTGACTTAGGTCTGGGTTTTTGCCAAATTTTTTTGGGTGCATGCCTCAAGTGGTGGCATTTGTTTTGCCAATGATCTCAGATCGATTGGGGTCCATTTTAGCACTTTTTCAGGAGCTGAAAGTTTCATCTCGGGCTCCGAAATCAGCTTTTAGTGTTTTTTCTCTAGTTTTTAGAAAGTTCTATTTTGTAATATATTCGAGTTTATGTTATCAAATCTTAGATATTAGTTGGCAATTCATTCTAACTTAGTCGAGGGAATGTTTAGGGAAAATCTCAGCTTTTTAGGTGTTGTTTCAAAAATTATCAAAAATGGCAAAAAACACCTATGGAAAAAAATTGCCAAAAAGGGTAATTTTCAGATTTCTTGTTTTTTTCTAGTTTTTTGTTACTTAAGAGTTTGCAGTGAATTGTAGAGGTAGTCAGTGATGAATGAACAATATTGAAGATTTCAAATCTCTGTGTCTTTATCTGGTAATTGAATATTATTGTTAATAGAGGATTGTGTGCTACATCATCAAGAGGTCGGTGCCTCACCATACAAGAAATTGGTGTCTCTTACAAAGTTGGTGCTTCGTTGTGAGGATTGGTGTCTCCACTAGGTTGGTGCTTATAAATAAAATCGAGGATTGGTGTCCCTAGTAGAATAGTGCCTATGAATTGTGGGGATTGGTGCCTACAAATTGAGGGGACTGGTGTCTCATGTGGGTTTGTGCCTACAAAGTTTTGTAAGAGAATTTTTATATAAGCAATAGTATTGGTGTCGATTGTGTGTTGGTGCGCTATTTTACATGTGCTATTATATTGTATCTGATATTACTTTATTTTGTTTGATTTTATTTTATCTTATCTTATTTTTAATTTATATTATATATATAGCCTTCTTAAGTATAGAAAATATATATATATATACCCTATATTTTGTCATCATTGAATAACATATACAGATTCTCCCCCCCCCCCCCTCTCTCACTCATAAATATTCACTTAATACTTGCTTTATTTTTTACTATGCATTTTTCTTTCTTTCATTTTCTTCCTTTCTTGTCCTCCATTCCCCATTTTACTAGTAACTCTACCACCCCTATCTTATTTTTAATTGTTATATTCTGCAATTCAAATCATATTTCTCTCATCCTAATGAAAGATCAGTGAGTGTTATTTGAAAGATTGAAACACAGTTGAATCCAAAACATTCAATATACCACTTTCATGGACTTAAAAATTGACACCTACTAGTCTCTTGATTGTTAATATCTTAATTGTTCATTACTTTGCAGGAGATAACAATACATTAGACAATAGGATTATGTATCATAATGGCTAGCTTTGGCTTCAGAAGCATCATATAATGAGTTGTGCTATTCGGTAAGATTTTTTTGAATATTTGAATTTTTGCTCTCTATAATATAATGAAGTAACAAACTAATCAAGTTCAGTTTTTAATTGAGAGACAAGTCGATCCTATCCTCTTCAAACTTGTATAGGTGATGTTGTTCCTTTACTGTGTAGTTGGAAGAAGACATGTAAACTTAATATTGGGTTCCCTTTTCCAATAGTGCACCTAGGAAGGAGTAAACTTGGGTTTGAATTGCAGTTGTCTTCCCTCATTTCAAGGTTATATTGAATAATAAAAGTCCTCGACTATGATGCTTTAATTGACCTTGTATTTTTGAACTACAATGTTTAAGTTTGTCCCTGGTTTCCAAGCCAATTATTTTGTAATAAGATTAGAATTGTTGTGAATAATCAGTGATAGTTATAGACAAATGACTTGCATGTAGGTTCTTACCATATGTGGATTGGGTGACAATCGTCATGACTAAAAACCCATTATCAAGGTTTGTGCATGGAATTTCATTGATATATTCATTTTGCAATTATTGACCTCAATGATAATATCACATTTAGTTTTAAAAAGACATTTTGAGCCCTTGTTCAAGTCTTAAAAATTCTTAAAATCCTTTTTTATACTTGACATGTCAATTTTCCACTTTACCAGTACTTATTGATAGGGGCTTGGGGTCTGCTGGTAATCGCATCAAAAGAATAGTTATTCGGTCAATTATATTTTATCTATTGGTAAATTCAATCCCTATATTTTTGCATTTTATATTCTATTAACCATTGGGATTTAGTTCAAATTAAGCAATTGATTTCTTTTTCCATTGTAAGAATAAAAATATATTCAGTTAGCTGAATTTGTAATAAAGTTGCTCCTCTATGCGGACAATCTCATTTTGATTGCCAAATCTGCCTGTGGTTTGCAAGAACATTTATATTCTCTTGAGTGTTTTTACAGAACGGTGGGGATGCAGGTCAATATCAGCAAGACTAAAGTTATGGTTTTCTCTAATAATAAAAAACAACATCAACATGAGTTTTATTTTGGTGGAAGCGTTCTTGAGGAAGTTGAGTATAAATATCTCGACATTGATTTCAACAAAAAATTAAGCTGGGCAGGCTGCAGAAATAAAAGGACATTAGGTGGATGGAAGACATTTTATGCTCTTCAAAACAGGTGTCGTGAAGCGGAGGTTTGGGATTGGAAAACTATTCAAACCTTGTTTGGTCTTCTTGTGCTATTGGTTGTTCTTTATGTGTGTGAATTATGGGCCAACAACACTTCAATAGCACAATGGAAGCAAATCGAGGGAATCCAAAAGCGTTTGATCACAAGCAAATTTAAAATCAAGAGCATTGTCCCATATGATATCATGCTAAGTGAAATGGGGGCTTCCCCTATCGAGGCACTTGCTATGGTTCACCTCATAAGCTATCTAAAAAGAATTGAAAAAATGGAAGGAGATAGATGACTTAATGTTGTCTTTAATGATACATTGTGTAAACGAAAAAGGATGTGGATGCAACAAAACATCAAGTGGATGAATAGATGGAATATCAATTCAATATGTGCTCCACAAATAACAAAGAAATAAAGGTCTTCGTTATGGAGAAATTTTACAAGAGAAATTGGGGAAATGAGATCGGTAGGAAGAAAATATATTATATCAATGAGTTCAACTCCGCATATGATCAACACCAAAAAGCGTACATAGGAGCCAACATTTCTTGGAGAGATAAAATTCTTATTGCTCAGCTAAGAACCAACTCTCATCAACTCCGTTGTGAGACTAAGCGTTGGAAGAGGCCAAAGGAGGCTTGGAAAGAGAGAATTTGCATGTTTTGCAACTCTGGGAAAGTGGAAATGGAACATCACTTTATTTTAGACTGTGAGGCCTACAAGGACAACAGGGATAAATTTGCGGATACTATATTTGATAGTTCTTGGCATAACCTATTCAGCAAGGAGTACATTGAGAAGTTAGGCAGACTCATCATCGACGCGCACAAGAAATAAACCGAGTTACTGAGGTCAGCTTAAATTGTCTTGCTGTCCCATAGGCTATTTTTAGCCTCGTAGACGTTAAAATTTTATCTTATCTTATCTTATATGCATCATCATCCGTTGTCTTCATTTTTTTCCCTAAAAGAAATTAATCTAATATTCATCAACTTCGTTTGGCATCGCTGATTTCTAATTTGTCTTGTTGCAACTTACAGGTATGCTTATGAATTCAAGCAAAGGATACAAGACTGATTTTTTGAGGACATTCTAGAATCTTGAGTTTTTATTTCTAATTACTTTAAAAAAGTTGTTAGAATCAGTTTGATTGTGATGAGGGACATTTGACTCTTCAAAATGTCTGATTATCATAATATATATGTGGGTGGTTCAGTTCAGTATTATATCCATTCAGACTGTTTGACATAATCATAAAACATAATTGTAAGGGACAAATACACTTTTCTGAAGTGCTATTTGATTTATTTAACTGAATGCTACCAATAAATAACAATTATTTTAAAAAGCTCTATTGTTGGTTAGAGCATGCTGGATTCAGTAGGACAGACGATATCTGTGCTATATCGCAAGTGGCTATCCAACAAACCAAAAAAAAACAATAAAGAAGAAAAAAGCTAAATGCCCCTTTGGTAAGGCATGCGTTTTAGTTTGCTATTTATGTAATATACTTATAATTTTAAAAATGCCAGACCCCAACTTTTCATTAATAACGTTGATTGTTTTCTTCGTTGCGACAGTTTTCTTTTAATCTAAGGCTAACAGCAAATACATAAAGTTCTGAAGGTTTTATGAGCACTGCATGTAGTATATATTGTTGTCGTTATTATTAAAAATCATACGACAAATATGAACTCACAGTTGGGGATATCCAATCAATACGAGAACTAATAATATAGTTAAGTAACAGAGTTGGGTAATATAACAACTTAAGATATTAAATGTGAAGGGTATATTTATCTATTATTTCACAGGTTAGTTTATAAATCTTGTCAATAAATCTAAAGTCTAAGAGGATGTTAATTTATGATAAAAATTTACATAAGATTAGCTTACAATCTTGTTAATAAATCTAAAAAGTCTACGAGGTTGTTGATTTATGATAAAATTTTACACAAGGTGAAGCAAAGCATAAAAATTTCTTCCTAATGGTGATCTTAAATAAAGAAAAGAAAATCAAAAGAACCCAATTCATTAGGTGCTTCAAATAACCTTTAATAAGTCTATAGATGTATGGATGGCATTACTTACCTTCAGTGTGATCACAAAAACATGCATTAGGCTATAATCATAAAATTTCTTGCTAATGGTGATCTTAAATAAAAGAAAAGAAAATCAAAAGAACCCAATTCATTAGGTGCTTCAAATAACCTTTAATAAGTCTATAGATGTATGGATGGCATTACTTACATTGAGTGTGATCACAAAACCATGCATTAGGCTATAATCATATGGTTGACAATAGAGCACTATCCAAGTAATTGATGATCATGTCTACTTAAATACACAAAATCTAATATAACCATGATCATTTAAAGTTAAGATTGTATTCTAGCTTCTAGATTATGTTATTTTGTTTTAAAATTGGTAAGAACATCTCTCTATAAAACCACCATTTGTTATGTCTCACTCAACAAACCCATTTTTCCATAGCACAATGTGGACTTGGTTGGGCTCTTCAAGTTTTGAGTCAAGAAATTTTCTAGGTTTTGGATTTGAAGTCCAAGTCATGAAAATCCCTTACACTTGCTTTGGGGGGTAAAAGTGTAATGTCATCCTTAAGGTGTATAAATTAAGTGTTGGAAATTTTGAGGCTTACAGATCAATCTAAGTATATGTTTTCACACAAGTGATGAAGGACTTACAAACCCAAATGCACAACAAAAATAGAGAAATAAACAAAAAATGTAAAATAGAAACAGTTGCCTTCAATTATCCCAATTAAATGAGATCTACAACATTCAAAAAATTTACATTTTGCAGCCACATGGACTCAAATCATTAAGGAAATCAACTCTCAAAGAAAACCTTACAATCTTATAAACCTCAATTCACCTCTTTATTTAACACTAAGAACTACCTTAGAAAGTTCTATAAAGTGTAACCTTTCATCTTTTTGGTGCACAATGGTCTACCGGTTCATTTTCCTACCCATGTGGATATTCATTCAAGCTTGAGTTTTGGTGGCACAATGTTTGAGAACCATGAGTTTTGACTTGGATGCTCGATTTGCTATTGCCACCTATTGTTGGAAAGCTCGCGAACAAATTTACAATGCACAATACATCTAAAGATCTATTTGTCCAATTTTTTTTTTTAAAATGAGGCTTCTAAGGTTCTCAATATTGAGTTTGGAACTTCATTGGATAAATTTCTCAGGATAAAAACCTTAATCTTTCAAATGGTGTAGGATGTGGAAATGATTCTTTCACCAATCATTTTATTTTTCAATCTCACTCTTTGGGGTCTCATAAGTGTCACAATGGATTCCAAAAAAACTAAAGAAAACTATAATATTTTTTAGTGATGCAAGATTTCCCTTACACCACTAGATGCTTCTGCATCATATTTAAGGTCATTTGAGAAGTGACCTTGGTGTATATCAGTTGTTTGAGGAAAATCAAGATAGTCAACCTTAGCCTAAGACAACCATGATGAATCTACAACATATCTTCCTTTCCACTTAACCAAATACTCTGCATATTGTTTGTTTCTTATTCTTCTACCCACATGGCTATCCAATATTAAGTTCTAGATCTCATGTTTCCCACATTCTAGCTTCTAGATTGTGTTATTTTGTTTTAAATTTGGTAAGAACATCTCTCTATAGAACCACCATTTGTTGTGTCCCACTCAACAAGCCCATTTTTCCATAGCACAATGTGGACTTGGTTTTTCTCTTCAAGTTTTGAGTCAAGAAATTTTCTAGGTTTTGGGTTTGAAGTCCAAGTCATGAAAATCCCTTGTACCTTCTTTGGGGGTAAAAGTGTGATGTCATCCTTAAGGTGTATAAATTAAGAGCTGGAAATTTTGAGGCTTACAGATCAATCTAAGTATATTTGTTCATGTAAGTGATGAAGGACTTACAAACCCAAATGCACAACAAAAATAGAGAAATAAACAAAAAATGTAAAATAGAAACAATTGCCTTCAATTATCCCAATTAAATGAGATCTACAACATTCAAAAAATTTACATGTTGCAGCCACATGGACTTAAATCATTAAGGAAATCAACTCTCAAAGAAAACCTTACAATCTTATAAACCTCAATTCATCTCTTTATTTAACACTAAGAACTACCTTAGAAAGTTCTATAAAGTGTAACCTTTCTTCTTTTTGGTGCACATTGGTCTAGCAGTTCATTTTCCTACCTATGTGGATATTCATTAAAGCTTGAGTTTTGGTGGCACAATGTTTGAGAACCATGAGTTTAGACTTGGATATTCGATTTGCTATTGTCGCCTATTGTTGGAAAGCTCATGGACAAATTTACAATACACAATACATCTAAAGATCTATTTGTCCAATTTTTTTAAAAATGAGGTTCTCAATATTGAGTTTGGAACTTTATTAAAGAAATTTCTCACGATAAAAACCTTAATCTTTCACATGGTGTAGGATGTGGAAATGATTCTTTCACCAATCATTTTATTTTTCAATCTCACTCTTTGGGGTCCCATAAGTGACACGATGGATTCCAAAACAACTAAAGAAAACTACAAAACAAAAGGAAAATACAATATTTTTTAGTGATGCAAGATTTCCCTTAACACCACTAGATGCTTCTGCGTCACATTTAATGTCATTTGAGAAGTGGCCTTGGTGTATGTCAGTTGTCTGAGGAAAAACAAGATGGTCAATCTCATCCTAAGACAACCATGATGAATCTACGACATATCTTCCTTTCCACTTAACCAAATACTCTACATATTGCTTATTTCTTGTGCTTCTACCCACATGGCTATCCAATATTAAGTTCTATATTCTTTTCTAGAGTAGTCACCAGAATATTCCATTGTGCTTCTCTTGATTCATCTTCAATGTCCCTTCATGATACGTTGTCGAATCTAAAAATATTAAACACAGGTGAAACATTATGTCAACTTGGTAACTCTACTTGTCATACTTATTCATAAGTATGCACAATCAAATTTCCTCATCTATAGCTTATTGCATATTCCTATGAGAAACCTCTCTTTTTAAAAATGAACCATGACTTCATCTCCAATTTGAAATACTTTATATCTCCTATTTTGATATGTTTCAGGCTTGTAATAAATATTCGTCTTATTAATATGTTTTCTCACATCTTTATGCAAATTCTTTAGGTGTTGTGCAAAGTCATCAACTTCAACACTATTTGTTTCTCTTTTATCCATCTTCGTTAACTCTAAAGAAAATCTTGAACTACTTCCATACAATCAGGAATGATTTTTACTAGTACTCCTATTGACAAAATTATTGTATAAAAACTCTTCTTGTGGTAAAATAAAATCCCTCTCCTTGGGTTTATCTCTTGTCGAGCGTCTTAACAGGTTACTCAAACTTTGATTCAACACTTTTGTCTGCCCATTAGTCTATTGATGGTGCATTGAACTGGACTTCAAATTTTTCTTCAAATTTTTCCATAATGTATTAAAAAATAACCAACAAACTTGGTATCTTGATTTGAAATTATGTTCTTTGACAAACCATGAAGTCTCACTGCCTACCTTAAAAATAACTCTGCAATATGACAACATCATTAGTCTTATTACAAGGAATTTGATGTAGAGAAAGGACTTTAATCATATTTCAAATCGACACATTTCATATATTGGCTCAACAATGACCACAACTATGTTCATCCTAACATAACCTAGACACTAGTGAGCACATGTGCTTCAAATTCAATGAAAAACACCCAACCTTGGATTTTTCTAACTCCCTCTCTATATATTTTAAGGGTTTAAAAACATTCACTTCACAAAACAACAAAATAACACCTTTCCCACTTGGATGTTCCTTCATTGCCTAAGCCAAACATGCCCTTTTTAGGCCTAGTATAAGTAGAGACTAATACCCTTGATTCAAACCTTCAATGACATGCTTATCAGACCTTCCACAACATGTCAAGGACCTGCCACAATCACTTATGCTACTATCCTAACCAAAAACATCAATATTTGCATTCAATCCCTCATGTAACTAGGTTTTTGACTATGATATCAACAATTTTAGACCTTCTATCAAGGATAGCTTTCAAAAATCAAAGATGACATGAAAATAGGACTTTCCTATATATAAAAAATTAGCATTTTTCACCATACCAATCAAGAGAAATGAGTTTTTTTATTAAATTGGAAACCCTAAACAAGGCTATTATGAAAATTGGCTTATTAGATCAATCAAACAACCTTTTCTTTAGGACTACTAAGAACAAAAAAACATATGAAATAAAATCATCTTACCACCCACATAAGTTTCAGACCCATATTGTATCGTACAAGGCCATACTAGTTGAATTCCATAATGTTTTACATATAAAATCCAAGTTAGAACATGTAAAAATGAGTCTTCTTTCATTCCATCATTTTCCAACCCTTGTGCTTGAGGTTAAATTACATATTTATTATATTACAACCATTCTCTAACTACTCAACCAACCACAACCTCTTATTTTAACACTAAGGACACTACTACAAGTTGTTTACATTTTGACAATTTTGCAATTGTGCAACTTTGGCGATTTCTAACTCTAGTCACCTAAACACTTTAAAATGGTCCTAAATGACCTTATTGGCCCAAAATAAAACAAAACAAGATGCAAATCAAATTTTTGCAATATGGCACAAAATGACTCACAAGATGCCCCTACATCAAAGAAATATGCTATCTTTGAGAGTTTATCTACTAACACGAAAATAGAATTATGTCCCCTCTGATTCCTTGGTACACCAAAAGAAAATTCCCCACTAGTATCCTCCTATCACCTCTCTAGTACAGTTAATAGTTGATATAGCCATGTATTCTACTTGGTTACTTTCTCTATCTGACATACTCTACAACTCTACACAAATATTTTTACAACTTGCTATAATTTTGGCCAATAATAATATTCTCAAACAAGTGTAATAGTCTTATCACAACCAAAATGTCTTGATTGTTCTTCACTATTCTTCTCCTTAATTAGGTTTTCTCTCTTCAAACTTCTTGTAATGTACAAATGGCTTTGTCTAAAAAGCATAACATCTTAGATAATGTAATCCATGTTGTCCTCAATTTTGACATCACAAAATTGTGGCAACCCTATGCAATTTTCTCAAGGATTCATAGGTGCATCCTCTATGTTTCAACACATTGATAAGGTGTCATGAAGGTAGTTTGTCATCCTTGAATTGTACTTTATGTAGCAGTATTTATGCATTCTTTTTGAAGGTTTCCGTCAAGTTAATTCTCGTAAATGCTTGTTAGAATGAGTTTTTCTTCTCTGACTGCAAGCACTTGATTTTTGGAAACCTTCATGTTTATTCTTCATTTTTCCCTTTTTTTTTAATAGTTTTTAATCTTGTTTTTCCCTCAAGTTAATAACTCTTAGAATTTTGCTCGTTTCGAGCCATCTTCGGCCTCAAACGGAGTCTAACTCAAGTTATAAAGGAAAAGGTGGGGTTTTTCAAGCCGACTGCACATTTTATTAAAAATCCTCCAAAAGTGGATTTTTTAATGACAATTGCACAAAATAAAATTATTTTTAATATGTAAAATGGATTTTGACCTCAATTTTCAAATTTCAGCTCGTTCTAAGTTGATTTGACCATAGTTTTTAATGTTCTCATGAAAATGACATTTTTTAGTCTATTTTCATGTTACTTTATTGAAAACTATAGTTATATATTAAATTTAATTACATGAGACACTTAAATACATTAAAGGTGGGGTTTTTAAAATCCACTTCCAATAAAATCTATGTCCTTAATTCATAAAGGTGGGCTTTTCATATGCAATTGCATATACTTGAGTTTAAAATAATGCATTTACATGTTTTTTTTTATAACTTAAGTGAAAAAGGTGGTTTTTTCAAGACCAGTTACATTTTCAACTGATATTAAAAATCCCCTATTTATAACTTCAGTGAGAAGGTGGCTTTTTCAAGCTCAATTGCATGTGCAATTGATATTAAAAATCTTGTTTTATAACTTAAGTAGAAAAGTGGCTTTTTCCAAGCCAAAAACATATCTTTTATAATATGAATTTACTCTCAAAAAGTGTGTATTTAATCACTTAAGTTGTAGAGTGTTATTTTTATATACAAATGCACATATAAAAGACAATTTTAACACATTCTTTCTATCAAGTTACCAAGGACGTTGAATTTGGGAGCATATGCATATCTTTTATAATATGTATTTGCACTCAAAAAGTGCTTATGTAATCACTTAAATTGCAAAGTGTTGTTTTTATATGCATATGCATATATAAAAAAAATATTTTAAAACCATTTAAAGCTAAAATACATGGTTTTCCCTTCAAAAAGTTTGTTTTGACTTGTTTTAACTTGCCTTTGGTATTAAAAAACAAGAAGTGGCAATTTTTGAGAGGAAAACATGTGTTTTTGACTTCCAAAAACCCATTTATTTTGGGGGTTTTTGAGAAAAACAAGATTTTGAAGCAAAAAATCACAAGATTCATGGTCAAAACTCAATCATTTTTGCTCCCCGTAGGGTTGTTTTTGCACTAAATCTCACAAGGATCATTCTTGGCTACTAAAAAATGAATATTTTAAAATATTTTGTTCACACAAATAGCCCATTTAAGACACATTTTTGGGTGTTTTTACTAAAAAATGACTTATTTTTTACCATTTTTAAAAATTCAAATCGAAACATTTTTCTTCCAAGGTGAGTTCTTGGGTATTGTTTATCATTTGCAACTTGTCTATCATTATTTTTAAGTTGCATTTGATGCCCTAGATGATTTTTTTAATTGCCATTACATGTGCATTTGAAATAGTCAATTTGTGTTACTATTCTCTTGCATTTTGTTTCTCTAACTTCCCACACTTGGCAAGTAATGGATCTTGACTAAAAAATGCATTCATTTTGTAAGGATTGAGTCAAGATTCAAAATCTATTTAACCTTTATTCATGCATTCTTTCTTAATCTAAAAATCTTTTCATTTCATTTTCAGATTTTGCATAAGAGATTAAAGAGACTTCTTTCTCTGTTTCTTGAGAAAAAAAGGTAAATTTTCTTAGGGAAAAGTTGTATATATGTGTTCTTTCTTTTTTGTTTGCAAATCTCTTTATTTCATTTTCAGATTTGCATTTTTTTATATATAATATGTGCTCCTATCTTTCGTCTAAATTCTCCAAGTTGCATATGCAAGTGCTTCATCTTGCTTGCATATGCAGTCGGGATTAAAAACTTTGTTCTTGAATGAAATTATCAAAGAAATAAAGCTCACTTTGCAACATGTTTTTGCATCCAAAAAGCCCATTTTCATGCTTATACGCACTCCATCCGTGCTTACTATATCGCTGCCACATGACTTGAAATTCATGATGGTGATTTCTTGCACATTTGCTTATGATGAAAATATACCAATTCATTATAAGTAGATGTCATATCCACTCATTTACATACATATTTCCCTTCATAATTCTCATTGTCCACAAATGCAATCACCTCCAAGAAACTCGTATTTGGGTCTTCCTTACCATTTTTGAGCTAAAATCCATTCACCTCTTCGTTGTCCTAAAGTTTTCCAGCCATATGTCGTGTTCATAGTCTTTCAAAATTCATGCTTCATTTTCTCACCTAACACTTGTCATCCATTCATATTCAATGCTCCCAAAAAATCTCATTTTTGAGTTTTTCCTTCATTTGAAGAGCTGGTTTTACCTAAAATCCTTCATCCTTCATTGCTTAAAAGTTATACAATCATATCCAACACGCATAAACTCCAGATATGCAAAGAATAAATAAGGACATGAGGCAATAATGATCACATAATGGAGCCAACAAGGAGGTGAAATAATTATTGCAAGCATAGAATGCTTTCAAGATAAAAATGGTCAATGAATACTCAACGCAACAATCAAGGATGCATACCCATATTCTAGTTCGAGATGCTTTCACCAAAATAGAACATATCAATCATTGGGCATCCTATAAAGAATGAAGACTGACAAAGGATGATGTAATAGATGCCATGTTTTGTCATACACTCTATTTATTTTCATTATGTAATTGATAAATTATATATAATTGTGAAAACAAGATGTAATTGCATTTGATAGTATCACGTGCAAAGTTGTGACATGTAATCATGTTGCAAGTGCTTTAAGCCTTGTAACATTGAATAAGTCAAAGTTAGTTAGTTAGTTAGTTAGGGAATAAGTCAAGGTGGTTAAGGGTTTTCCCTTTCTTTCTCCACCTTTCTATCCTCTCTTTTCCTATATAAAAGAGGGGGTTTCATTGTAATTTGTATCTTTTGGAAAGGCAAGAAAATTTTGCCAGTTTGTATCTACACTCTAAGACTTTAAGCTTAGATGTAAATTTGAATTGTTTTCAATAAAAGGGGCAATTTTCTTTCAAACTTTGTGTTGATTCAAGATGTTATGTGATGACATTTTCTAGATATTGATTGTGAGTTTTGCAATTTTTCTCAAGAGGGATTTGAATTCAATTGTGCAGACTTTGAGCTGCCTATTACATTTAGAGCCAATTTCAACTTTTGAAGACTTTGCGTTGCGGGAGGACAACAGGGATAACTTTAAGAAACCCCCTTTTAGGAAAAAGTGTAAAATCCTAGTGAATCGTACATTATTTTAGGGGGGAATTTGTTTTAATGCAGGCGATTTTTTTTTCAAATCCAAAATTTTTCATAGTTTGTATTGGCGATTTTTTCCCCGCTGAATGAAAATTTCATAAATTGCTGGCGAATAATTTTCTTTTGAAGTAAAAAATTATAATATATGAGGTGAATGATATTCTTTTGAAGGGAAAAATAATAATTGTATTGGCAAATTTTATGTACCGTTTAAAAATTTATTTATTTTATTGGCTAATCATTCGTTAATTATGGGAAAAGAATATTTTATTGGCGATTTCCAAAAGATGGGACATAACATGGACACGTAACCTAACCTAACATACATACATTATTTAATAATGTTAAATGTATTATTTGAGATCGTCTGATGATCCAAGATCAATGGCTAAAGTTTAATTTCAGGCCCAATTTCTTGAAGGAAACAGAGTTGTCCAGGAAGTCACCGGAATTTTGACACATATCAAATTAGGGTTGTCAACTTGTCTACAGACTACAGTGTACACATGTTGGTATCAATAATCACGATCTTATAGTGAAACTTGTAACCTCTTAACTTGGTAAGAAATAAATGCCTTGTCAGTGACAAGCGACATTCTTTAACTATCACGCACCACTTCCAAATTTGTACAGACGATATAATCAATTTTTGACAGTTTTACATTTATGGGAAATATTTGCTACCAGATATGAAAGATTAAGGACAAAATTTTAATTTCTCACACGCATGCATTTAGGGGAAAGATTTACATGAAAGACTTAGAAGCATATTAAGGACAATGGATTTAATACCATTAAAGAAAGAATAATTTATTGCTAAGTAATGATCAAAGATTCAAGGGCTATTTATAGACGATCTAGCTTCATTATTCATCGATTCTTCTTTGCTAGATAATTTGTTTGTTTAAGGTCTGCAATCTACACTTTGCAAATAATTTGTTTTTGAGTTTTCTGAAGTTTTACTATTTTAGATGGACACTCCAATTATTCTTAGATGCACATTTGAGGAGGCCCAGAAGGCCTTTCTGAGTTCCTATTCAGATGAAACCTTAGAATATATTTGTAAGGAGGGTGGGCCTTTCGTAATAGAGGCTGTGAAAATGGTGTTGGGCAGAGAGTTTCTAAACAATGAAGATAGGCACTGGGTCAACACAGACATTACGTCCTATTTTTTGGCATCTTTTCTCAACCTCACAGGAGAGAAGGTGGACATGTTAATGCTGCTGAGGAGGGTTTTAATTTAAAGAAGAATACATGGGGGACAACATGTATGTTGTCATGTTCACATAAATAGGGGTGGGGATCTCTTGGGAAAGTGAAATACCCAAGCTTCTCCTCCTAGGCCAGAATGTGGTCATGCAACCTTTTCTGTTGGGCCTGATCGCTGGGCAATTGAAGCACCATAGGAAATGGGAGCTAATTGCCAGGGATTTTCTTCGTAAGTGGTTTATGCTTGATGAAGAGGAGGCTCAGGGGGGGCAATACGGGTGGCTCGATGAATTCTCACAGTTAATCCTCTCTGTAGAATTCTACTTAGATGGAGCCAAAGGGCAAAATCACTAGTGGACTACTAGTGGTTGTTTTTTATAAAAACATACCTCATTTTTGGGTTTTTTTTTGTTTATAGTAGGTTTCTCTTTGTAGTATTGTACTGCAAGTGGACAATGTAATTATAATTTTATGAAAAAGTACAATGAAAATTTTGCAAGCTTTAGCTCATTTCAATTTGTGTTTTATGGGTACAAAAAATAGTTTTTAGACTTCTCTATCACTGTGATTGCAATATTTTAATTAGTTGCTTTATCTGTGTATTTGACATGTATAATGTAACTTGTAAGTATGTTTAAGTAGAAATAAGGAAACATTCAGATGATGTCGATGGTATTTCCATTTTTAAATTTGAATATTTAAAATGTATCATAGTTTTACAATGTAGATAGTTGTAGTTAATATGAAAGATTTACATAATTTTGAAGGACAAATGAATTAATAAGGTTAGAGAAAGAATTTATGGTTTTCTAATTATAATGTATGAGAATTATATGTGATTATAATTATCAACATTAAAGTTATAATCAATAAAAAATATCATTTTAACATTAAGTATACTATATAATCAATTTGAAGGACAAATGAATTAATAAGGTTAGAGAAATAATTTATGGTTTTCTAATTATAAGGTATGAGAATTATATGTGATTATAATTATCAATGTTAAAGTTATAATCAATAAAAAATATCATTTTAACTTTAAGTATACTATATAATCAATAAAAAATATTACTTTAACTCATGTTTGGGAGACCTAACAAGTTAGCGACCACATAAATGAGAAATCTCGTAATCTCTAAACACTAACTTAACTAATATTATTAAAAAAATATTGCATTTTGAATTGTTACTATTCAATTAAATAACTTTAAATGTTATTAACTTATTATCCATTATAAATTAATATCTATAAAGGAAATAATAACAGTATAACATTTAACAATGTCCGTTGCAAATAACTTGACGCAAAGGGTAGGGTCAAGAGGGGCCAAACAATGGCACACCCTAATGATCCAGCCTGTTCAACAACACACGGAAGCAAACAACAACATAGTGAGAGAGAGAATGCATGATCTTTCATTAACTTTCATCAAATAGATTCATACATGTCGAGCTGTAAGGCCTTCTTGGTTAGGGTTAGATATTACAATGAATTACAAAAGTCCTCAAACTTGCGAGGATCTACCCACAATCTCTATTCTACTATCTTCTATCTTCTACTAGAACTCACTCCCTAAACTCTAACCAAAAAACTATACTTATACAAGAGGCTACCGAACTGAGTCAACCTTCAGATCCATAATTAACAGAAGTAATAGTCAAATCTAAGACCACACGCTTCCCAATGATGGATACCAACATCAAATATGTGACCCATAATCAATGCACAAGTCGGCCTTAGCAAGAACTCAAAATAAACCCATCGGTAAAGAAGGTTACCGAGTGCCAAAGAGATAACCGACCAACACCGGTGAATACAAGAAACTGAGCAACACCGAACCAACTTGGTCAAAGCAAGAATCGAGGAACACAAACAAACTTCAAAATCTTTTTGGTGACATAGGATTTCCAAGGACCTAAGATGCTCCTACATCAGACACCTGGGGTTATTTAGAAATGATTCTCTAAGTCATTCAGTAGGTCTGTTCCAAGCTGCATCCAACTCAGACAGTGAAATCCATGAACTGTCTTCAATTGGTCTATTCTTCCACTTTACCAGATATTCCACACTAATACATTTGGGGTCACATTGCGACGGCCATTTGCGACGGCAGGCAAATGTCATGTGGTTTTGCTCTTTTTTTTTCAAATATAGCCCGACACCGTCGCAATTTGCGACGACAATACATTTGTAACTGTCGCAATTGCGACGTTGTCGGGATATAAGCGCAAAATTTAAAAGGAACGTTGTCATGTGTGTTTTGAACAGCGCCGTAACCCTCCGCGAAATCACATCACGATATAACGGCAAACAAAATAAGAACGTTGTCATTTGTGTTTTCAACAGCGCCGTAACCCTCCGCGAAATCACATCGGGATATAAGGGCAAAAAAAACAAGAACGTTGTCATTTGTGTTTTCAACAGCACCGAGAGAGATTCCCTCCGCGAAATCACAGCTACAATTTCTGAGTACGTTGGGTTTATTTTTCTTTTGTCATTATTATGTAATCTGGTATTCAGCTGTTAGAGAGCTAAAATACCCAGAAATGAGGACATATCTATGTTGAATTTATTGTTAGCGGCTTTGGTTATTTAGAAGTTTAATTTTATTTGTTCATCTTTCAAGCACAAACGTTTTGTGGACCGTAACATCTTCATTGTTTCGGGTATGCAGTGAAACAGCCCTAACTTGCAATTGCGATGTTGTTGGGATATAAGGGCAAAAAAAAAAAAGGAACGTTGTCATTTGTGTTTTCAACAGCACCGTAACCCTCCGCGAAATCACATCGGGATATAAGGGCAAAAAAAACAAGAACGTTGTCATTTGTGTTTTCAACAGCGCCGAGAGAGATTCCCTCCGCGAAATCACAGCTACAATTTCTGAGTACGTTGGGTTTATTTTTCTTTTGTCATTATTATGTAATCTGGTATTCAGCTGTTAGAGAGCTAAAATACCCAGAAATGAGGACATATCTGTGTTGAATTTATTGTTAGCGGCTTTGGTTATTTAGAAGTTTAATTTTATTTGTTCATCTTTCAAGCACAAACGTTTTGTGGACTGTAATGTCTTCATTGTTTCGGGTATGCAATGAAACAGCCCTAACTTGCGACTACCTTCACAGTACTTGTGTACATTATCATGTTGTCTTTACAGTGACTGTCCTCATTCAAGTGGCAATTACACAAGGGACAGTCACTGTGAGATGTCCTCATTTGTGACAAGGACAGTCACACTTAGGACATCTCATAGTGATATTCCCTTGTGTAATTTCCACTTGAATGTATTGCTATTGAACCACATTAATGCTTTTCTTCTTCAACAAATGAGGACAGTCACTGTAAAGACAACATGATAATGTACACAATTACCAAAAAATGATCTTGTTAATTGATGTAACACTTTGTCTTGCTCACTCCCTATCCTTCACTAGGGTCTCTTTAGGCCAATGTTTTGACTTGATAGGGTACTTAACTATCCCTACACTCTTTAGGTATCTCTACCCAAGATCCCACTCCTTCAACTAGTGCACACCAACAAGAAATACAACGAACTCTGCTCAATACCAATCTAGCTACTAGGACACTCCTAGTCTTGTCTTCACAAATTGAAACACATTCAACTAGAACTTTACTCCATGGAGAGGCTGGCCACTAGGACCTCTATTGGTTTCAATATTACTCCTTCACCTATACTTTTCATCAGTACTTCAATCCGGTTCATCAAACCATGCATGCCAATTGCACCCAAAAATAGGCTGCTAGCAATTAGGCCTTTGTCAAGCCTTTTTGTTTATATTAAGCCACCTAAAGGGCTTAGGATTCAGATGCCCTTTATTGAGAACTCCAAGATATCTAAGGTCTTCTCCTCCTAGATTTTTTGTACACCAACTGCTACAGCCATGCCTGAAAACAAGTATTTTGACACAACTTGGATAGTCTGACTAAGAGTTTGTTTTCTTAGCAGCCAAAGAAACTCACCCAATCTTCTAATTTGACTTGGGGCTTCTTTAGATGTGTGTCTACCTCTCCATGAGATTTTAGTTGAAGCAACCAATGCATTCAACTTGTTGTAATCTTCTTGTAATGATTTGTCATCCCTAACTGTGCTCAACTGACTCACCTAGGACATCATTGCAAACATAGAAAATGAGCTTCCCAGGGCCCCTCCTTCCAAACATATAGTACATGGAGTCTCCTCACCCATTCCAAGAGCCCGTACAAAATTGACAATGGAATGATGAGCTAAGACTCCATTTGTTCAACCTGCCTGGTTCAAACCAATGATAGGGTACTTAACAAAAGAATTAACAAACTAGTTGGAATGCTTCAAAACTCAAAAAAAACACAACACAGAATAAAAAAACAACTTGCACTAACTTTTCCAATAGACACTGCGAGCTATCTAATCCATTAATCAACTGAAAACAAAGAAACAAAAAAACTCAAGAATTCACTAAAACCGTGTTACTCTACAAATCTTCTTAATTCCAAATGTTTTTCCCCCCAACCTTTTGCACAGATCGATGGAGGCCTCTTATAGTTGATCTGATGCCTAATTCAATGGTTTCATATAGTTACATAACCATCTTACTCGAAAATGCTCCCTTGCACAAATGTTGTCAATGTTGTGAATGACAACATTGACAACTTGTTACAACCTTTGGGATTTTGGTTCAAAACTTATTGTTCAAACACCATAAGACCCTAACCATGACTTAGTTAGGCTATTTAGACCTCACATAGGCCACTTCTACACTTCTTTGCCCAATTTGACCCCTAAATGCTTCATTCCCACTTTTGCCACAATATTGGTAACTTGGGTACAAATTGGCACTTGCCTTCACAAAGGTCACACATGAGGACATCTCACAGTGATCGATTGTCCCTTGTGTAATTGCCACTTGAATGTATTTCTATTGAACCACATTAATGCTTTTCTTCTTCAACAAATGAGGACAGTCACTCTAAAGACAACATGATAATGTACACTCACTGTAAGGACAGTCACAAATGAGGACATCTCACAGTGACTGTCCCTTGTGTAATTGCCGCTTGAATGTATTGCTATTGAACCACATTAATGCTTTTCTTCTTCAACAAATGAGGACAGTCACTCTAAAGACAACATGATAATGTACACTCACTGTAAGGATAGTCACAAATGAGGACATCTCACAGTGACTGTCCCTTGTGTAATTGCTGCTTGAATTACACAAGGGACAGTCATTGTGAGATGTCCTCATTTGTGACAAGGACAGTCACACATGAGGACATCTCACAGTGATTGTCCCTTGTGTAATTGCCACTTGAATGTATTGCTATTGAACCACATTAATGCGAATCTTCTTCAACAAATGAGGACAGTCACTCTAAAGACAACAATGTACACTCACTGTAAGGACAGTCACAAATGAGGACATCTCACAGTGACTGTCCCTTGTGTAATTTCCGCTTGAATTACATAAGGGACAGTCATTGTGAGATGTCCTCATTTGTGACAAGGATAGTCACACATGAGGACATCTCACAGTGATTGTCCCTTGTGTAATTGTCACTTGAATGTATTGCTATTGAACCACATTAATGCTTTTCTTCTTCAACAAATGAGGACAGTCACTCTAAAGACAACATGATAATGTACACTCACTGTAAGGACAGTCACAAATGAGGACATGTCACAGTGACTGTCCCTTGTGTAATTGCCGCTTGAATTACACAAGGGACAGTCATTGTGAGATGTCCTCATTTGTGACAAGGACAGTCACACATGAGGACATCTCACCGTGATTGTCTGTAATGTCCCCTTTTTGGCTAACTTGGAAAACAGGAACAATTACTCCACTTCTCAGACTTACTCTATCAGATACTTACAATTAAACTAAGTAATGGAGGTTACTTAAGATATCAACCGCTATTTCAGATTCAATCACAATATGTGTGCAAGATGATATTGATACCAATATGTTTAATAGCACTGTCCGATATAATGATATGAAATATGCTATGAATATGATGTTTCCTATCACTTATAGTGATAGTATAATGATGGTATGTCTGATATAAACAATATCGATATACAATCAATAAGTATTGCTTATAGCAATGTATTTGCTGTGTCTGATATGATGATGTAATTATGCAAATGTGTAATATCGCTATGAGTGATATGTTGCTATTTCAGATTCTGAATTATATGCTTGCAACTTCAAATATTGATGTTGTTTCTGACTATCCTTTCTATCTGTGCAATCATGGTGTTGTCTCTGATCTGCAATGATAAACTTGAAACCAAACTGCCAAAGGCAGATGCTCTATTGAGTATATCCAAATATGGATAAGTAAATAAAGTTCTAATGATGCCTTGAGTGACTGACGAGAATGCATTCTTATATTGTCTTTAACAAATGAAGAGATGCTATGAATGAGACGTGTCTTGTTTCTTCCTCCATGTCCCTTTGTTAAGCACACCTTTCCATAATCCGACAGTTCACATAATATTATTTCATTATTTTTTGATCATAGATAACTCCCAGATTGACTCAATATCAAATCTTTTTATGAAGGTAATCTTCCCTAATTGGTAGTGCAACCAGTAGTTAACATCCATTGTGTTTGTATTAGTTTGGTCTAACTATCATTAGTATTTAGTCAATCGATATTAACTCTTGCCTTATCCCATATTGTTATGATGATATCCAATCTTTCTACTCTGATATAAGTCGATATCATTTTCTGATAATTGTCCATTTATTGGTTGATTGCTGGTAATGGAGTTTGATCTTCAAATTGACTTCCATTCCTGTTAATACTTAAGGATAAATTGTACTTATTATCCATGACTGATGCCTCATTCATCAATAGCTTGTGATATAATCACTGATGCTTTTGTGTTTCTACAAGATGTGGTTTATCTCAGACAATCGATAATCTTTCAATCCTTTAGTCGATATCCTCCTATGTGGTGTCTATTGATATAGATAGTAGAATTCAATCTAGTTTATGTTATTGTCATGATAACATAGGAAGTGATGGTGCATATTTGCTAGCGGGTCTTCATGTTTGATATTGCTTTATCGGATATGTCATTGTCTAAACTTGTGCAATTAATGATTATTTATAATATATGAATGGTTATCCTTCTTGCTTATCAATACATCTTCTGAAACCCATAGCGACCTATCCCTTATTCATATCATGTTGATCTTGACTTCATAGTATTTGGTTCATTAATCATCCTCTCATGGTATCGATGTGTAATGACTAGTGATTGTTGTATCACTTCTTCGTTCCTCATCGTGATAGATAATGCAGATGTTTAATGTAGATGTATATCGATTACAGATATTCGATATTGCTTTAAACGTTATTATTATTATTATTATTATTATTAATGTTATTGTTATTATTAAATATTATAATTAATGATGTTAGTAATATTAATAATATTATAATAAATATTATTATAGTGATAACATATTGTTTTATATTGAGAGGTTTATTAATATTATTTATATATTAAAATTATTATATCAATAATTGATTTAATATTATTACTTAATATATTATTATAATATAATATATATAATTTATTAATAATTATTTATTATTAATTTATATTATAATTATAATCATAATTATATTATTTATTAATATTTTAATATTATTTAATTAACATATTACTTATTATGCTAACTATATATTATTATTATCTTTTGATAATAATTATATATTATTTTTATATACCGTTAATAATAGATTATTATATATCATCTAATCATTTTATTATTATACTAAGTTCAATATGTCACGGCTCATGACATTGTCCCTTGTGTAATTGCCACTTGAATGTATTGCTATTGAACCACATTAATGCGAATCTTCTTCAACAAATGAGGACAGTCACTCTAAAGACAACATGATAATGTACACTCATTGTAAGGACAGTCACAAATGAGGACATCTCACAGTGACTGTCCCTTGTGTAATTGCCACTTGAATTACACAAGGGACAGTCATTGTGAGATGTCCTCATTTGTGACAAGGACAGTCACACATGAGGACATCTCACAGTGATTGTCCCTTGTGTAATTGCCACTTGAATGTATTGCTATTCAACCACATTAATGCTTTTCTTCTTCAACAAATGAGGACAGTCACTCTAAAGACACCATGATAATGTACACTCACTGTAAGGACAGTCACAAATGAGGACATCTCATAGTGACTGTCCCTTGTGTAATTGCCACTTGAATGTATTGCTATTCAGCCACATTAATGCTTTTCTTCTTCAACAAATGAGGATAGTCACTCTAAGGACAACATGATAATGTACACTCACTGTAAGTGTACATTATCATGTTGTATTACAAATGGACCTTATGTTGGTCGGGATATAAGTGCAAAAAAAAAAAGGAACGTTGTCATTTGTGTTTTCAACAGCGCCGAGAGAGATTCCCTCCGCGAAATCAAGCGGGTTATCATTTGTGTTTTGAACAAAGCGGGTTGTCATTTGTGTTTTGAACAGCACCGAGAGAGATTCCCTCCGCGAAATCAAGTGGGTTGTCATTTGTGTTTTCAACAGCGCCGAGAGAGATTCCCTCCGCAAAATCACAGCTACAATTTCTGAGTACGTTGGGTTTATTTTTCTTTTGTCATTATTATTTAATCTGGTATTCAGCTGTTAGAGAGCTAAAATACCCAAAAATGAGGACATATCTGTGTTGAATTTATTGTTAGCGGCTTTGGTTATTTAGAATGCTTCCCCACAATACTTAATTACACAAGGGACAGTCACTGTGAGATGTCCTCATTTGTGACAAGGATAGTCACACATGAGGACATCTCACAGTGACTGTCCCTTGTGTAATTGCCACTTGAATGTATTGCTATTCAACCACATTTATGGGCCCGTTTGGACCATGACACACAGTAGCATCTACAGAGAAGAATATCCCAGGTGTAACAAGTTGTAAGAATATACCAACAGTTCTAAGAAGTTCCCTAGCACGTAGTAGCATCTACAGAGAAGAATATACAACATGAGGGCAGCCACTGTAAAGACAACATGATAATGTACACTCATTGTATGTGTACATTATCATGTTGTCTTTACAGTGACTGACCTCATTCAAGTGGCAATTACACAAGGGACAGTCACTGTGAGATGTCCTCATTTGTGACAAGGACAGTCACACATGAGGATATCTCACAGTGACTGTCCCTTGTGTAAGCCACTTGAATGTATTGCTATTCAATCACATTTATGGGCCCGTTTGGACCACGGCACACAGTAGCATCTACAGAGAAGAATATCCCAGGTGTAACAAGTTGTAAGAATATACCAACAGTTCTAAGAAGTTCCCTAGCACATAGTAGCATCTTCTAATTGTCTATACCACTTCACAAGGTATTGTTTGCACACATTGTTTTTGATTCTTTTAATGACCCTTGTTTTGAAATTGCTATTAGGCCTTGTAGCTTATATGTTTTGACTGCTGGAGAGCTTCTAAAGCTAAGCAAGAAGACCATTGCACGAGTTATAGCCGCGCGCTTAGGTTTGAAAATTGTATATTTTTTAATCTAATGTATATTTTAATCCTTTTGCCATGTCATGTAATATGTCTTGCCTTGTAGCTTATATGTTTTGAAATTGCTGTTAGGCCTTGTAGCTTATATGTTTTGATTGCTAGAGAGCTTCTAGAGCTAAGCAAGAAGGCCTTGTAGCTTATATGTTTTGTGTACTTTTGACAATTTTGCTTAGTCACTGAAAGTTGTAGACCGAAGTTTTCATAGCCCAATTTTTGCTTCCTGCGAAGAACGATCATGTCAGATAATATAAGTGAAGAACAAAATAGGGAGACAATCGCTAGATTGTGGTCTAACTTGAAAAGAAAAGGTGATGGAAAATGTTATTGTCCCTGCAAAATTTGTAAGGGCTTAAACCGTAGAAGATTGCTAATCAAAACAGTTAAGAGACATTGTAGGGAGAATGGTCACATTGAAGGGGGGCATGACTATCATCCACTGGTAAGTTGTTCATTATATCATTTTAACAATTTATATACATATGAAATCACTTGATGATGAGTTGAAGATCATGGTTTATTTATGTTAATCAATTTTATATAGGTTGATCTCCCCAGGGAAGTACATGATATGGAGGAACATGGGGGTGCGAATATCCAAGGTGAAGATAATGATCCCATGGAAGATGACGATCATGCGCCAGAAAACACAATTGAAGATGATGGTATAAATACATTGATCCATGACACATTTAGTCCAAGCGGATCTGATCATGATGATGATGATAGCCTTGATGTACCTCTACTTGAGAAGGCATACGAGCCCCTATACAAAGACTCCCAAACAACTCTTCTCTCTGCTATATTGTTGTTGTTGAACTTGAAGGTTATGAATGGTTTATCCAACATAACAATGTCACGTATGTTAAGGTATGTCATATATGTCTTTATAGTTAACAAAGGGTGAATAATGTACCACTAATATTGTTTATATTAACAACTTATATTTTTTGCTGTAGATTGATAGGCGAGTTTTTGTTACCACCATCAAATATTCTACCTCGCTCATATCAAGAATTATCTGCTATTATGAAAGATATTGGAATGGAGTATCAAGCAATACATGCTTGTCCCAATGATCATATTATATATTATAAAGAACATGAATTTGCAACACAATGCCCTGTATGTCATACGAGTAGATATCGAACAGATCGAATAACAAAAAAGGTGCCTCACAAGGTTCTTCGTTACATCCCCATTATTCCACGGATGCGACAATTATTCAGGTGTACTAGCTTGGCACAATTTATGGATTACCATGCACGCAATAGAAGTCGAGATGACATTATTCGAATCCTGCGGATGGTTCGGCATTTATGCACATAGAGGAAAAGTGGCAACACTTCAAAGAAGAACCTTGTAATCTCAGGCTTTCATTGGCAGCGGATGGTGTCAATCCATTTGGAGAGATGAGATCTGTTTGCTCGGTGTGGCCTGTTTTTGTTATCAACAATAACATTCCTCCGTGGATGTCAATAAAGAGGGAGCACATTATGTTGGCAATGATTGTTCCAGGTATTTTATCATTTGATAGTTATTAATTTACATGTACTTACAAATCTTACAGTAAAATGGTCACAATAATTATGTAATGTTACTGTTCATTCAAGTAGGTAAATATCAAGTTAAAGATATGAATGTATATATTGAGCCTCTTATTGACGAGTTGGTGGAGTTATGGAACGGTGTCACTATGTATGATGTGTCTAGACCAATAGGACAAAGACAATTTCAATTCCATGCAATACTTGTATGGACAATACATGATGCCCCAGGGCTAACACATTTTTGTGGTATGTTATAGTGAATTCAAGTTGCGCATGATAATTCTAATTATAAAAATCAACATATTTAATAATCCAATTATATCATTATCTTGTAGGTCTTCAAACAAAGGGAAAATTTGCATGTCCAGTTTGTGGTCCAAAGATGAAATCTCGTCATTGAAAAAGTTTAGGAAAGCATGTGTTTGATGAGTACAGACACTTCCTCCACAGGAATCATAAGTATCGAAGTATGGAAAAACATCTTTTCAATGGGAAAGAAGAGACTACATCAAAGCCACGAAGAATGACACCTCGCCTATGGAAGTTGGAATATAATAGAATTAATCGTCGAGGTAATGTCGTTCCACTTAATGGTTTATGTTTGTAATTTATATATTTCTATTGTGATTTTTGTTTACTAATTATGTAATTGATGATCGTGAAGGTCGTCAAGGCACTACTGACAACCTTCCAAAGGGACTAAAAAGCTATCCCAGACAATTTAGTAGGTTTCCCTACTACGAGGACCTACAAATTGTGCATTTGTTTGATCTTATGCATGTTGGAAAGAATATAACAGAGACATTGTGGAAAATACTGGATGGAAGGCGTGACAAAGAAAAAATTGTCAAAATTTGTAATGACATTCATGAATCCAATCATGCACTGAAGAATTTCATTCACTCAAATAGCAATAGAGATCAGATTAATATAAGTGCCCTTCCTTGGTTATTAACGGAGCAGCAAAGTGATGCCATAAAAGAAGTCATACGAAAAATTTGATTTCCCACAGGATTTGCTGGGAACATAAGCAATCTCATATCAAAGAAAAGTGAATTTGGGCCAGGGCTCAAAACGCATGATTGGCATACTTTCATCAAGGTAAGTTATGTTCTTCTGTATTTACAATATATTCATAAACTACGTGTACTATTCATTATGTTATGTTAGAAAATAATGAAATGATTGGTTTATAATTACTGCAGTACGTGCTACCTCTATCTCTCCCAGAGCACTTCAACAATAACATCAAACAAGTGATATATGATCTTGGAAAATACATGAGGTAAGCAGTAATATCTGTTCAATTTGTTGTATATATTTATTATATTCGCGATTTGTTTTTCTTGCTATGTAATCTATTGTATATTATTTTGTAAAGTCTCGTATTTATATATTTTTTGTGACTTGAATCTCTTAATGTAGGTGGTTGTCATCTAAAGAAATCCATAAAGAAGATATAAACTATTGGAAGAGAAGAATTCCTCATTTATTGTGTGAAATGCAAAAGTGTCTACCTCCAACTTTTTTCAATGCACAAGAACACTACCTCATACACCAAGTTGAGGAGATTGAATTGTGTGGACCTGCACACACTAGGTCAATGTGGATGGTTGAGAGGCACTTGAAATCTTTGAAGGCTTTGGTTTGACAAAGAGCACATCCTGAGGGTTCTATGGTAGAGGGATACATGGTATACCAGACTATGGTGTACATTACTGAATATCTTCCTAAGTTTGCTTCAAATATCCATGTAGATCGCATTTGGGATCTCGACCCTTTTAAAAAATTCAAAGGGGAGTACTTGATGGGGAAAGGTAGATTGAGGAAAGTGACAGGTAATAAACTATAAGATGTTATTGTAATAAATTATTTCTTAATCTTCAAAATAAATCGGTTGTAAGTCGTCTATTTTTTTTTGTACAGTTGCTCGAGAGTGGGATGCACTACATTTGTATATTGCAAACAATCTTGATTGGATGACGGTATGGATTGAACGATGTCAACATTCTGGTCACACATTAACATGGGAAGGTGTATCTTCATTGGTTAAAGAAGCTCATCGTAATGGAGATTCTAATGTTACGCAAAGGGAAATAGATTTAGCATATGGTTTAAGAGATTTCCAGGTACGTACAAAATTATTAATCACCCGTATGTTTATCAACTCACGATATAATAATTTTGACATGTTTCACATATTATTGCAGGTTAAACACCACAAGGGTATGTTCTGTAATGGTCAAAAATTTCGCGTCAAAGTGTTGGATGACACGAAGAAAACTTGTGATTCTGGAATAACTGCAGTCTTTCAAGTGACTAATATTTCATCTAGAAATGACTTAGATCCTCAAGAGTCTAAAAATCAATACTATGGCATTTTGGATGATATATTTGAGTGCGACTTTAGTTCCTTCAAATTAGTACTCTTCGTTGTCAAATGGTACAGGCTACGACTTAATCCAAATGATCCTAATAGAACTGTTATTGAACATGATAATGGATTTACAATGGTTAATACAAGGTCGTTTGAGCCAGTTGGGGATGAGCCCTATGTTCTTCCAAGCCAATGTGAACAGGTATTTTACTCAGAGGTTTCACATAAACCGGGTTGGTCATTTGTTGTTAGACATGAACCGAGAGGAAGGCCGATAAAGTATAATGCGATGGAAGAAGAAGATACTGAAGAAGTAGAAGATGATGTAGATGATGATCATGATCGACAATTATTGGATGATGTTCCTGAGACAAATTTTCATGAAGAAGAAGAAGAAGATGATGCTGCTACTGATGATGATGATGAAGATGATGTTGATGTTGATGATGATGATGTTGATGATGACGACAACGACGACGAGGACGAGGACGACGATGATGACGACGATGACGAGGATGATGATGATGATGATGATGATGATGATGAGGATGATGATGATGAAATTTAAAGGTATGCCATCAATCCTTAATGTATTTAATATTCATTTCTTGATAGAAATATATTTGTCTTAAATGGTTACATAGTTTATTCATTATCTATTTAAAAGCTATAAGTGTTATAATGTGTACGTTTTAATGTTTTTAATTTTTATGTGATGCTTATGATGGATGTGATTATGATTATGATGTGATTATGCTCACGATAATTGAATTACATTTGCAGGAAATTGAACCCCTTTCAAGAGCATCCCGCACAGTCTCATGGATCGACAGGTATAAGTCAATACACCTTATAGAAAGTCTATTTAATACACTTATCAATAGTAAGATTGATGTCTTCTAAGATCTCTCCCATTTGCAGGTACCAGCAAATAGGTATTTGTCAGAAGTGTCTTCCTCGAGTGAGGGAAATATAGGAATAGAAGAGGAAAGTGAGACATGCAGTTTATCTAGAATAGGGAGATTAACTAGAGGTCAAAGGACTAGAAGGAAATTCAATAAACACATGAAATTTTTCCTTGCTCAAGGGGGGTCATGTTCTTATGATGATGAGACGAAAGGCGACATCGAGGTGCCCTTGAGGTACCAACATCTACAGAAACATTGGGTACCCAAGGAACTTCCTCCAATAAACATTGATTTTTGTGTTAATGAGAGGATATATCGCATAGCACCATCATCATTACATGGTTTGGGCCTATTTTCTATGGATGGCATAAAGGTGTCTTACAACAAAGTTTCTGAATTGATGGAGTATGTTGGACCATGTTACGATTACAAAAGTTGGATGCATATTGTTCAATATAAAAAAAGTATGCGTAGGTATGCACTCTCGGCAAATTATATACAACAGCAAGACAATAATCAAAGTAAAAGTGTGGCTATATACATTGATGGAAGGCCAAAAGCAACAGGGAATATTGCGGGTTTTATAAATAGTACACGACCTGGGTCAACTATAAAGCAACCCAATTGCATATTTGAGGCGCGCGAGGGAAATCGTGTATTCATCTGTGCGATAAAATCAATACGTGCAGGGGAAGAGCTGCTTATTGATTACAATTTGAACCGCATAGATACAAACGAGGCTACTATCATGGGGGTGGTACATACTATTAAACCAACTTCTAATCAATGACTCCAACATACCATTTAGTTATTAAATTTTTGGCTAACATTTTTATACTTGATCTTTGACACAGGGGCACAATATGGAGCGACCGCCCGAAGGTGATGGTGACGATATTCCTAGCTCATCTACACATGAGCAGGTAAAATTCATTGTAATTGTGCAAACTAGATAGAAGCAAAATGTTATTTTTTTTAATGTTATTTTCTTCATTGTTTTGGAGTAATTTTGATAATACTAATACTATTGTTGTCACAGAGGGCCGGTGGTCGGAGAGAGGGAAAGCAACCTGCAGTCCCTCAGGAGTCCCCCCTTGTGGACCCTTTTTTTATTGATTTAGCAGAGACCGATGACCCGATCGGTTCCATTAAAAAGCTGCTAAAGAAAATTGGGAAAGAACTTCTACGTTTGGTATCCATACATCCTCAGACTCAGGAAATAAAAGACAGGGCAGCTGAGTTGTTGCGCACTTCTGAAAACTTTAAAGTAAGTATTAATGAAATTTTTAATTATTACAAGAGTTCAATAATGGTTTTTATGTTATGCTCTTTTATGACATTAATTAAAATATGGATGCATTGTCTTTACAGAGTTATTTGCGTAATTTTGAACCCCATTCCCATGATGAGGCCGGTATTGCAAGTGGTTCAGGTAGATCACATGTTCCATTCCCCACTTGTGTTTTCCACTGAATATATATAGGAATGATCATAATCATTGACAATACATGCTCGAACAATCTTTTTTTTTAATGCTCTAACAATCTTGTCCATGCTAGTCCACGCGTTCTATATTTATGCATGCTCTAACAATTTTATTCTTCAGCTCCTTTCCATGATGATATGACAACGCCGCCTCCATCCAGGACAGCCACAAATGTCTTGCCGACTGCCATGTCAACAACACACAGCCTAAATGCACCAACTGTTGCACCATCTACTGGTACACAAATCCCTCTTTTTCTCTCTTTTGTTATGTGTTTACGATGTAGATCCCTTGATTGTGTTTGTGCCATGGGTGCTCTGCACCAATTTATTTCCCTTGAAGTATTATTTCTTGGAGGCATTTGATAATGGTTTTCATTTTTTGCAATAGGAGATGCAACAAGTCCCAATGCAACATCATTTCCTGGATGTTCCCGTGTTCCTAGTACGGGAACGGTGAAGGATTGCGTATTGATCATCAGCGATGATGAAGGCGTTCCCTTAAAAGTATCCAAACTTCCAGGTACTTTAAAGTTATTATTATTCTATAGTGATATAATAGTAATTTAGTTTTTTATCACTCTTCATCGACTAATGATCCCATGATTATTTTGTAGGGAATGATATTTTTTGGCGAAAACTTGGTGACGAGTGTTTGCGGATATTCAGGCCCACCATACGTACATGGTGGAACATCATATCCTAACTAAAACCCCAAACCACTATTTTGATTTCATATCATTGCTAGAATAGTTTTCCTTTTCATCAATTTCTTAAACTATATTAAAGGTAGCTTCTCTTCATTTATGAGTCTAACATGTTTTTTTTTACTTAAAAGGTGGAATAACCAAGATAAAAAGTTGAAGGATGATCTTGTAGATAGTATGACCCAGCTTTTTGGACCTCGTGCATTCGAGAGAAACAAGCTCCTTGAAAGAGCTGGTTTATGTTTGAAGTATATTAGGGACCAGTACAGGAAATATTTAGAGGTTAACCCAAGGCACGAGCGTCCGCCCTGTGTTCTTGAGGCTGAGTGGCAGGGTTTGATTTTGGATGGAAAGTATAAAGCCGACATGAAAAAAGGAATTACGCCAGTAGAGAGTAGAGCAAGGTATGTGATACTTTTGAGAATGTAATTATGTACTAATTAACCTCTAAATTTTTCCTATATTGGTCTCTAACATATTTCAAACTTTTCATAGATTGCCTGACACATCAAAGGCAACAAAGGCAAGATTAGAAAAGCACGGGACACACAAGCTCGGCTCTGGTGGTTTTTCCAAACTTCAAGCACAAGTTGTAAGTATTAGTAAATGAAAACTTGTATCAATTTTTTTATATATTGCAAGGAAATTTTTTTTGATCAAACAATGCAAGTAAAATTCACCATACCAAGAAAAAATGTAGGGGTCAGAGTTCAATAGATGCCTCACAGAAGAGGACAAGAGAATTGGCTTCCAACAAGGCTATAGAGCCGTGGCTGAACGGCTACGAGCTGAAATCAGTGTGCAAGGTTCAAATAATGATGCATCTGAGCCACAGGTAAATAAGCTAAATGAAATTTATTTCAAATTGAATACTTTACCAATTAGTCTATTTGATGTTAAGTTCTAATATAAAGTGAGTATATCTATTTTAAGAAAGCAATGATAACAATGTGTAGGATATTGGAATGCAGCCTGACAATCCTTCTACACAATCTATGCATAATGAAGGTTCGCATGATGTGCATCCTAGTGGTGGAGGTATACATTTGCTATTAAAATTTTTATATGTAATTACAATTGGTGTTTGGATTAATGTAACATTTTGTATAGCAACTATAGAGGATCGAGGGGTCGGTGCTCATGAGCATGTTGAGGTTGAGTCTAGACAAAATGATGTGGCCAGATCAGGTAATTAAAGAGCGCCACAGTTATGTTCTTTAAAATAATTAAATACTTGTAACAATTATAATTAAATATTTTAAATTTAACTCTTTTATTTGTTATTGTAGAGGACCCCCCTTTGCAGCAGCATAGGAATTTGAGATCATCAAGAACAAAGAACAAAACAACTGATGAGGGGGGTATTGATGATAACACTGATGCTCCTCTTAGAGCTTACATAGAAAAAAAAAATTAGAAAGAGAAAAAAGAAATGATTGTCATCTAAATACCTTAATTGATAATGACTGAATTTTATGTCTCAATGAATTTAATTATGTGCTAATGAATGTTCATGAATTATGTGTTTATTTTCATATTGATGAATGTTGTGTGTTAACGAATCTAATGTGTTAATGAATGTTATCATGTGATATTGATTGAATGTTACATTTTATTAATAATTGAAAGAATGAATGAATGTTAGATGTTAACGGGGAATGTAGAGTGATGTTAGGGGGAGGGGGGTGGGGCCAAATGAGCTTCCACCTTCACGTGGTTGGCCCTGTTTAGTAGAGAATATTAAACTATATTCTCGAAACAAAGTGAAGCTCAATAAGATACTAAATGAGTCAAAATGGTTATCAAGGTCCTCTATCCATAAGATACTTGTAGTCAAAATGGTTATTAATAAGATACTTGTAGTCAAAATGGTTATCTAGGTCCTCTATCCATTCCATAAGTTCTTCACCATTCAAACTTCCTCCATAACAAGGAATGTGCTCTAGGTTAGTCATGAAGCCTAGCATGGACTCTCTGTCAGATAGAGCCACTATTTCAGAGCCTTTTTTGTGCATTTCCTTCAAGCACTGTACAGTGTACGGATGTGAAAGGGAGGGCAGACCAGTGTGGAAGTTAGAGTATTTATATCTTATGCTTTGAGAGTTTATTTGGTAGATTCAAGACACCTTATATCAAAGTTATTCCTTTTTCTTATCTGTTGTTCTGTCAAACCCTCATTTTTTGGGTTATTGCATTCAAATGGCCTTAACTTGCAAATAAGCCATAGGATATCCTCTGTTCTTTGTAAAATGCAAGTTAAGGGGGTTTATTTTCATATTTTAAAAGCTTTGGAATAGGATACTAAGCCAGAGAATTTCAAGAGCAAGCCCTAGGTCAAGAATCTCAATGTTCTTGACTAGGAGTTGATGGATTATGCAAGATCAGAGGGTAGCGGCAAGTAAAGGACCTCAAACCTTGTTGAATCTAGATCTTTAGAGCATGGTGGACATCTTCAAACTCTGATCTTGGTTTCATGCACCCATTTTCAATGCCTTGTTTTGGAACCCACACCCAAAGGCATGCATTAGGTCTGCGGACTCAATAAGGACATTGATATGCTGGAGTGGAGTCAAGGTCTGGGAGTTGGAGGATTGTTAGAACATCAAAAAGGGTACTCAAAAAACATATAAGTTCATAAGGTCCTTTGTCAAATTGAAGAGTTATTGCTGCAGAACAGGTTTTGGAGACCTACTAGAGTCACTAGGTCTATTTGGACCCATTTGGACCACGACACACAGTAGCATCTACAGAGAATAAGTTTGGTATGCAATGGTCTTGAAACCTCCTGAGAAATTCTTGGTATGCATTTGTGTGGTGCAAAAGCTTCGTTGAAAGAGAAAAAGAAGAAAAGAATAGAAATGATTTTTTTCTTTTTATGTCATATACTGTAACCAGCTACTTATAACTTGCAAAAATTATTATAACCATTTGAAATTGAAACTTAGTTTAATGTGAAACTGAGAACTGCTTTATTAGAGCTTTCTGTGATTTAGATTCAGACATCAAGAACATTGTTTGCCTAATATTGTGATTAATGTTTATTTATTAATATCTCATACTGACAAACAATTGATAATTGTAGGGAAAACGTCATTGGGGGTCTTTGAGGATCCACCAGAAGCCAAGGAGAAAATGTATTCAAATGCTAAAGATGGTGTAACAGTCCTTACAGCTATTGAACCTTGCTGTGTAGATCATCTCCGATTCTCCAAGTTCAACAGTACTGTGGTATTCCTTTGGATACTTCTAATGGTAAATTTCAGACATCAAGTTCTTTTCGTATGAAACTACTACATTTGTAATCTGTAGTTTTAAAATTTTAGTTTATAAATGTTCATCAGCTTTAGTTCGTATGCTGCCATTTCAAGTATGATTAATGAAGTTACCTTTATCACAGGATGAAAGTGAGCAGTCAGCATACTGGTACGGAGCTGGCAGCATTGATACGGTGACTAGGGCATCGTTTAATGGTGGTATTGTGTTTTCCCGTATTTAGGGCATTGGCCTTTTGAAGCATTGCCTTCATCTTTCTTAAGTCTGAGTTTTAAGTTTGTTTATCTCTCTCGGCGCTGTTGAAAATACAAATGACAACGTTCTTGTTTGTTTTGCCCTTATATCCCGATGTGATTTTGCGGAGGGTTACGGCGCTGTTGAAAACACAAATGAAAACACAAATCCCTTGTGTAATTGCCACTTGAAGGAGGACAGTCACTGTAAAGACAACATGATAATGTACACTTACAGCCCGTGTACATTATCATTGTGTCTTTAGAGTGACTATCCTCATTTGTTGAAGAAGAAAAGCATTAATGTGGCTGAATAGCAATACATTCAAGTGGCAATCACACAAGGGACAGTCACTGTGAGATGTCCTCATTTGTGACTGTCCTTATAGTGAGTGTACATTATCATGTTGTCTTTAGAGTGACTGTCCTCATTTGTTGAAGAAGAAAAGCATTAATGTGGTTCAATAGCAATACATTCAAGTGGCAATTACACAAGGGACAATCGATCACTGTGAGATGTCCTCATGTGTGACTATCCTTGTCACAAATGACTATCCTTGTAAAGACAACATGATAATGTACACATACAATGAGTGTACATTATCATGTTGTCTTTACAGTGGCTGCCCTCATGTTGTATATTCTTCTCTGTAGATGCTACTATGTGCTAGGGAACTTCTTAGAACTGTTGGTATATTCTTACAACTTGTTACACCTGGGATATTCTTCTCTGTAGATGCTATTGTGTGCCGTGGTCCAAACAGGCCCATAAATGTGGTTGAATAGCAATACATTCAAGTGGCAATTACACAAGGGACAGTCACTGTGAGATGTCCTCATGTGTGACTGTCCTTGTCACAAATGAGGACATCTCACAGTGACTGTCCCTTGTGTAATTGCCACTTGAAGGAAAAAAGCATTAATGTGGTTCAATAGCAATGTATTCAAGCGGAAATTACACAAGGGATAATCACTCTGAGATTTCCTCATTTGTGACTATCCTTACAGTGAGTGTACATTATCATGTTGTCTTTACAGTGACTGTCCTCATTTGTTGAAGGAAAAAAGCATTAATGTGGTTCAATAGTGATGCAGAGTAGTCAGGGCTTTTAGAATATACAAATATACATCCTTAACTCTCATTCCACCAAGGAAGAAGGAATTCCAATGGTTGAAACGTGAGTTAAGGTCTTTACATCAGTCAAACCCTGAAAATGAGGGTTTGTAAACAATGCACAGAAAATTTGAAATAACTTAGATATAAAACAAAGAGAATCAATCAAACCAACTTCCAAAGCATCAGATGTCACTATTACAACTTCCAGGCAAATTTTATCATCCAACCACCATCCGTACAGCCGTACAGAGTTCGTTTTTCACCAGAAATGCACTAAAATAGGGTTATTTTTATTTTTTATGAAATGATTACAATACTGGTTCTCTGTCTGTCTTCGACCATTTGAAGCCTAAAATAGGCTCTCCAAACGTTGGTTCAACCATCTAGGTGGTTAGAACAGTTTATCCAACAAATGTCAACTTTGTTAAGCAACTTTTAAAGTTGCATTACAACTTTGCAAACAACTTTGCCGAGAAGGTTAAAAATGTGTTGTGAAACTTTAGGAACCTTATTAAAGTTATTTTGGACCTTCAAACTTCTTAACAACATCTAAAAGACACCTAATAAACACTTACTATGCTCATTTCATCCAAGGACTCAAAAGATGCCCAAGGTTTATAAGTCACCAAGGGGTCTTGTGTCCAACAAGTGGATGTTTATAAGGAGATAAGATCAATCCTTAATATTTATTACAAACCAAGAAAACATCTAAAACTCCTATTCTAATTTATTGTCATTCAAAAAGACTCTGATTTGTCATTCAAAAAGACTCTGATTTGTCAATCAAAAGGACCTTTCACCAGTCAATCCTTCAAAGCTCCAAGGTGAAAATCTTATGTTCCAATTGATAGGATTTGACTCCTTGGCTTCATGGCAACTTCCTTCAATCATGGTGTCTTTGGCTTGCATTAGGGATGCCCCTGCATCAAATAGCAATGCATTCAAGTGGCAATTACACAAGGGACAGTACATGCCCATTAAAGTTGGTGTTTTGTTATCCAGCATGACAATGGAGACAACATACTCTGTGTCAATTTTACTGATCAAATTTCCCTCCGCCAGGCAAAGCAACAATCTGGGTATGATAAGGTGAAATTTTGTAGTCCTTTTGGGTATGATAACAGTTCCAGTTTCCAATAAGATGGTTCATTTTTATAATCTAGCTTCAATTTCTCTTGTGAAAATCTTTTTTTCATTTTATGGGTGGTAAAATATAATTATTATGCTAGAGGTGTGTACTTATGGATGATAATGAAAGAAAATGATAAGATTTAAGACTCTTGTTTTTTTTTTAAAATAGCAATTTAAGTTTCCTTCTATTATAAATTACTGTTTTTCTATTTTTTAATGTATCTTTCCAAATCTTTTATATCAATTTTATTTATGAAATATAAATATATTAATAATGTTTTAGTGTTTTTAGGATTAGTTTATATCAATTCTATGTATCATCATTCGTCATTCAATTGTCAGTATTATTAATTTAGACTGTGCAATTGTAGAACTACTCGAATATGGGTTGGATGGATACTCAAGCAGGGGAACCCTCCTCAAATATCTCAAGCAGTGAACTTGGAAAAATGTGTCCTGAAGGAACCCTTTCCATCAGAGAGATAAAAGTACAAACAAGTAAAAGAAGCAGGCTCTGCAAATATGTTTTTGAGAAGAAAAATGATAGATTATTCGAGTATGGTTCATGAGGTATATCTAAAAAGACATTTTTTTTCTTATTATAATAAAAGAGGAAGTTGTGAATGTCAAAGTTGAGTGAAACAAAAATTATTTTCATCAAATTTTATTAGGCTTGCTTTTGGGAATAGTTTCTTACAATATTGCTATTAAGATTTTTATTGTGTAGTTTTTAGATTAGGTTTATAAAATTATATTTCATGAGTAGTGATTCATATTAATCAATTAACGATACTTTTGGAAGGTATTTTCAATGTGTCAAATTTTGATATTTTTACAAGAATTAGATTGTGTAATTTTTTTAATTAAAGTCATTGACTCATATTTCATAAATAATAGTTCTCATGAATCCATCTCTTATAAGATTGAATAGTCTATTTAGGAAGTATTTCTGATAGTATGTCAAATTATGATATTACTATTACCATTAGATTGCATGGCTTTGAAGTCAACCTCGTTGACCCATATTATTCTTTGTAGATGCTACTATGTGCTAGGGAACTTCTTAGAACTGTTGGTATATTCTTACAACTTGTTACACCTGGGATATTCTTCTCTGTAGATGCTACTATGTGCCGCGGTCCAAATGGGCCCATAAATGTGGTTGAATAGAAATACATTCAAGTGGCAATTACACAAGGGACAGTCACTGTGAGATGTCCTCATGTGTGACTGTCCTTGTCACAAATGAGGACATCTCACAGTGACTGTCCCTTGTGTAATTTCCACTTGAATGAGGACAGTCACTGTAAAGACAACATGATAATGTACACTTACAGCCCGTGTACATTATCATGTTGTCTTTAGAGTGACTATCCTCATTTGTTGAAGAAGAAAAGCATTAATGTGGCTGAATAGCGATACATTCAAGTGGCAATCACACAAGGGACAGTCACTGTGAGATGTCCTCATTTGTGACTGTCCTTACAGTGAGTGTACATTATCATGTTGTCTTTAGAGTGACTGTCCTCATTTGTTGAAGAAGAAAAGCATTAATGTGGTTCAATAGCAATACATTCAAGTGGCAATTACACAAGGGACAATCGATCACTGTGAGATGTCCTCATGTGTGACTATCCTTGTCACAAATGAGGACATCTCACAATGACTGTCCCTTGTGTAATTCAAGTGGCAATTACACAAGGGACAGTCACTGTGAGATGTCCTCATTTGTGACTGTCCTTACAATGAGTGTACATTATCATGTTGTCTTTAGAGTGACTGTCCTCATTTGTTGAAGAAGAAAAGCATTAATGTGGTTCAATAGCAATACATTCAAGTGGCAATTACACAAGGGACAATCGATCACTGTGAGATGTCCTCATGTGTGACTATCCTTGTCACAAATGAGGACATCTCACAATGACTGTCCCTTCTGTAATTGCCACTTGAATGAGGACAGTCACTGTAAAGACAACATGATAATGTACACATACAATGAGTGTACATTATCATGTTGTCTTTACAGTGGCTGCCCTCATGTTGTATATTCTTCTCTGTAGATGCTACTATGTGCTAGGGAACTTCTTAGAACTGTTGGTATATTCTTACAACTTGTTACACCTGGGATATTCTTCTCTGTAGATGCTACTGTGTGTCATGGTCCAAACGGGCCCATAAATGTGGTTGAATAGCAATACATTCAAGTGGCAATTACACAAGGGACAGTCACTGTGAGATGTCCTCATGTGTGACTGTCCTTGTCACAAATGAGGACATCTCACAGTGACTGTCCCTTGTGTAATTAAGTATTGTGGGGAAGCATTCTAAATAACCAAAGCCGCTAACAATAAATTCAACACAGATATGTCCTCATTTCTGGGTATTTTAGCTCTCTAACAGCTGAATACCAGATTAAATAATAATGACAAAAGAAAAATAAACCCAACGTACTCAGAAATTGTAGCTGTGATTTTGCGGAGGGAATCTCTCTCGGCGCTGTTGAAAACGCAAATGACAACCCGCTTGATTTCACGGAGGGAATCTCTCTCGGTGCTGTTCAAAACACAAATGACAACCCACTTTGTTCAAAACACAAATGATAACCCGCTTGATTTCGCGGAGGGAATCTCTCTCGGCGCTGTTGAAAACACAAATGACAACGTTCCTTTTTTTTTTTGCACTTATATCCCGACCAACATAAGGTCCATTTGTAATACAACATGATAATGTACACTTACAGTGAGTGTACATTATCATGTTGTCCTTAGAGTGACTATCCTCATTTGTTGAAGAAGAAAAGCATTAATGTGGCTGAATAGCAATACATTCAAGTGGCAATTACACAAGGGATAGTCACTATGAGATGTCCTCATTTGTGACTGTCCTTACAGTGAGTGTACATTATCATGGTGTCTTTAGAGTGACTGTCCTCATTTGTTGAAGAAGAAAAGCATTAATGTGGTTGAATAGCAATACATTCAAGTGGCAATTACACAAGGGACAATCACTGTGAGATGTCCTCATGTGTGACTGTCCTTGTCACAAATGAGGACATCTCACAATGACTGTCCCTTGTGTAATTCAAGTGGCAATTACACAAGGGACAGTCACTGTGAGATGTCCTCATTTGTGACTGTCCTTACAGTGAGTGTACATTATCATGTTGTCTTTAGAGTGACTGTCCTCATTTGTTGAAGAAGAAAAGCATTAATGTGGTTCAATAGCAATACATTCAAGTGGCAATTACACAAGGGACAATCGATCACTGTGAGATGTCCTCATGTGTGACTATCCTTGTCACAAATGAGGACATCTCACAATGACTGTCCCTTCTGTAATTGCCACTTGAATGAGGACAGTCACTGTAAAGACAACATGATAATGTACACATACAATGAGTGTACATTATCATGTTGTCTTTACAGTGGCTGCCCTCATGTTGTATATTCTTCTCTGTAGATGCTACTATGTGCTAGGGAACTTCTTAGAACTGTTGGTATATTCTTACAACTTGTTACACCTGGGATATTCTTCTTTGTAGATGCTACTATGTGCTGGGGTCCAAACGGGCCCATAAATGTGGTTGAATAGCAATACATTCAAGTGGCAATTACACAAGGGACAGTCACTGTGAGATGTCCTCATGTGTGACTGTCCTTGTCACAAATGAGGACATCTCACAGTGACTGTCCCTTGTGTAATTGCCACTTGAATGAGGACAGTCACTGTAAAGACAACATGATAATGTACACAAGTACCGTGAAGGTAGTTGCAAGTTACGGCTGTTTCATTGCATACCCGAAACAATGAAGATGTTACGGTCCAGAAAACGTTTGTGCTTGAAAGATGAACAAATAAAATTAAACTTCTAAATAACCAAAGCCGCTAACAATAAATTCAACACAGATATGTCCTCATTTCTGGGTATTTTAGCTCTGTAACAGCTGAATACCAGATTACATAATAATGACAAAAGAAAAATAAACCCAACGTACTCAGAAATTGTAGCTGTGATTTCGCGGAGGGAATCTCTCTCGGCACTGTTGAAAATACAAATGACAACGTTTCTCTACATTATCATGTTGCCTTTACAGTGACTGTCCCTTGTGTAATTGCCACTTGAAGGAGGACAGTCACTGTAAAGACAACATGATAATGTACACTTACAGCCCGTGTACATTATCATGTTGTCTTTAGAGTGACTATCCTCATTTGTTGAAGAAGAAAAGCATTAATGTGGCTGAATAGCAATACATTCAAGTGGCAATCACACAAGGGACAGTCACTGTGAGATGTCCTCATTTGTGACTGTCCTTACAGTGAGTGTACATTATCATGTTGTCTTTAGAGTGACTGTCCTCATTTGTTGAAGAAGAAAAGCATTAATGTGGTTCAATAGCAATACATTCAAGTGGCAATTACACAAGGGACAATCGATCACTGTGAGATGTCCTCATGTGTGACTATCCTTGTCACAAATGAGGACATCTCACAATGACTGTCCCTTGTGTAATTCAAGTGGCAATTACACAAGGGACAGTCACTGTGAGATGTCCTCATTTGTGACTGTCCTTACAATGAGTGTACATTATCATGTTGTCTTTAGAGTGACTGTCCTCATTTGTTGAAGAAGAAAAGCATTAATGTGGTTCAATAGCAATACATTCAAGTGGCAATTACACAAGGGACAATCGATCACTGTGAGATGTCCTCATGTGTGACTATCCTTGTCACAAATGAGGACATCTCACAATGACTGTCCCTTCTGTAATTGCCACTTGAATGAGGACAGTCACTGTAAAGACAACATGATAATGTACACATACAATGAGTGTACATTATCATGTTGTCTTTACAGTGGCTGCCCTCATGTTGTATATTCTTCTCTGTAGATGCTACTATGTGCTAGGGAACTTCTTAGAACTGTTGGTATATTCTTACAACTTGTTACACCTGGGATATTCTTCTCTGTAGATGCTACTGTGTGCTGGGGTCCAAACGGGCCCATAAATGTGGTTGAATAGCAATACATTCAAGTGGCAATTACACAAGGGACAGTCACTGTGAGATGTCCTCATGTGACTGTCCTTGTCACAAATGAGGACATCTCACAGTGACTGTCCCTTGTGTAATTGCCACTTGAATGAGGACAGTCACTGTAAAGACAACATGATAATGTACACAAGTACCGTGAAGGTAGTTGTAAGTTACAGCTGTTTCATTGCATACCCGAAACAATGAAGATGTTACGGTCCAGAAAACGTTTGTGCTTGAAAGATGAACAAATAAAATTAAACTTCTAAATAACCAGAGCCGCTAACAATAAATTCAACACAGATATGTCCTCATTTCTGGGTATTTTAGCTCTGTAACAGCTGAATACCAGATTACATAATAATGGAAAAAGAAAAATAAACCCAACATACTCAGAAATTGTAGCTGTGATTTCGCGGAGGGAATCTCTCTCGGCACTGTTGAAAATACAAATGACAACGTTTCTCTACATTATCATGTTGCCTTTACAGTGACTGTCCCTTGTGTAATTGCCACTTGAAGGAGGACAGTCACTGTAAAGACAACATGATAATGTACACTTACAGCCCGTGTACATTATCATGTTGTCTTTAGAGTGACTATCCTCATTTGTTGAAGAAGAAAAGCATTAATGTGGCTGAATAGCAATACATTCAAGTGGCAATTACACAAGGGACAGTCACTGTGAGATGTCGTCATTTGTGACTATCCTTACAGTGAGTGTACATTATCATGTTGTCTTTAAAGTGACTGTCCTCATTTGTTGAAGGAAAAAAGCATTAATGTGGTTCATTAGCAATGTATTCCCAGCATCTGTACCTGCATCTCTCTTATATACTACAAGTTACTTGCCATCAGAAATTGCAGTTCCCTCACGTGACATTGATGGTGAAGTGTTCTTTTCAAAACCATCATCTGTGGTTACCAATGCTCCTATTTTAGGCAATAAGTTTGTTGCATTCCATGAGCCATTGGTCAAGTTTCTTCTACGAGCTTCTGATGCCTCAAAATCTAAGCAGTGCCTACGCATGCCTCGTTGTGGTTGATTATCATTCTGTACATGAATTATAATGAGTAATCAGTTTTTGGCCTTGGAATCTTGTATGTAACATGCACAGGCATTTCATGGCTAAATGAATCTATTTAAAAGCATCAACTTTTCTTACATGATGCTGGATACATAAGTAGAACAAGCGTATATCAAATTGGAAGCAATCAGAACTCCACAATGACATATTATTTAGAGTACTCTTCAGTTTAAGTAATAATGCATATATTGACACTGTAAAGACAACATGATAATGTACACTCACTGTAAAGACAACATGATAATGTACACTCACTGTAAGGACAGTCACAAATGAGGACATCTCACAGTGACTGTCCCTAGTGTAATTGCCACTTGAATGTATTGCTATTCAGCCACATTAATGCTTTTCTTCTTCAACAAATGAGGATAGTCACTGTAAAGACAACATGATAATGTATAGTGTACATTATCATGTTGTCTTTACAGTGACTATCCTCATTTGTTGAAGAAGAAAAGCATTAATGTGGCTGAATAGCAATACATTCAAGTGGCAATTACACTAGGGACAGTCACTGTGAGATGTCCTCATTTGTGACTATCCTTACAGTGAGTGTACATTATCATGTTGTCTTTATAGTGGCTGTCCTCATTTGTTGAAAGAAAAAAGCATTAATGTGGTTCATAAGCAATGTATTAAATTAAATTTTTTTTTTTAATCCACCCACGGGCGTCGCAATTGCGACGGAAACCCGTCGCAATGCGATGCAGGCGCCCGTCGCAATTGCTTGGGAGGTCCGTCGCGATTGTGACGGCCCTCTGAAGCCATGCGACGGGGGGGCGACGGCCATGCCGCTTCTTAAATCTTAGCCACATTGCGACAGATAGGTGTCGCAATTGCGACGGATACCCATAGACGTCGCAATTTGCGACTAAAAAACAGTGACGTCTATGGGTGTTGCTATTGCGACACATAGCCATCGCAAAATGACCCAAAATGTATTAGTGCCATATACTGTTTACCTCTTGTACTCTTGCCAATTCTTTGTTCCAAAATCCGTGCAACTTCTTCATTATGTTTCTTAGGATATTCCATCGATATTGTCATGTCTTCATCAGGTTCATGATACTCATACAAATCAACAATGTTGAAAATTGGTGATATGTCCATGTCATTAGGTAACTCAATCTCATATGCATTTCCACTGTCAAATTTCTTCAAAATATTGTAAGGTCCAAACTTCTTCATCTTTAGCTTCCCATATGTTCCAACAAGAAACCAACCTTTCTTCAAATGAACCATCACTTCATCACCAACATCAAAAGTTTTATGTCTCCTTGATCTATCAGCTTTGTCTTTGTACTTCTGATTAGTCTCTTCTAGCTTGATTTTCACATCTTCATGCAATGTCTTCATGTACTCAGCAAATTTTACTCCTTCAACACTTCTCTTACTTTCATCAGCAATGTCTCTTAAATCAGATATAACTCTTAGTTGTATACCATTCACAATCTCAAATAGTGTTTTTCCAATACTCGTATTCACTAAATTATTGTATGCAAACTCTGCTTGTGCCAACACAAAATCCCAATTACTAGGTGTGTCTCCAACTAAACATCTCAAAAGATTTACCAAACTTCTGTTCACAACCTCTGCCTGTCCATTGGTTTGTGGGTGAAATGTAGAACTATATTTCAACTCAGTGCCAAACTTTCTCCAAAGAGTCTTCCAAAAGTATCCAACAAATTTACTGTCTCGATCAGAGATAATACTCCTCAATAATCCATGCAATCTGACAATTTCCTTAAAGAAAAGATCTACTACATGTACTGCATCTGATGTCTTTCTACAAGGTATAAAATGTGCCATCTTTGAAAATATATCTACCATGACAAATATAGAATCATTACCTCTTACTGTCTTCAGTAAGCCAAGAACAAAATCCATACTAATGTCAGTCCAAGGTTTCTTAGGTACAACAATCGGTACATACAATCTAGTATTCTGACTTACTCCTTTTGCAACTTGACAAATTCCACAACTTTTCACAAATTTCTAAACATCTTTATACAACTGTGGCCAATAGTACTTCTCCTTAAGCAAATTCAAAATTTTATCAATACCAAAATGTCCAGCCAAACCACTACTATGTTTCTCCTTTATCAAATTAGTTCTCATTTGTCCTCTTGGTATACACAACTAAATACCTTTGAACAACATACCTTCTTGAATACAATATTCTTCCCATTTTGTACTCGGTTGATCTTGAATAGGTGCTCTGCACTTTCTCCACGACTCAGAAAAATTAGGATCAGTTTCATACAAATCTCTCATCTCATCAAAACCAAGAACTTCAATTTTCATCTCGGTCATCAAAGATCTTCTTCTACTCAATGCATCAACAACTCAGTTAGTGAATCTACTTTTATGATTTATCAAAAATGTATAACTATGCAAGTACTCAACCCACTTCATATGTCTCTGATTCAACTTATTATGACTACCCAAATATTGTAAACCCTTATGATCAGTATACAACACAAATTCACTTGGTATCAAATAATGTCTCCATTTCTTCAGTGCTTGAACAATAGCATAGAATTCTTGATCATACACAAAATATTTCCTTCTAGCATCATTCAACTTTTCACTAAAGAAAGCAACATGTTTACCTTCTTGAATCAACACAACTCCAATTGCACTTCCACTTGCATTACATTCCACTTGAAATACCTTATTGAAATCAGACAATGCCAAAATAGGCAATTCAACAACCTTCTACTTCAGAGTCTCAAAACTTTTATCAACTCCATGTGTCCATTTGAATTCTCTTTTATCTCCTCTCATAGTCTCAGTCATAGCATTACAAATAGAATTAAAATTCCTTATGAACTTTCGATAAAAACTTGCCAAACCATGAAATTATCTTACCTCACTAGCATTCATAGGTGTAGGCCAATTCAGAATAGCTTCAACCTTTTCAGGATCCATCTCCAAACCATCAGCTGAAATTACAAATCCCAAATACACTATCTCTTCTTTCATGAATGAGCACTTTTTCAGATTTATTAGCAACTTTTCTTCTTTCAATCTTTGCAAAACTTTTCTAACATGAAACAAATGTTCTTCTCTAGTCTTACTGAATATCAAAATATTATCAAGATATACAATCACAAACTTACCCAAGAATTTCTTCAAAACTTCATTCATCAAACTCATAAAAGTACTCGGTGCATTAGTTAAACCAAAATGCATAACCAACCACTCATACAAACCTTCTTTTATTTTGAAAGAAGTCTTCCATTCATCACCTTCTCTAATTCTGATCTGATGATACCTACTTTTCAAATCAATCTTTGTGAAATACTTTGCTCAAGTCAAACTATCCATTATATCATCCATTCTCGGTATAGGAAACCTATACTTCACTGTTATCTTATTGATTGCTCTGGAATCAGTATACATTCACCATTCACCATTCTTCTTAGGTGCCAATACAATAGGTACTATACAAGGACTTACTTTCTTTGATCAAACCTTTATCTAGCAACTCTTGAATCTGTCAGTTCAATTCTTGATTCTCGATAGGTGTCAACCGATGAGGTGCCTTGTTCGGTAAAATAGCTCTAGGGATTAGATCCATGCAATGATCAATACTTTTCTTTAGTGGAAAACCATCAGGTACATTATCATAAATGATATCACTATACTTGGTGAGTAACTTATCAATCTCCTCAGGGACATTATCCTCTATTTTCTTACTTGGTTTGTTAGGAATCACATCAAAACATACATCATTCTTCTTCAAATCTTTAATAAATTTTCTCCCTTCCATCAAACAAAATTTCATAGATGTGAAAACATTACTAACAATTTCTTCCATCAAAGGTAACAAGATTTTTTTTCTTCCATCATCTACCATAGTATAATTATGCAATCTCCCATCATATATAGCATGTCTATCGTATTGCCAAGGTCTACCCAAAAAAATATGACAACAATCCATAGGCATGATATCACATTACACCTTATCACAGTACTTTCCAATCTTCAAATTCACATAACATTGTTAACTTACCAAGAGTGTATGCTCATCTTTGATCCATGAAATCTGATAGGGCTTTGGATGTGCCAACTTTTCCAATTGCAACTTCGTGACCATCTCTTCAGATGCCAGATTCTCTGAGCTACTATTGTCAATGATTGCCTTCTAAAATTTGTCAGAAACTCTACATCTAGTCTTGAACAAACTCTTCCTTACCGGTAGCATAATTTTTAGTGGTGAATATTCACCTTTTGGTGAATTCTAGGGAATATGTTTCATGAAATTGGTGAATCACGTAGGTATAGGCTGGTCCATATTCACCCAATCTTGACACGGTAACTGCTAAATATTCATTGTAATCGCCAATCAGATATGTCATTTGACATTGTTGACCATCATATTCACCTATAACTAATCTAACGTGGTTCTTTTAACAATCTCTTATTCACTAATGATATTAATTATGAATTGCATATAAAATTTAAAATAGCCAAATGGTTTATATTGTTATCTTAACCATGACCTATTTTGCCACCTGTTAATTAATTGTTTTATTGGTCCATGACATACTGTTAATTATTGGTCCACCACGTCTTTTTATTTTTTGCCAAAAATAGCATTGATCAGGTCGGCACCTGGTTCATTTTTGCCAAAAGCCCGAGAATTAAAAAAAACAATAAATTGGAAATTTGGAATTTGGAATCATGGATTGATATAAATTCAAATCAAATTTAGAAAACTTAAAAGTAGTCTTATCGTGCGTCGTTACAAATTTTTGGAGCTAGAGGGCCAGATTTACAAATAACAATCTTGCAACAGTAAACTCTAAATAGAGGATTCAACATTTCAGATAGTCAGAATTCAAAGGAAGCAGGACAAAGGTAAACAATTATTTGTTCACATTTCACAGTATTGCTATTAATTTTAATTCCTAGAGGCTAGAATCCTAGTGACTAGTGAGAGGTCATTGGGTGAAGATGTCGAACAAGGGTGACTATCCTGAGATTGAGTATCCTCAGACTACTACTGCTGAAGGGCTTCAGATATCAGGGGAGGTTGAGACTCAGACTGCTCACCGTGCTCAGGGCAGTGAAGAGATTGGAAGGCTAGACAAGGGTAAGACTCCTCAGGGAAGTGAAGGGCCTGGGAGGCCATCAAAACATCCAAAAATTAAAGATACTACCATAAAGGGTTTCTTTGGAGTTGGAAATGTTTCTGCTCCATCAACATCTGCAGTTGCGAGTGCAAAATCCATTCACAGTAGCTCACCAGTACCAATACCACAAGATGGGGTTGTCATTGAGTTAAATGAAAATAAAAATGCATCAAATGAGGATAACAATGGTGGCACACAGAACCAATTGGAATAAAAGTCTAGCAATGAAGATAATAATGATGTTGGTAGGAAGAAAAGAAAAAGGGAAGTAAAAATGGGGCGAGAGTGGGAAATGGCAAGAAATTTTAAGGTTGATTGGGTAGCAAAGTACTGGTTCATTGAACCAGTCTTAAGAAATGATCGACAACCAACATAATGCAGGTGTAAGATTTGTACCTGGAAACTTAAAAGAGACAAGAAGTTGTAGCTAAAGCTTGACACTATAGAAAAGCATATTGGTAAGGTTTATGAAAAATAGACCATAGAAGGACAAGAAATATCAGTAGTGAGATGGAAATCAAAGGAAGAATGTCTTCATGTTAAGTATGCCATAGAATATGAAGAGTGTAACAAGAGAATGACAGTAATTGGTAGTAGTGAAAATCCAATCAAGGCTGGGTTTAAACATGCAGCCAATGAAGCAAACCTGGCAAATGTAAGGAAACTTAGGTGCGGAAACAGCTTCCTACGCTAATCTCTATAGGAGAGTATTGTGAAAATTCTTATAAATTCTTACAATTTCAGATTTGTTAACTACTTTAACAAAGATATTGCAGCCATATACCATGCATACAGAAAAATAGAGAATGACACAACAATATACCCCGGGGAAAACCTTTCAGTAAAAAACCCCAGCACTCCAAAACCTGCACAATGTATTATCTTCAATACAAAGATTACAATACACTTGCAATGCAAGTTCTTTCAGGAAATGAGAGACAAAGCCAACAAGACTTAAATTTTTGTTATATCTCTCCCATAGGAGCAGCATCATATATATAGACTCCTCTGGACCCAAAAATAGGCACAACCACCAAGACCCATGCACAAAGCCACATGTACACAGTTGTTACATGCAATCCCAAGAATAGGCATCCATCCCTAGAATAGACTATGACAGCTTGTCATAGAATCCACCAAAAGTAATGGTCACAAGAGAAGTGTAAGAGAATCTGTCATACCAACCTATTTTTGGCATATTCTCTTACACACACCAACCACTTCTTCTTGGGCACCCAAATAGGCCCAAGTCATAAGATGCTCTTACACCTGTCATAGCACATTCCTTAAATAGTTCTTACGCATCATAGGAATCCATCATGACCATTTCAGTCATGATCTCCTTACGCACAAGATGCTGACACATCAAGTGGAGTGACACATCAACATGCCAACTAGACATGTACACTCACACTTAATTACATTATTTGCAAAAAATACATTTACAAAACAAATAATAAGAATAGGAATTATCCAAGGTTGAGACACCTTATTCCTAAGAGCAAAGACCGTTCAGATGAGTGTTGTTTTTCATATTATGTCCAAAGGGCATCCTATGAGAGACTTCTTAGAATATGGTAATTTATTATCTTTTTTGAAAGTTCCTCACTATCCTATGTCACATTGGTCAACAAACGTTGGATGGGAAATGGAAAATTGTCTTTCTGAGGTGGAAAAGAAAAATTTATAGGAGAAAGTAAAATAGTCCAGATTCATTTCATTATCCATAGATGAAGTTATTGCAGTAGATAACACTGCTTGGGTCTGTATGCATGTGTATACAGTAAAAGAACATGTCCACCAACCTCATCTACTCTACGTTCGTAAAATGAGGGGCAATTCAATAACAGAAAACATATATTTTGAAGTGAAGAATGCTTTGAATGAAGTTGCTGGTATGGATGATTTGACAATTGGAAAAAAGTTAGTGTGTGTTGGAGTTGATGGAGCTATAGTAATGCAAGGCCAAAGGAATGGTCTCTGTGCAAGATTACAAACTAGTATTGCACCTTACATGCTTGGCATACATTGCATGGCCCATCGAATGAATTTAGCATATAAAATTGTAAGCAATTTTCCTACAGTGTCAAAAGTTGAAGATCTAGTTCGCGACATATACTCTTACTTCTGTAGAAGTCCTAAACATTTTACAGAATTTAAGATTTTCTCAGAGGGAGTAACACTAGGAAACAAGTTTCTCAAGGATGTTGAGACCAGATGGATCTCTTTGCATGGACCAGCAGAAAGAGTTCTAACAGAATATGAATACTTGATCAGAGTAATATATGAGCAATGCCTCACAGTAGACAAAGCTCCTGATTTGTTACATAAGTTAAGTGGTATAGAGACTCTGTTAACATTAGCCGATCTTCTCCCCATGCTGTATTTAATGAGAAAACTTGTTAAGAAAGCCCAAGATAGGACTGTGTATATCCACGAGTACTCAAATTTACGTAGAATGACATGCATTGCCCTAGATAGTTTATACTTAGATATGATAACACTTGAAAGCCCAAATTTTTTTAGGTGGCAAATAATTTCAGATTTGAATCATGCTGAGAATTGTTTAGAATTCAATGCAAAAAATGATTTATGTGTGTTTGTGAAAGGATATGAAATACCATTGCACCAATCTAAGATGGGCAAGCGAGGTAGACTACTTCCAGTTAAAAGGGCTGATTTTGACAGGTTTGTTAAATCTGTTAGTGAGAATTTGAAGTCAATTTCCTACCAACTTTCAAGTGAGATTCATGAAAGATTCCTTGGAGAAGAAATTCTTGAGGCCATGGGTTGTGTGTTTCCTCATTTTTGGAAAAACATCAGAAACAGACAACTTGATGCTCATATGTTTCATAAAAAAATTGATGAATTGATCAGAGAGTTTTCAAAACATGTAGATTGCAATGGATAACCAATTGATGGAATTATAGATTCAACTAATCTTAAAAAACAATGTAGACAATTTGCATCATGTATGAAATTGCAGTTAAAAAACTTAGAGAATCCATTTGAACCTGGTGCAATAACCAGGCTTTGGAAAAGGATAGAGTAGAGTGAAGTGCTGCGTGATTCAATATCAGAATATTTCAAACTTGTTGATTTATGTCAAACAATGATATTGGGGTCGGTGGAAGATGAAAGAGTTTTAAGTGCATTGGGGTTTTTGAAATCAAAGATCAGAAACAAACTAGACATAAATTTGGAAACTTGCTTGAGGTTGTTTGTAACTCAGTACAATGTTAGAGACTTTCCTTATGATAGGCATTGGCAATTTGGAATTCCCCGCATGAAAGATGAGGGCTTTTGAACACTAGTTCAAAACATGGTGGTTCTGAGACAAACGATGGATCTTGGTCCTAGACTTAGAATGAAGATGAAGAATTTTTTGATTTTGAACACCCAACTCAAAATGAAGAAGAACCTCTTGCTAGTAGTAGTAGTCAATTTTAGGAGCTGGATTCCATGTGGGATATAGAAGAGGAAGACTGCTCACTGACACTGAGTGAAGAGTGAAGTGATTTAGAATTAGCATTCAGTTAATAGGTATTTATAATTTTATACACTGTATACTTATTACTATACTTGTTGGATAAATTGATAATGGAATTGGACTTGATTCTGAATATTTATTATTGACAGTTTGACTCATATTCAACTACAAGTAATAAGTATTGTTCATAATTTTTGTAATTTGAATTTTGATTTTTGTAATTTGTAATTTTGAATTTTGAATTCATGATTTTTGTAATGTAGAATGTTCAAGAAATTTGTAATTTGATATAACCTTGTGAAGTCCCGCACAAAATCTTTTGTAACCTCTCAACTATTTAATCTTGTAAATGATTAACCTTTCTGAAGTTACACCTTTCTGCCAAATGCGTCATCGTAGCTTCGTAACCGCCAACACTAATGGCCAAAAAACCCTCACAAATCTCTGTAAACCAACTATTCCTAACAAAGAGTTCCAAAGTTACACACGTCGTTAGTCGGGAGTCCCTCAGAAGTTCAGAACCCATTAGCATCCTAACCACTTAACCGTTGAGAGTTACGAAACAACTCAGCATTACTTCAAAACATTGATGGTGGTCTTTTAGTAACATGCACATGCTTAAAGGTTCTTTTAAGTGACTTGAAAAAGTAATGATGAAATAGAACCGATCTGAGCCTTTCTAGGGTTTAATGGATTTTTAGAGCATATCTCAAGTTATGTGGCTATTAACATTTTGATCAAAATTTAGGCCTTCGGTAGGAAAATTGCAGGAAATTCTCAAAGCAATTGTGAAAACTGAAAATACTACCAACATGGTCAATTTATTATTTGTCAATTTCCTAATTTCCTAATATTAAGCATTTACTTAAGTAGAATTGAGATTCTTGACTTGAGCCAATGAGCTCTTTACAAAATTACACAGGCACAGTGACAAAAAAATTGAAAATTACAAAATATCCATGTATTAAACTTAACTTCCTTGAAATTTATACATCAAAATTTCAAATTCAAGAATCAATGATCATAGTACTAGTAACCAGACTCAAAGGTGAGAGGACAGAGACTTGAAGTCTCAGACTTCTATGATTTATCAGAAAATTACAAAATATCCTTGTATATTTGTATTAACTAAAATTTCCTTCAAATTTATACATAAATGTCAATGATCAATGAATATGATCAATGATTAGAAAATAAAAAGTAACATTAGCATTTGGAAAATTAAACAAATTTGGAAACAATTATAATGTTATTAGAGTGACAGTTGGCAGCCTGGACCACAAACATAAGATACCATATTCAAATTAACTGACCTCCCTCTATTGGCTCTTCAATGTGCATCTAATACCACAACTATCTCAACTACTTCCATCATCCATATCAATGTGGCAAGACCAATGCTTGAATCTCTCCAATGTTTTCCCACACCACAATTTCCCTCTTTGATGGCCAAGTTACCTCTCTAACTGTCTCCAAGTCTTCAAGGAATTTGTTCCACTTGGCATCTGTTATGGCTCGAGATTCAGCAACAAACTTATTCATGTCAATCTCCTACTTGTATAATTCATCCACAACTTCATAAAAAGTTGAAATGTTAGCATCACCAACAAAATAAGAAGCCACCTTGCTACATTCCATAATTTGGTTAAAAGAATCAGCCCACTCCTGGCATTCCTTCCAGTGTCCCTCTTTGTCCACAATAGCAGGGATATATCCTTCAAACTCTTCAACAAAAACCTTAAGCTTTGCCTGAATGTTTTGTAACTTGCCAGTGAAAAATGCATACAAATCCTTTACTAATAACACCATTTTCTTAACATCAATTATTTTGTCCAGTTTCCCATTAGTAAAACTAACCTATCAAAGAATTGCAAGTATGGGCCCCAAGTATTAAATAATGGGGTTACTATAGACAATGCATTAGAACATTGATATTATGTCCCCTGCAAAAGAAATGAAAGTACTATGAAGGATTTGAGACTTCACTTTTAAAATATTTACTCTGTGCAATAGCACCTTCTTCAAAGTCTCCTTTTTAGCAATTCTAGTATCAGCTGGCTCGAGCTGATCAACGTCCATTATTATCTTTTCTATTGCAAGTTCTGGAGCTAAGCCCCCCTCATGCTCAATTTGGACCCTGTTAGCACCTGCAATAATTTTCATGGCTTTGTTATCTTTACTCTGGTCCCTGTAGGTTTTTCTCTACCTCTGGCTTAAACCCTAGGTCAAAAATTTAAAATCTAGCTGTTGGTGAGAAAAATCCCTAATTTTCCCTAGCCTTGTTATATTTCATTGTTACCTTTTTCCAGTCACATAAGTCATTAATCCGCATGTGCACCTTTTTTCTTTCCCAGTCTATCGCCAGTTTGCATAGTCCTCCGGCAGTTAGCATTTCTTTTCGGTGATTCAACAACTGTTTGGTCATGAAGTCTCCTGTTCCCGGCGGTTTAACCCTTAACATTTTGTGACTCTGCTAGCAGTTTCATTTTCTTTGGTCATGTGTTCACGTGGTTAGTGGGGCCTGGCATCATAGTTTCTTTCAATCTAATGGTGGGCTCATGATCGCATGGGGTAGGAATATTCCATGCAATCATGCGACGACCACCCGATCTTCCAACATGTTGCGGTCTATGCGCGGTGGGTCCTTGTTTGCTCAGTCATCCTAACTTGGTGGATTTTCATTGGCCATGGGTGGTGATTTGGCAGTTGTCAATGGGACCAAGGTTTTCGGCATGTCTTTGAGGGGTCTAACATTTGTAGAGGATCTATGGTTGGCGTATGATCTCATGGGTTCTATCAATGCCATGCAATCTTACGCCAACCATTGATCTTACCTTTTTCTTAGGTGGAAAAGGGAAGGTGGGTCCTCTAATAGTTGGAGCCGATGTGCGTGATTTTCATTGGTGAAAGGGTAACGATGCAGTGGGACCATTGGCGAAGTGGTGCTGATTTGTTTTGCTTTGATTGGTCAGCAGGTTTGTGACTTGGCGGTTGTTAGTGGGGCCAATTTCTCCAAAGGGGTTAAAGCACTACAAGATCATGTGGTTGTTGTTATACCACTTGGGTAAGATGCATGATGGTTAAGTCTATAGTATAATGATAGCTATTGATCTTGTCTTAAGGGAGATACTTTGCGGTGGGTCCGATGTGCTACGCGGCGCTGAGGTGCTCATTTCTGATTGGCTGAGAGACTGATGACGAGGTTGGAGATGTTTCAAAGCTTATTTAACTGATTTAAAGGATAGTTTGGGCCACCCGATGTGCCGGGAAGAAATAAGATTGACAGTCACATTTTAAACCTGATGATGTAGTTGTTTTAGTTCAAATTCAAATCTTTTGGCAGGGTTTTTTGCTAGGGTTTGAACCAGAGAGCCATATAAAACAAAACGGTGGTTGAGATTTGATTGCACCAGGACATTTACGGTTGGAAAATAATGAAGAAGACATAGGTTGTTGTGCAGATTAGATTTTTCTGTCCTGGGGTGCCATGCCGAGTAAATGAAAAGGACTATTATTTGACACAGACGGCTAGGGTTTGATGTTTGTCAGAGATTTCCATGACCTGTACACGCAAGATTTTTCATTGTTGGCTCTAGCATTAATTTTTGTTTTCCCTGCAACAAGAAATCAATTTAAATTGTATCTACAGTAAGCCTTGAATATGAAGCCAAATATTTGTATAATCAGATTTGATCTGATTCTCCCAGATTTCTAGGCTTTTCTTGCACTCTTTCATTTCTTGTTCAGAGTGGTTGTTGCAAACCTAATTTTTTCCTAAATGATCCTTTTCTTGTTGCAATCCTTGTTCCTATAAAAGGATTTTCAAGATCATTTAGAAGGGTTCACAATTTTTGGTCCTAAGTTTTTGGTTCTAGAGCTAGTTCCATGAATGTTCTACCTTGTAAATATTTCCTTCTTCTCTGCATATAGGGTTCCCTCTTTCCTTTCTGGATATGGGAATATAATAAAGGTTGTAATAGTTTGTCTTATGTATGAGATTTCAGTATATTTTTACTGTTATCAAACTATCTCCATTTGAATCCTAAACTTGTTGATTATAGCATCAAGGATGTTTGGTTTTCCCATTTGCACTTCCCATGTGTTTGTAATGGAGTTATCTTCATAGAGATAACTAAGTTCAAGATTGGTTTTCAGATATGTATGAGCTGGGTTATCAAGGGTATCCCATGCTTGTCTTCCAGTAGATGCTGCTTAATGTATTCCTTGTTAGGATTAACAAGGTAAAAATATCAATTATGTGAAAATATAACTAATATCAGAAAATAATAAACCACACAGAAGAGAACACAAGACACAAAGATTTAACGTGGTTCACCCAATCCCTGGGCTACGTCCACCAACAGTGAGTCCAATATTATTATTATCCAGTGATTACAACCTGATTACAATCCGTAATCCCTTACAGCTTAATTCTGTTGCAAGTACTAAAATCATACATACAAAAATCCCTAACCCTAAGCCTTATTATACAATATTTTTGCCGCTTTAGGGTTAGAATGAATTATAACATGTCGGCCCAAATAATTGAAAAGTAGTCAGCCAAATAACCCCGATGAGGTCGGGAGGAAAAGTGTACAGTACTTTCCTGGATAGTACTTTCCTGATTAGTCACCACAAGCTAACAATCTCCCACTTGGTGACTGATCAATATCCACACTATACAAAAAAAAAAAACCTCCCACTTGGAGACTGATCCTGTAGCAATACCGCTACCATATGAGGCTCCCACTGGATCGAACCACCCTAGACTCAACTATTCCTTTATTTTGTTCAGTCTAGAAGACCAACTGAAGCTGAACATGAGTTCAACTTCTCCCTTGTTACTACCTTTGTAAACATATCTGTTGGATTATCATCAGTATGAATCTTTTCCAGCCTTAACTTCCCATCATCCAAAACTGACCAAATGAAATGGTACCACAACTGTATGTGTTTTGTCTTTGAGTGCAAAGCAGAATTCTTTGCAAGATGAATGGCACTTTTGCTATCTGTATGTAGAAAATTATCCTTTTGTGGATGTCTCAATTCTTCCATGAAGAATTGAAGCCATATCATCTCCTTGGCTGCCTCTGTAGCAACAACATACTCTGCCTCTGTAGTGGATAAAGTAACCACCTTTTGTAGTCAAGAAATCCAACTCATTGTTGTCCCACCAACAGTAAATATATAACTTGTAGTACTCCTCCTGCTATCTATATCTCCTGCCAAATCTGAGTCAACATAACCTTGTACAGTAGTAGTAGAACCCCCAAAGTGTAAACACTTATTGGATGTACCTCTCAAATATCTGAGAATCCATTTGACTGCATTCCAATGCTCAATACCAGGGTTACTCATATATCAGTTAATGACTCTCACTGCGTGTGCAATATATGGCCTAGTACATACCATAGCATACATTAAGCTCCCTACAGCTGAAGCATAAGGTACCTTAGACATTTTAGTCTCTTCTTCTGGTGTCTTGGGACACATATTCTTAGTCAATTTTAAATGACCAGGCAAAGGTGTGCTGACAGCTTTGGCATTTTCCATAGAGAAATGTTGCAACACCTTCTCAATATAATCAGCCTGAGATAGAGATAATTTCCTATTTATCCTATCTCTACAAATTTTCATACCAAGGATTTGTTTTGCTGCCCCCAAATCCTTCATAGCAAAAGATTTTGCTAACTGTTGTTTCAACCCCTGAATATGATCCATGTTAGACCCAGCTACAAGCATATCATCAACATATAAACATAAAATAATGTAGCTATCATCATCCAACCTCTTAAAACAAACACAATGGTCAGAATGACACTGACTATATCCATGCTCATTCATAAAAGTGTCAAATTTAATATACCATTGCCGAGGTGCTTGCTTCAAGCCATATAAACTTTTCTGCAATCTACACACCAAATTCTCCTTACCCTTGACCTCAAATCCTTGTGGCTGAACCATATATATTTCTTCATCCAAATCACCATGAAGAAAATCTATTTTAACATCAAGTTGCTCTAAATGCAAATCTTCAGTAGCCACAATACTTAAAATAGTACAAATAGAAGTCATTTTAACAACAAGAGAAAATATCTCATCAAAATCAATACCATGTTTCTGTGCAAATACTTTTACGACTAATCTGGCTTTAAATATTTTCTTACCTCCATCCTCTTCTTTTATCCTGTAAACCCATTTATTTTGTAAAGCCCTTTTACCTGCAGGTAACGTACATAAATCCCATGTTTGATTTTTCAGCAAAGAGTCCATTTCATCTGTCATTGCAGACTCCCACTGAAGCTTTGTATCCACCTGCACAACTTCATTATAACATTCAAGTTCACCAGCATCTGTTAACAAAATAGAATACAAAGATGGAGAAAATCTTTCTGGAGGTCTACTTAGCCTTGTTGACCATCTAACATTCACTAGTGTGTGTGGTATTTGTTGTTGTTGTTGTTGTGGAGCATAAGGAACTACTAGAACATGAACTTGTGGAGTATCATCCAGTACTACATAATCATTTTCTTTCTTCTCATGTTGTAGCAACAGATCTTTGTACAATACTTTCTCATTGAATATGACATCCCTGCTTCTTACAATTTTATGATTTTCAAAATCCCAAAGCCTATAACCAAATTCATCAATGCCATATCCAACAAATGCACATTTCTTTGACTTAGCTTCCAACTTGGTTCTATTTTCAGAATCTATAAGTGCAAAAGCTTCACAACCAAAGGTTTTGAGAAAAGAATAACTCACCTTCTTACCACTCCATGCTTCCTCTGGAATACTACAGTCCAAAGGAGTAGAGGGGCCTCTATTGATTAAATAAATAGCATTGTTCACAACCTCTACCCACATATTTTTGATCAGCCTAGCATGCAACCTCATACTCCTTGCACGCTCCATTATTGTCCTGTTCATGCGTTCAGCCACTCCATTTTCTTGTGGAGTCCTTGGTATAGTTTTCTGCCTACGAATACCATTAGAGGAACAATATTCTTCAAATTTTGTGCTGCAATACTCACCACCATTATTAGATCTAAGACATTTTAACTTTTTACCAGTCTCATTCTCAACTAAGCATTTCCATTTCTTAAAAGTTTGAAATACATCAGATTTCTATCTAAGGAAATAAATCCATACTTTTCTTGTTGCATCATCTATAAATGTAACATAATACAGAGAGCCACCAAGGGAAGATACCTGAGCTGGTCCCCATACATCTGTATGCACAAGCTCCAATCTCTCATTTTTCTTTTCCTTCCCATTCTTCACAAAACTAACTCTCTTTTGTTTTCCATAAACACAACTTTCACAAAAATCCATATTGACACATTTCAGACCAGGTAAAACTTTCTTTGAATGAAGTAATTTCATACCTTTTTCACTCATGTGCCTGAGTCTATTGTGCCACAGTGTTGTGTCAGAATCTACAACAATGGTCTGATGTTCTTCCTGTTCAACTGTAGCCACTGTTCCTGAACATTCATTTTCTTCTGAAATAATTAAAGTAGAAGGAACAATATGACCTGTACAAAGATATAAGGTGCCTACTTTCACACCTTTTTCTACTACTTAGGAACCTTTTGAAACATTCCAATTTCTATCATTAAAAGTAACTATGCAACCCTCATCACCCAGTTGCCCTGCTGAAATTAAATTTCTACTCAGCCTTGGAACATGTCTTACCTCTTGTAGTAGCCAATGATTCCCATTCTGCAACTTAATCTTGATTTTTCCTTTTCCAACAATTTGACAGGGTTCATTATCTCCCAAATAAACTAGCCCAAAATCCCCTTGGACATAATAAAAAAAATAACCTCTATGGGGTGTAGCATGAAATGAAGCCCCTGAATCTAACACCCATGAATCATCAACATTTTCTAAAGACAAAAGCAAAGCATCCTCTTCAGATTTGTTACTTACCACATTTGCCTCCTTGTTTTCATCATTTTTGTCTCCTTGATCTTTCTTCTGAGACCAACAATCTTTTTTCTTATGTCCTGGTTTTCCACAGTACCAGCAATCATTTGGCCCTTTGGATTTAGACCTCTTTCCCTTTGATTTGCCTCTTGATTTCCCACGATTTCCAGAGTTGTTTCCTCTATCTCTTGTTTTGCCTCTTCTTTCTGCATTCAATACACTACCCAATGTGGATGCCCCTGAGCTTTTCCTACGAATTTCCTCACTCAATATAACACCAACAACATCATCAAAATTTAGGGTATTTGAACTAGAAACAAAATTACTAACAACCATTACCAAGCCATTCGAAACTTTCTGGCTAAGAACACAAAATCAAGAGAGCCCTAACCTCATCATCGAAAGTAATTTTAACTGAGGTTAACTGACTTGTGACTATATTAAACTCATTCAAATGATCAGCGACTGATCCACCTTCTACCATTTTCATATTAAATAAACGCTTCATAAGAAATACCTTGTTTGAAGCTGAAGGCTTTTCATACAACTTCGCTAGGGTGTCCATCAAATCTTTAGCTTTTGTTGCTCCAGTAATATTGAATGCCATCGATTGTGCCAGGCATAGACGAATACTTCCCAGTGCCTTCCTATCCAAAATATCCCAATCTTCCTAAGACATTGCTGCCTCTTTCTTGGCTATTCCCTCTAATGGCCGCCAAAGATCCTTTTGATAGAGATAGTCCTCCATTTGCATCTTCCATAACTAGAAGTTTTGCCCATTAAACTTATCAACCTTCAGCCTACCCTCCTCTGTCATTTCTCCCACTTAACCGAGAGACTCTCCCACTAACTCATGAGACCTGCTTTAGAGAATAGATGAAAGAACGAACGAAATAACCTCACTCTGATACCACTTGTTAGGATTAACAAGGCAGAAATATCAATTATGTGCAAATATAACTAATATCAGAAAATAATAAACCACACAGAAGAGAGCACAAGACACAAAGATTTAACATGGTTCACCTAATCCCTGGGCTACGTCCACCAACAACGAGTCCAATATTATTATTATCCAATGATTACAACCTGATTACAATCTGTAATCCCTTACAGCTCAATTTTGCTGCAAGTACTAAAATCATACATACAAAAATCCCTAACCCTAAGCCTTATTATACAATATTTTTGCTGCTTTAGGGTTAGAATGAATTATAACATGTCAGCCCAAATAATCAAAAAGTAGTCAGCCTCAAAAAAATTATACAATACTTTCCTGGATAGTACTTTCCTGATTAGTCACCACAAGCTAACATTCCTTGTTTATAGGTCTCTTCTAAGGGGAGGGTTAAAATCCTTTGAATAGGTGATAACATATCTGGGTACACAGGTGGATTGTTGAAGTGAGGTCTAATTGATGGTGTATGATTGATGTAAGGCATCAACATATTAGGATATATTGCTTTCTTGTTTCATATCTCTATTACAATGAGGTATTTGACTCTGTTGCCCATTGGATAAGGCACTGGTCTATGAGAGACTTAGGGTATTTTAGGGGTCCATTCAACCCAACATCAATCATTCAAATCAAATACCTTTCCCTTTCATGTTGGTAGTAGTAGTAGAAGGTCCTTTCTAGTCTTTTAGATTCATTTCATGCAAGTAGGGCTATTGCATAAGGTCATGGTTTCATTGGGGCACATGATACCCATAGGGGTCTAAAAACTATTCCACAATAATATATCTGCAGGTCTATTGTTTGTCATGAGGTGTCTTGAGTGTGCAGATAAGGCAATACCCTCGTGAGTGATGTGGAGCTCAAAGAAGAAGGAGGATTCCTTTCAATCCTCATCAATTAGACTGTTTCCCGTCAAACTTGAGTGCACAATCTGAGAATCAAGCCCATATATTTATTCAAGTTTGGTCCTGCAGGGAAAAGCACCAACAGACCCCTGCATCACAGACCTCTGTAAATGCCTTGGACTTATTTTTTAGAGTATTTATTTCATCTTTTAGCTCCTTCACAGTCTTATCTTCTAGATGCCACATAATCTTTGAATGTCCTGGCTAGCCTGTTCTCCAAGTCCTCAACCACTGCTTTATTCATGGAAGATGCATGATGTAGGAGATTTTCTATCTCTGATCCTGTAGTGTCTTGCAACCTCCATATTAATTGGCTAACCTATGTGGTATCTTGGATGTCAACCAATCTGGGCTTACTAGATTCTAGGGCCACACACCATACTGCTAGTGTCTTAGTGTCCATATTGAATCCAGAACCCCTCGTGAGTCCATCAGGGCCAAAAGCTTCATAAGCTACAACTTTATCTTGCCTCTTGATTTGGTCAATCAGGAATGAGGACTCCAAGTCCCATCCAGGGATCAACAACATGCCACTTCTCTTTACAAGATCTCTTACCTCCTCCACAGTTAATGTTTCACTATTGGGATCATAGGCCTGTAATTTTTCAATCATTTGAACAATTTTTTCCTGTGATTCCCTTGGTTTCAAAGACAGTGTTAATTCATTCTTCTTAACTCTAAAGAGGAAACTTTTAAACTCATCGAACTTGATGAATTCATCATCATCTATAAAATCTTTAGCTTGGATGACCCTATCATCCAATCTAGCTGCAGCCAATTCTAACTCATCTACGACCTTTTCTCCCTCATCTGCCATTGATGTCAAATTTTTTTGTCTTAAGTCAGCAAAGTAATGGCTATTACCAGACAAGATTTGTAGTGCCTTTTGCCTTGCCTTTTGTGGTACATTCATCAACTTTTGTTTCTTTGATGGCCCCTGCTCAGATGTGGATGGCTTAGCTTGTTCTATTTCTCCCATAAACTCCACATTAGGTTCAACTTCTTCAGGGTTTATTCTGTCCTCCTCCTTCTCCTCAGGGATTTCTGGCAATTTAGACATAATATCTTCGTAATTCTCTATACACATTTCAATTCTCTTAATGTATTTGAGATTAGGAAAGAAATCGGGGAAGGTAGGGTTTGTCTTTTTCAGTTGTTCCTCTACCCTTATGATATTATTCCATTTACAGGTTCTCTCTTCATAGGTAACTTTACTATAAACATTTCTAATAACATACTCCTTTGCCATAGGCTGATTTAGAGACAAATTGTGATTCTTCATTTCTCTCAATGCTCCTCTAACGAAGTCTTCAAGGTCATACATCCTTGCTTTACCAGAGGGAAATCTCAATTGTCTCAGGAATTCATGGATTTGGTCCACAACATCTTTACCTATAGAGAAATCCCCTATTTGGAACCTCCTTGCCAGAAAGGTTCGCTTATGTTTTTTAGGGCCTAAGTGCTCTCTATCCATCATGATAAGTTGCCACATGAATTCTACTATTGCCAATCTTTTTGGGACAAATTTTGGCAGTATGTGTGGAGGTTGAGGGCAAGCATACACTCTTGTAATAGTAAAATTCTAAAAAAAAAACATATCACCCCAATTGTGCTTGATGTCATTGTCAATATTAAATGCTAAGGGTCTAAGCAATTTTCTAACAAGTAAAGGAAATCTTTCCCTCACAATAGCTAACATGTTCATTATTGGATCCAAAAAATCACTGTAAAAAGAAATGGAATTAGAGAAATGGTATGTTCTATGCCATAACCTGGTCCACAGCTGAACTAGAACAATTCCTCCCTCATTCTCAGTCTCATCAATGAACCCTGGGTTGATGTATCCAATATTGAAATAGAGGATCAGGTGCATCAGCATGGAGTAGTGATTGAAATTGAAGCTTTTCAAATTAGTCTTTGCATTCATCAACTCAGAGTGCATTACATTGATTATGTGCCCCACATAATCAAACTCCTTGTTGGTGTACAGTTCCTAAACATCTATAGCCATGACAAAAATGTCAGGAGTCACTGTCGAACCTCCATCTAGTCCAATAACTTTGTGTAGACCGTAGATTGTATTCTGGAAATAGGGAAAGAAAAGCTCAATATCAAATGAATTTGCAACCTTCTTCAGTAACAACCTCACCTCTTTATTTTCTCTATGAATATTCTTCCTCATAACCCTTCCATGGTAGTAATTTCTCTATCTATTAAACAGGACCTCCTCTCCTGCTAGGTCAATATCCACGCTCATAGGTCCCTGAAGGTTGAAATCTTGAGTAAAAGATGCTCTATCTAACATGCAGAGTATAGACTTGTCATGCTTGTGGAAAGCTTGTGTCATTGGATTGTATGCTTGAATTAGCACTTTCATGAGGTCTACATCCAAAAAAACCTCAGGTACTATCAACTTTCCCAAGTTCCCATCCCATGGGTTTGAAATAGGAGGGCCTCTAATTCTATTGTTATAGAAAAACATGAAGAGCTCATACCCAGTTGTGTTTAGGCATTCAACATCCCTGCAGAATGCATAAGGGTCCCTCCATTCATAAGTGTTAGCTGATTGCAAATTTGAGGATCCAGGCAATAGTTTCATCCATTCTTCAGTGTATATGTTTAGCCTCTTTGTTCTTGATTGCACAATGACATTCTTTTCCAGTACTGCAAAAACATCAGGAGGTCCTTGTTCTGCCATTCTTTTAAGTACTAAACTCTCTAGTTTCTCTTCAAATCTGGAAATTATGGATGCTCTAAAGTGTGAACTGTATTTAATAACTAACAAGTAACAAGAAACTCACAAGTACAACTAGGCTACTAGCCACCAGGCCACCTACTATATTAAAAAATTAAAATCTCAATGTCTCATCAAGCACACATGCATGAAATTAGTAATTACCTTTTTTAAAAAAGTGTCACTTCCACTCTTCCAGCATAGATTTGGTGGTGATCCAAGAGAAAATAATTAGCGCATTATCAAAGTGACACTAACGATACATCTAAGTTTCTAACCCTAGGTCCCTATCTCAACTTTGCTAAATTGCTACCTGCAAATTAGGGGCCTTGGCCCTTGGCCGTTTGAATTTGAAATCCAAAAACTTTGAGACTCTCTAAGTCACACAACACCTTTTCAAAACTTCAAGATTGTTAAACTGACCAAAAAAATGAAACCTTGAGATGTTACAACATAGCTTGGCATGCCGCATGACACTTGTACTTCCCACTTTCCACGTGGCATGCAAATTACTCTCTATCTCTCAATTTTCAACCCCATACAAAGTTACACATGAAGTTAGTCAGGACTTTGAAACCCCTAACCATCATAATAAATTAACCGTTGAGAAGTTACGAAACAGCCAGGCGTAACTTCAGAACCCCTAACCATCATAATAAATTAACCGTTGAGAAGTTACGAAACAGCCAGGCATAACTTCAGAACTAATCACCATCATAATAAATTAAAGTTTTAAATGTTGAGAAGCTATGAAACAACTAGGTGTAACTTCAAAACCGATCACCATCATAATAAATTAACCGTTGAGAAGTTACAAAATAGGTAGATGTAACTTCAGAACCGATCACCATCATAATAAATTAACCGTTGAGAAGTTACGAAACAGCCAGACATAACTTCAGAACCGATCACCATCATAATAAATTAAATTTTTAAATGTTGAGAAGCTACGAAATAGCTAGGAGTAACTTCAGAACTGATCACCATCATAATAAATTAACCATTGAGAAGTTACGAAATAGGAAGGCGTAACTTTAGAACCAATCGCCATCATAATAAATTAACCATTGAGAAGTTATGAAACAACCAGGTGTAACTTTGGAACCGATCACCATCATAATAAATTAAACACTGAGAAGTTATGAAACAACCAGGCGTAACTTCGGAACCAATCACCATCATAATAAATTAACCGTTGAGAAGTTACGAAATAGGCAGGCGTAACTTCAAAATAGATCACCATCATATTAAATTAAACATTGAGAAGTTACAAAACAGCCTGGTGTAACTTCAGAACCGATCACCATCATAATAAATTAACCGTTGAGAAGTTACAAAATAGCCAAGCGTAACTTCGGAACAAATCACCATCATATTAAATTAAACATTGAGAAGTTACGAAACAACCAGGTGTAACTTCAGAGCTTAGAGTGGGTTCCAATTTATTTAGTACTCTGATTTAGCATTCTGATTTACTAATTACAATTTACATATTTTTCAATTTATAAATAATAAAACTATTATTTAATTTCATGATTCACGTAACATGTTACTATATTAGAATTTAGTGTATTGACTATTGAAATTTAAAGTATTAGAAAATAACGGCAACGCGTATTACGTAAAACTAAAAATAGTAACACTATTTGAAAAAGAGTCTTTTGACTTCTCAATGTTTCATTTGTATACAGTATTACAAATTTATAGACTATAGTATTACTATTTAATTCAAAAACTGGTATACAATATATTATATACATAATACTGGTAACTTAAACTAAATCACTGATTCACAATTTCACTGAACGGCTGTGGACCAACCATTTTCAAAACCAAAATGAAAAGTACATTCGATTATTTCATTTTTACAAGTTACAGCTTACAAGTAACAAAAATTTTTGTAAGATCCACAAAGAAAAAAAATTTAGTCGATGCGCAGACCAGCAAATAATGGGATCATCTGATTCATCTCCTCTTGGAATGCCTCCTAGTCAAAGCCATGATCATAAAAAATGGCACGTATCTCCACCTTGTCATGTTCTACTTCAAGTTCGAACATGTCACTCAGGTAACTGGTGTAATTGGTAGCTTGATGATGATCCCTTGCTGCAAACATTAGATGACTGAGGACATCCTATTGAATCTCCTCCTCCATATCCAAATTTGGTTGGATAACAAGTTCTGGGTTCTCATTTGATGATCCCTCAACTACTAGAAGACCCATTCTGTGAAAGCACCCAAAAAATATAAATAATCACCAACTTGTCATCCAAATTTAGAAATTTAGAAAGCTCCTATGCTTTGCAATTCCACTACCGAGGAGTATATAAAGAAAATAATCACCAACTTGCCAGCCACAATAAGTTTTGAAGGAATGTTTCACGTCAGGTGGCTTGCTCGAGAAAAGGAAATTAATGAATATTGGTAAAGAAAAACTGCAGACATTGTAATGTCTTGCGTAACTTGGCTCTGAAGTGAAAAGAAGAATAATAAATGTTGATGAATCATAGCTCATATCTCGTAAAATTATCCTTTTTAATGTCTAATCAAAATCCTGGCTTGGATTTATGTACCACTCAAGTTACACAAACTGCTAGCGTTGCCTCAGAACCACCATATCCTAGCTACGATTTTAAATTTTGAACTATCAACTTGGTAGCCACATTAAACTTTCACGTAATGTGACTTGGCTTTGAAAAGAAAGATAATGAATGTTTATGATTCATAGCTGAGATTTTGTACAAATTAACCTTTTTTTACATCTAATCAAAATCTTGTTGTCGTTAAGTCTCATTAATTGTACTTCAGTGTTCAATGTCACTGCAACTTCGTGGCTAAGTTACACAGATTACCAACGTGGCCTCGAAACCCCCATATCTTACCTATGATCATAACCTCTGAAGTCACGTACACTGTCAACCTTTCCTTTGCATATCTTCATGGCTTTCAACTGCAACCTGCCAGCATAACCGCCGAAGTCACGCACACCGTCAACCTGACCATTACGTATCTTCGTAACTGTCAGCATCGACCCTCCTTTTAGCCTGCCAAAACTATGCACATTGTTACCAGTCACCACAAATATTCACCAATTTATATTTTTATAATATAAATATTGCTTATATTCACCAATTTATATTTTTTATAATATAAATACTATTTTATATTCGCCTATTTATATTTTTGTAGTTATGAAACAAAAACACAATTTCCCAAGATAGTTCCACCTAGTTTTAGGGAGCATCAATGATTCGCCAATTGAGATTATTTTTTTTTCTTTGAAAAGAAAATAATTTCGCCAATTTTTAATTTTTTTTCCTATCTAACTTTCGCCACTTTTTTACACCTTTTTTGAAGGGGGGGTTTCTTAAAGATTACCTTGCTTACCAGATCTTCCTTTTTACTTTCATTCCATAGTGCTCTCCTTACCATCAAGTTATTTTCCTTCTCTAGTTCATTCGGTGACTCTTCTTGCACCAAAGAATTTCTACTACTACCAACCTTCTTACTAGCATGTGTACATTCCAAAGATCTATGTCCTTCTCCACAATTGTAACAAGTTCCTCAAAAATTACCTCTGCTATAACCACCTCGATAGTTACTGCCTCTGCCTCTAGATGAACTTTCACCTTTCCACTCGGTCTTGCCTTTGTCCAGATTTGTATTTTCAAGTTTAGATTTACTATTTTCACCATAGGATCTACCTCTTCCTATAGGAAATCTACCACCTCAACCTCTTTGTCTCTATTCATGTCTTTTGTTCAATTTCTCCTCGAATTCAATGCAAATTGATAAGCTTCTTCAATGTTCTCCAACTTGACCAAACTAATTTCCTCTTGGATAGAAACTCTAAAACCATTCAGGTATCAAGCAATTCTTTCCACATCATCTTCATCATGTCTAGATCTAATATCCAATCTTGATTTTGTCTTTTCCTTTCTTCTTCCGATCCAATTGCAAATGCTCCCACTACAAGGATGCATGACCTTTCAACTTTGTCCCTGCAATCTTCATCTTCTTTTCCTCAGATAAATTTTCATACTCAAAATATTTTTCCATCTCGGTGATCCAATCTATCAATTCATCAGAATCCAATTTCCCACTATATTTAAGAGGATTGAAATGTGGTGTTGACTTCAAGTTTTTCAATTCCTTCAAGAATCTTTCTTCACCCTGATCCATCACAGGTGCAGGTTCTGCTTCACCTTGTTCCACTTCAACTTAATCATCACTAACATCTTCAAGATGTTTGCCTCTTCTCTAGGCTGTTTCAATGGCTTCTAACCTAGTAGCAAGTTGTCTCAACATGCCTGCCAATCCTGGATCTACTTCTCACCTCCCACGAACCATCTTGGAACCCTCTGCAATTGCAGGTCAGATTGCAATTTGCTACCGCACAATAATTTAACTAGGGCTTCACAAGTAGGAACCTACAAACCTAGATCCACAGACCTAGATCTAGATCTCACCTCACTCTAATACCAGCTGACGCAAAGGGTAGGGTCAAGAGGGGCCAAACAATGACACACCCTAATGATCCAGCCTGCTCAACAACACGTGGAAGAAAACAACAACACAGTGAGAGAGATAATGCAAGATCTTTCATTAACTTTCATCAAATAGATTCATACATGCTAGGCTATAAGGCCTTCCCAGTTAGGGCCACATATTACAATGAATTATAGAAGTCCACAAACATGCGAGGATCTACCCACAATCTCTATTCTACTATCTTCTATCTTCTATCTTCTACCAAAACTCACTCCCTAAACTCTAACCAAACAACTATACTTATACAAGAGGCTACCGAACTAAGTCGGCCTTCAAATCCATAATCAATGGAAGTAACGATCGTATCTAGGACCACACACTTCCTAATGATGGATACCAGCATCAAATCTATGACCCATAATCAATGCACAAGTTGGGCTCAACAAGAATTCAAAATAAACTCGTCGGTAAACAAGGTTACCAAGTGCTAGACAAGCATCATTAAGCACCAGGGAAATTCATTGAGTGCCAAAGAGATAACCGACCAACACCAACAAACATAGGAAACTGAGCAACACTGAACCAACTTGGTCAAAGTAGGAACCGAGCAACACAGACAAACTTCAAAATCTTTTTGGTGACACAAGATTTCCATGGACCCAAGATGCTCCTGCATCATAACTACCGTTGGATGAGCACAGATCGATGATGTACAATGGACTTTGGGATGAAAGGGAAAAACAACCCCATCTTTTCAAACCCATTCTGGAATCATGACATGTGTCACTAAACACGTTCCACTCACAGTCTCGCATGGTCTACCAACAATGTCATTTCAATTTAATGATGACGTGACATGTCTGACTTGTGAGGTGAGTCAGCCCGACTAGGTGAGTTAATGGGATCTATGGGGCCACCATACCACTCAGTGCACTCCCAACATAGTGACTAACAATGACATAATGAGCATTGGATGATTGTAGATCAATGACTGAAGTTACATTTCAGGCTAAAAGGAAAAAGAAACCCCATCTTTTCAAACCCGTTCCAGAATCATGACACGTGTCACTAAACACGTAACACGTTCCACTTGCAGTCTCACATGGTCTACCAATAATGTCATTTGATGATGATGTGACATGTCTGACTCGTGAGGTGAGTCAGTCGTTAGGTGACTAGGTGAGTTAATGGGACCCATGGGGCCACCACACCAGATAGTGACTAACAATGACATTATGACCACTGGATGATTATAGATCAATGACCGAAGCTGTATTTCAGGCTGAAAGGGAAAAGAAAACCCATTTTTGCAAACCCATTCTAGATTCATGACGCGTGTCCATTGTCCACTCACACGGTCAGCGACAAGTGTGATGACTGTAGATTGTACAATTTTGGTGCTTTAAGTTTCACTTTCCAGTTTCCAATCTAATTTTTCATTTATAAGTATAAGTAGTCTGTAGATTTAGAAAGGGGTTATGAATTCTAAATTTCTAGGTTGAGGATTGAGGTCTGAGGAAAGCAACAAAGTCTCTCAGCTCTCTTCCTAGTCATAGTCTACAAAAATTGAAACTAAGGGTAACGGGTAACTACTAAAATCCTGAACACCTACATCCCGCATTTTAAATTTTTCAAATCTCTTGATTTACAACTTTACTGTTTATATTATATAAAAAAAATTATCCTGTTAGGGTTTAATTTTGAATCACCCCTATAAATTGTAGGCTTGTAGCTATGTATAAATATTTGAATTTTCCTATGAGTAAATAGTGATACTGGTTACCAACTTACCACGATGGGAAAAACAAATATCAAGAATAAGACTATGAGTAAAAGGCCAAGTCTGATAATAGAATTCCACAATCTACTTAAAATGATCAGGTTTCACTGATTTATTCTATGATATTTATGATCTTGTTATTCATGGAAATAAGGGAATAATGGAAATTAGATTTGTACTTGAAAACAAGTGGAATGATCCAAATAAGGGTTCAAAATTTTATTCATTTAACCCCATGGTAAATGCAACAACAAATAAAATTGGACCGTGGGTTGTTGGGTCGGCACACATGGCGTTACCTCAAGTATTCCCTTGCCCAAAAATTGTCATGGTCTGCGCCAAAAATTATGATGAAACTAGAAAATAAATTGTGAATAAAAATACTCATGAGGAAATTTTGTCCATAACCGAGAGTGAATTTGCTAGTCTGTTGAACCTAGGGTTTGAACAAAAAAACTCAAAAGTGCACATTGACCTAGAGAAAGATGGCAGAGGATTATGAAAAATTAGATGCAACATAGAGAGATTCTTATATCAGAGGAATAACAAGCAGTTCTAGTCTAAGTCCAAATCACAAGCCTCCTTATGATTATGAAATGTTTGTGCCATGGGCACATGACAGTATTTCCTTGCTAGCATTTTTTTTGGGATTGGATAGTAACAAACAAGTGGGTGGCAGAATTCTTGAAATGCTTTTTCATATTCATTTTGAAAAAGAATGAGTAAAATATTGTTTTATTGAGCACATTGTTCGTTGCATGCAAGATCAATTACTAATTATTCAAAAAGGTTCACAGAAGACATTTATATTCACAACCTACTTGTGTTATCTTCTCTTAGCAAAGCATCATGCAATATTTTAGACAAACAAGCTTTGCAGTCAAGGCCAAAATCCAATATATGAGTGGACACCTCAGATAAGGATGATTCATAATAGAAGGAACTACAACAATTTTGTAGACTTCTTTTTGGCACCAATGTACCATAAAATTATAGGCACTCCAATGCCTAGATTGTCTATTACTTGTAGAAATTACATTCAACTTGGAAGTCAAATACAATTGGCTGACTGGTACTTAATGGAAGAGTACACTGTGTTAAGGTTTTATGATTCAGTGGTAGAACCCTACAGACTTCCAATACATGTAATAGAGAGGGTATTTGCATTGGAATATGTACAACATATGGCGAGCATAGATGTACTCTTTAATGGTCAGCAAAAGAAAATGATATTTCCTTCTGTTAGAGTTTTAGGTGACTCTACAACACCCCCAAGATTGAATGCAAGACCAAGATAAATTCCACAAGAGATTGGCAAGACAATTACATTAAGATGCAAGAATGATATTATTGATCATGGACATGATTAAAATGTACATAATATATAGGAAAGGAGATAAGAGACAATGATAAGGAGTTGATAAGCTATTACCTATGCTAGGTGTAATCACATGTCCACCAAATGTGGATCATCCTCCATTATGCAATAAAGTATGTGCAATGGATTAGGATGATAATGTGATAAGAGCACGAAAGGTGGATCTCACACACAAAGAGGTATGTGATGACAACTATCACAACTAAAGTGGAAATTCTCCTACACCATGTGCTTGAATGAGGTGCACACTCCTATGTGTCTCAATCACTAACTACTATGCAATGCATTATCCTAAGTAAGATTAAGTTAAGCGTAATTAGGAATATTTAATTACACCAACACCCCCCCTTAAGTGCAACTTAGGGAATGCACTTAAACTCACAATGCAAGATGTGTCCCAGGTACTAGGCCATGTTAGGTACCCATGTACAAAATGCAATACATGAAATGCATAACTCTCATAAAGTGGAGAAAGAGGGAAAACCTCATGGGAAAAACCCTCCCCCAAAAAGAGAGAAGAAAACAAGATGCATGGATGGATGCAGTGCTCAAGACCCCCCAAGAACTACATACATCATGTATATACAAACAATTATCCCCCCATAAGAAGGATAGTTGGAGACATGATATCTCCCCCATAATGAAGAATCTCCTACAAAAATGGTGAGTGCTTGAAGACAAAGTATAGTCCAATGACTACAAACAACATTTCTCCCCTTGGGAAGAAGATACACCAAGTACAAATGTAGGTGTGGTTCTCATTCTGGATAGGAACTAGGAAGTGGAATCCAAATGAAGTATGATGATGATGCCATGAACCAATCCATATCCAAATGAAAGAAGAAAGAAGGTCTCCAAATATGCATCTTTGAAGACTAAATAGGCCTCTCCAATCTCAAAGAATCTATCACATCATGTGACAAACCAAGTGAAGAAGAAGAATCAAGAATGCTAATCTCCAAAGAATGTGAAGAAGTATCTCCAATTGTGATGAAACTGTCATCAAAGAGAAGAGAAACCCCCTCAAGTATGTCTCCCAAATCTAAAATATGAGACTCCACAAATAATGAACCAATATCTAGCAAGTAAGAATCCCAATCAGGTAGACAAATAGATATCTCTTGCAATGAATCACTGGAATCACTAACAAGAGATGATTGTGTGATCTCAACTGGAAAGTAGGAGCTATAGGAGGAGCCACTGGATCATCCTCACTCTCAATTGCTGAAAATTCTTCAATTGCATCTAAATTATAATCATCATAGGGAATATTATCTGCATCATCAAGAGGAATGAGGAAATCTAAAGCAAGATCATCTGGGAATGGAGAAACATGTGGATCACCAAAAATCTCCCAAATGATAGTCCAAATTATGTGTGGACATCGAACACCTCTAAATATGGGGTAGATGTCATAGAAGAGACACAAACTGATGCTACCAATAATCAAATTTATAATATGAGCATTTTTTTCTCCCCAAACATATTGCTTCCCCTGTGACTTTGGCTCAAGAATGAGTCCATAAAGATGAGGCAAGAGATTAAGCCATCTACAATGTGTGATGATTCCTTTTGCCCATGACTCATAGTTATTCTTAATCAAAAGTACTACTACAAGATGTGTTTCATAGCCCATGATTACATTAATGATACACTTCTCTCATTAAAAATTGAGATCAACAAATTATTACACTCCAAAATCAGGCTATAATAGACTTAGATCATTATGCAAAAGACCAAGCAAAGGCTTATGCATTACAAATAAAAAAACTAAGCCAATTTTTAAAAGTACAATTTCTATTCATAGTCACTAAAATCTGATTCTAGATCTGGAAAATACAGAAAAAATTATGCACTTTCAAAAAAAATTGCACCTAAAAAGGAGTTCATATGAGCTCAAATGAGGCCTTGGAAGTTGCAAAAACTGAGATTTGTGATTTAAAAAAAAATTCAGTAATAGAGATCAGAAACCACCTGAACCATTGTGTAGATCATAAAATTTTACCCCAAAACAAAAAAAAATTACTCCAAAAAAGGAGTCCAGATGACTGGGATATCACTGTTTGAAAATCATCTTTGAAATTATTTTTTCTGAATCACCGTCGCCGCACTTCCAAAAATCAAATAGCTCTAGATTTGGCCTCGGGTGTTCAATTTGGATGAAATAAAATTTGATTTAGGGGTTTTTGGACCTCCTTAATATGATGTCAACCTTTGATTTGCACTAGCAAGCACCAATATTTACCTGCAATAGAAAGCCACAAAATACAAAACCCCAAATTTTCTCCAAATAGACTATGCAATGGTGATGTCCAAATACCTTTATTCTACACCCACAATTGAATCAAGCCAAGATTGCACTTCTTGAGAAGAGGTCTTCACACCTTGAGAGCTCTGATACCATGTTAGAGTTTTAGGTGACTCTACAACACCCCCAGGATCGAATGCAAGACCAAGATAACTTCCACAAGAGATTCACAAGACAATTGCATTAGGATGCAATAATGATATTATTGATCATAGACATGATTAAAATGTACATAATAGGCCTCCTTATATAGGAAAGGAGATAAGAGACAATGATAACGAGTTGATAAGTTATTACCTATGCTAGGTGTAATCACATGTCCACCAAATGTGGATCATCCTCCATTATGCAATAAAGTATGTGCAATGGATTAGGATGATAATGTGATAAGATCATGAAAGGTGGATCTCACACACAAAGAGGTATGTGATGAAAACTATCACACCTAAAGTGGAAATTCTCCTACACCATGTGCTTGAATGAGGTGCACACTCCTAGGTGTCTCAATCACTAACTACTATGCAATGCATTATCCTAAGTAAGATTAAGTTAAGTGTAATTAGGAATATTTAATTACACCAACACCTTCCTTTCCTTTCTCCTTTGGAGGGTTCACATTTGAGAGAAGAGGATTCAAAGTGGCACAAGCTTTTTTTTCAATTTTTCACTTTGATGTTGACAGTCACTGGCAGTATGATCCACTCAACATAATTGGAATAAAGCTTAGAGAGAATGGGAACTCTACAAGCAAATGTCAACATGAAAGTATGCCATTGATTAAAAAATTTAAAAATATAGAGTCCTGGGACAAGGTCAAAAAAGAGATAGAGAAATATGCTGCTGAAAATAATATGTCAATACAAGAATTGTCATCACAAATAATGGCATTACACAAACAGAAAGGAAAAGTGCAAGCCATGACATCATCTAATTTCTACCAAAAATCTGCTCAACCATCTACAATATCTATTCCAAAAGAGCTAATGAATGAATGTATGGATGATAATTGGACTCGAACCAAAATTTCTAATTTTTTGGAAATGAGGAAGAATCTCAGCAAGCCAAAGACCTCTGCAAATCTTTATGACGTGGAAGAGGATACAATGTTCAGTGAATTATAGAATAAGGAGCATCAGCTAAATCATATCACGATGATGATTATGACTATGACTAGGATTCTGTGTATCCCACATCCCGTGTGAATCCCACATCCAGTAATGTATATTCAATTAGTAGAGGAGTTGATGAGTCCACAAAACTTCAATATACCAAAGGGACAAATATTGTAGAAAAAATGGGCTACCCAGGTTTTGGTGGTTTGGGTCCTAGTGGACAAGGGCTTTGGTTTGTACCTAACCCACCAGCTCCACCAAAACATGGTGAGAAACTAGGCCTTGGGCTCAGAGTTCAATCATCATATTCATCAACTCAGTCAATTTCATTTGTTCCACCTATTCCAAGCACTCAGATTCAATCTGAATCAAGCATTCAAATTCAATCTGAATCAATTGCCACTCCCACAGCTATGGATATCATGGGTACAACTACAACTAGTGGTCTGAAAAGGACATTACAGATAAACATCAAAATAATGGTTCCCAAAGATCAAGGCAGTGTAAAGAAGCAAAAGGTTATGACAAGTATTAGTACAATAATGGAAATGGTGATTGTGAGTCCAACAATTGCCCAACCTTCAGGACAAAACCCTCAGAATAGTCCAAAAACTCCACATGTAATGGGTCAAGGTGTTGCTAATCCTCATGGTGGAATTAGAAGAACCACAAGAAACATAGGTGGAAGCTCGTACATTAGTGCAAGTGCTATTTCACCATTCAAACATTTAATTGTGTCACAAAACCTTGATTTTTGTTACAATAATTTTGTAACTAACTATGAACAATCAAAAAATAGGAATAGACAAAATAGTAAGATAGTGAAGATCGAAGTAGTTGTTGCAGCTCGTGATGTAGAACCTACATCCAACAGGTTATTTCCCACATATGACCCAAATAAAGATATGATGGAATTCATGGTTGTTATGCCCCCAGCTAGAGATAACAATCCACCAGAGAGTTAGTTAGATCCATCTCAATTTCAAGTTAGCACCCTCCAAATGTATTTAATCAAAATTAAAAATGTGGACAAGATAAATGTGTCAAAAATGAACAACCAAGTGGTCTATAGTTCAGTGATGAAGTTGGAGAGAGAGAGAGAGAGGAAAGCTTCAGGGCACAATAGATAAGTTAAAGGTAGACTTGGCAAATGCAAAGGCAAATGAGAAAGGGAAAATAGGTGCAAAGAATTAGAGAGAAGGATAAAAAAATTCATCCTCTAAAGAAGCAATTGGACAGCAAGAACATATGGACGCAAAACTAAAAACTCTGAGGGAAAAATTGGAATAGAGCGAAAAAAAACTTGAGGATGAAAAAGCCTCTTCATTAAGTTTATACAAAAACTTGGAGAATGAGGGACAGGCAAATAATAACTTAAAGAAAGAATTAGAGAATGAGAGGGTAAAAACAAAATAGTGGGAAGAGAAAGCAGAGAAAATAAAATAACATAGTGAACACCAGTTCTCAGAAATGAGAGAAGACCTAAAGAAGGCAAATAATACAATTAAAAATTATGAAAACAACTTGAATGACCATGTAAATAATACAGTCAAGAAAATAAAAAAATTCTTCTGGGGGAAAATAAAGATGTCTGGTGATAGGATGTGTGATTGGTTTGAACTAAATGAAACTCTTATAGATGTTTTTGGGAAGCTGAAAGAGCACATTGAGAAGAACAAAAGTTTTTGTCAGAGACAGAAAATTGCAAAGCAGATTATGCAAGAAATCAACAAAACCAGTGATAGGCATTTGGCAAGCAAGGGAATTCAAGACCACATTGGTGCAACAATAAAGGCGACCTCTGTCTTTCAAAAATGTCAGAAACTAACATAAGCAAAATAAAATCTTGCCTTATTCGGGCCAAAGCTTGCCAAGATGAATAGTAAAACAACCAAATTGATATCTCTTGGCTTGCCAAGTCCTGTTTCTGATTACTCATCAATGAATTTTTTTGGAAGAGAAGCTTAGAAAAAAAATTTGGAGGACACAATGATGTTTGATTTAGGCAACCTTCCTCAGGATAGAACTCATGAAGGCATTGCAAAGTGCATCAAAACATTCAAAAATTTGAATGCAGTAATGGAAGGAACATTGCTTTCAAATCACTCTTCCAAGTATGGATGGCTAACAAGGTTGCAGGTCATTTACTATAACATCACAAATTTTTCCCTTCCAACCGACGAAGAATGGAGCATACTAAAGAAACTGACAGAATCATCTTGATCTCATCAATCATAGTATGTGAAATTACTTTTAGTTTCAATCATCTCTATATCTTTAGTATATATCTTTGATATTATCCTAAATACTAGAATTGAGTTTAAAGTAACAAGTTTGAACTTTATTTTTTGAACGTGATCAATCTTGCAGTCTTGCAGATGCTATTGCCAATGCTAATGTACTAAACCGGCCTGTCAAATGCACAAATGTGCAACTAAATTTGTAGAGATGTTGTAGACTTGTAGTTCTCTTACTGATTTAGATTTTGAGACTTCACATCAGGCAAATCAACCTGAAGCTGTTGTTTCTCCCTTGTTTCTATAAAAGGGAATTCAGGGTCATTGGCTTAGGGTAATGAAATTGAAATTGAGCAATGTGCCAAATTGCTGATGGGTATTGCTCGTCATTGAATTTTGTAAATAGAATCATAGAGTTGTGTTCTTACTAGTATTAATGAATGAATTTTTACATTTTATCATATTTGTAATTAAATTAACGAGAATCATTATTTCTAAGAATTGTAACATATGAATTTCTATGTTGTCAAAAAAAATAATGAAAAATCTACAAGAATTGTACCATATGAGGTGAATAATGCAAATGAAAACCATTATTAATTTTGGAATTGAATCTTGAATCTTGATGACATTATAAACCACATTCATGTTTTTGACATTGGAATATGCTATTATGCATGATTGATGATGAGATACAGAAACTGACAGTAGACTTCAGGAAAAAGTTTAATAAATACCTAGGACCTGCACTTCTACAATAGTTCAACTTCAAGCTGCCACATCATATCATTATTGAGATCATCAGATTCATCACCATCAACTTCATAGCTTCCTTGCTTCTTCAATATGTTTTCTTCACTTTGCATACCTCCGCTTAACTGATGTTCACCGCTCGCTGTACCAGTACCAGTAGCAATACATGATTCAATGACATCACTATCTTGTGCATTTCATATCCCACTTTGGTTTGAAATGTTACCCAACCCTCTTTTTTGACATTTCTTCCTTCACAATTTTAGTGCCCTTTCGTAAGAAAAAGTATTGACTTCATACCTAGATGTATAGAGCCTCAAGAAATTTTCCAGATTCTTGTCTAGTTTGTTTCTTAGCTTTGACTTTAGGAATCCCAAAGCATTGAAAAATATCTCATCCTCCACCGACCCCAATATCATGGTCAGACATAAATCAGCAAGCTTCAAATATTTTGATATTGAATCAATCAACATTTCGCTCTCAGCTAGATTTTTCCAAAGCCTTGATACTGATCCATCTTCGCAAGGGTTCTACATAATATTATATTGTTCCCTCATTATTATTGAAAAATGACCTGATTGCTCTCTCAAATGATTTGCATCTAAAATTCCATTTAGAGTTACTCCATTTAACTCTTTGGTTTTGCAGAAATGTTCTATCAAAGTTAGTAGCTTAGGTTTAAAATCTTTTAGACTGTTCAGACTCCAATATCGAGGAAACACAAAGCCATGGATTGAAGTAGTTTGACTAGAGGGAATTTTTCTCTAATCTATGCAGAAAGATCAAAGGCAATGTGCTACACAAAAGCTGTTACAGACTCAACGATCTTGGTAAAGTCTTCCCTTTTAATACTTGATACTCACCTCCTAGGGTTCTTTCCTGGTTCCTCGGACTTGATCCTGGCAAAGTAGTGCATTGGTATCTCAACTCCATGAACTTTTATATATAACTCCTTGTTTGCACCGATTTTTAAAAAGTTATCAGGATTGTCCAAATTTGTGATTTTTAGCCAGTTGGCAAATTTTACATCATCAACACAAGATCAATAGAGATTATTGAGTGTCACACATGTCAATTTACTCAGTACAGCATATTCTCCAATATACATAGCTCTTTGCTGGGCCTTTTTCATTAAATTTCTCATTTCCTCAAGCATGGGGAGAAGACCTTCTAATGTTAAGAGTGTCTCTACATTACTTAACATTGCCAACAGCGTAGGAAATTTTGGTTTCCCTTCTTTGTCACGACTTGAGTTCATTAGACCAAGCAACGATTGATATTCTAAAAAAACTCGATGTGTTGGTCCATCCAAAGAGATCCATCTGGTATCATTATCCTTAAGAAGCTTGTTCCCGTTGGTTAGTCCTTCAATGAAGTGTTGAAATTCCCTCAATCATTTTGGATTTTGACAGAAGTATTGGTAGAGCTCTTTGATTAAAACTTTAATTTTTTGTACTGGAGCATGCTTTCTGACAATTGCAAAAGCTAGATTCATTCTATGGGCCATGGAGTGAATGGGAGTAACGTAGGGTGCACAAGAAGATTGTATCTTTGTGCAAAGACCACCCCTATGGCCTTGTATTACTAAAGCTCCATTCACTCCAACACATACCAACTTTTTGGCAATCATCATGTCATCTATACCTCCATATTCAATTAGAGAAATCTTTACTAGTTCAAATAAATTTTCCGCTTTCGCATTATCCTTCATTTTAGAAATAGTTAGTAGATGAGGTTGATGAACAAAATTGTGTATAGTATAAACATGCATACATATCTAGGAAGTATTATCTACTATTGTAACCTCATCTAAAGACAATGCAATAAAATTTGACTCTTTAATTTTTTCCTTCAGATCCTCTTTTTCAACCTTGGCAAGACAACTTGCCCATTCCCATCCGCTATTGACTAACCAGTGACTGTTAGGAGAGTTACAAACTTTTAAAAAGTGTAATAAAGCACTCAATGATGGGTAGTCTATCATAAGATGCCCTCTGCTCAAAATATTAAACACAACACTTAAATGAACAACTTTTCCCATTAGTTATGCTTCCAATGCTTTTCCAAAACAAGCTCCAATAGAGCCTTTAACTTCACCAAGCTTCATCTTTATATTATGTTGAAATTCATATAATTTTGCATTCCTAACATGCTGAGATTCCTCCTTTGTTTTCTATCTTATCACTAATTTTTGAACTCCATCTATGGTTTTCTTTTTGTAAACTTTACCCATATGCTTCTCTATGGTGTCAATTTTTAGCTACAACATATTTTCCTTCTTATTTATCTGGCTACAAATCTTACATCTCTACTGGAGGCTCCCCTTCAATTGGATTGTCCATCAGTTCAATGAATGGATACTTTGAAAACCATTCTACTTGAAAATTCCTTGATAGATCCCACATCCTATCATTCTTTGATTTGTATTTTATTTTCTTCTTCCCTACACCATCATCTTCTCTGACATTCTCAGTCTCATCTAGGTCGATTATATCATTATGGCTACTCTGGTTATTTAACTAAAAATCTTCTTCAAGTTCATCATGATCTAAGATATCAGGTTCGCTGACTTCTTCAATATGTCGTGTAGGTTCAGGTTGTGAATCTTGAAAATCTTCTTGTGATGAAGCAGCTTCCCAATTTTGGCCAGAAATATTTCCAACACCATGACCAAAGTACAATGATACAGTTTTGCATTTTGATGACCTCTCTTGGCTTTCCCCATATGTCAAAGCCTTACCCTTATTCATGTTCAACATCTCGATTCTTCAACGAAATAAAGGTTACTAGCCTATTAGTGAAAAAAAAATGTTTACTTGTTGAAGAAGTGACAAATGACAATAGAACTATAATATACAATGTTTACATAGTCACAAAATAATAATCACTTACCTTTTCCTCAAATTTAATTGCAGTCACGACTCGCCAAAGCATTCAAGACTCAATAGTCTGAACTTCGCTATCGATCAAATTGAACCAATCCAAATTATGTACAATAACACTAATCTATGAATGTATTTATAATAATCTTTTTTGGCGAAATGGGTGAGAGGTATTAGGTCTCCAAATATTTGGTGAAGCCCACATAATTATAACATGTCTTTTGTTATTTCCTAGGTGATTATGGGTCGTCCAATACCTTGGTAGGATTAATAAAGTTGGCAAAAATCCATCGATTTTAGACATGCATCCATAAAATGGCTGGTGAATTTGGGGCCGCCTAAAAAAATATATATAACTATTGGTGAATATAGGTCATCCATTTGGAGCTGCATTGAAATTATAGGTGAATGTTTAAAATATATCATGCCCAAAAATTATATGCCATTGGCGATAATGTGAAAGAAATGGACAAAATTAAATAAACCGATGGACAATGGACCTAGGCATTGGACCCAATTTTTATAAATGTGGGGCGATAAGGTCAATACCATATGGGTAATATATTCACCAAATTGTGGGTTGCCGACAAGCGACATTCACCAAATGGTGAATAATTGCCACTAAAGTTTTCGCTGGAGGACACCTTGTTATAGTTGGTAGTGGTTGCAAATACTAGGAGTTGAAGACTTTGAGCTTCAGCTTTGAGTGTTTTATTTTAATTTCAGGATTATTAGTGAGATACTTTGAGCTTCACTAGTCACTTTGGGCCCTTGTTCTTAATCTACCAAATATAATTATAATTTTTTCCTTAGGAGTTGTTCTTATGTCAACTACTGAGTCACCAGTATTATCGTAGCAATAGGATATCTTTGTAGAGTTATAAAGTTGTTGTTACTTGTGAATCTGTGATTAAAAAAAGAGCAACATATTGGAAGAATAACCACTTTATTTAATCTCAATTGAAGTCCTACTGAAGCCACCTATGGTAAGAAGGGAGTCTCCCCTACTGCTAATAGGAGATATTTATCTCACTATACCCTTGCCTAAAATTATGATTTTGTAAGGTGTAGTATTAGTGGCTTATAAAAATTTTAGCCACCAGTTTTTGGTGATTCTACTAGGGACACGAGGTGCATTCGAGAGCCTTACATTTTCACTTGAAGTATGCTCATGTCCTTTTCAATGTAAAGATTCATTGTAATTTATTTCTGTTAGTTTTTCAAGCTTTTACCAAGGTCATGTAAATGGTCCAAGGTCCTTGGGGAAACATTTTTGGTCCGTTGAATCTAGCTCTGCTCTACATGCTCTTCTTGATGGTTCATGGAAGAATTTTCCAAAGTTTTCTAGTGATGGACAACAATATCATGATGAACATATTGCTTTTTTTTACATTGTATGCGGTGTTCATGGTGTTGAACATGAGGACGTGTATGTAACATTGTTTGTGAAAACTCTCCAAAGTGTGGTTGTTGACCGGTTTTACCATCTTGAACCATAAATTATTACCAATTGGGATACTCTCATAGCCAAGTTTGAAGAAAGATTCAAGCCTCTTGAAGATGTTCATATGTTATTGGCCCAACTCACCTTGCTAAAGAAGGCATCTCATGTTCCTATGCTTGAATTTTTTTCTCATTTCAACAAGTTGACATGAAGGATTCCATCTATTTCTCATCCCACAACTACAAATTTGAAATGCTTCTTTGTAAATGCATAATTTTTTGGAGTCAGCTTTCTATTAGGAAGAGCAACTCCATCTACTCTTTCAACTGCACAGACTTTGGCGATTGGAATTGAAGATGATCACATTCTTGTTGGGCAAATAAGAATTGAAGAAAATAGGTTTGAAGAAAGTAATCTCTCTTTTGATTCATTTTCTTCCATTACAAGGATGGATCCTACAGAGAAAAGGTTGGAAAATGAGTTGGTTTCCCTCAAAAAAAAACCTCAAGGTATCTTTTTTGTTCCTCATGAAGATGTAGAAAGGACACCTCTTCCAATTGTTGCTCATTGTCTTGCCAGTATGAATAAAAAAAGCTAGTTTCATCAACAAAGAAGCTTGTTATTGAGGTACCATTAGTAAAGGCAACAGAGAAGCATCCTGAATCTGAGGCTAGTGATCTTGCTATTCTCTTCCAAGAAAAGGAAGAAGAATTAGTTGATGAATCTTATTTCTGGTTTGCGTAATCTCAGAAAGTCGTTGATGAAAATTAGAAAGATGAAACTCATTCTTCCTATGATCAAGCAAATGAAGATGATCATGTCGTTAGACATGAACATGTGAAAATGCATGAAGGTCTCAGTCAAGCTGAAAATAGTGCATCTTCATTTCAAGGTCATGAACTTGAACAAATATTGCATGAAAGATTTACCCCAAAACATGATGAAGATCTTATCATAAACATCATAGGTGAATTTTGTTCAAATGTTGAAGACAATTCTCTTATGTCTAAAATTTTTAACCAACATGATGCAGAAGGAAGAAATGAGGTAACCTATTTTGACCGGCCTAAAGTAATGGTGGTTGATGAACCAATTACTTAAGTTGCAGTAGTATGCAAGGAAAGATTAGAATTTGTTCAATCAAGGGGATGTCCAATCAGACATCTTGCTTGGTTGGAAGCCAAAGGAAAGATAAATATTTCACTTATACATGAGCATGAAGATACAATCAAGGAAAAGGCTAAATATACATTTGCAGTTCAGCAAGAGCAATTTGAATTCATGGACCTATCTTGGAGTAGCAGTACATATGATTCATCTAAAAAAGGTGATATTATTCATCTCTTCCAGGAGGTGTTACATCAGGCATTGACATCATTGCTCTAGTTGTTCGTGCTCTATCTATACAAAGTTGTCTGTGAACATGAAAGGTATTGAAAGCTACTGAAAAAAGGTAGCTATTTTGTTAAGCTAGTAAATAGTTTCATCTAAAATGTTGCATTATTGGATAGTTTTATTAGGTAGGTTTTATTTGTTTTCAATAGGTGTGTTTGCACAAGTTTTCTATGTTTTAATTAGGTTTGCTTTGCATTAGTCACATCATCCTTTTTGAGGCTTTTTGTATTTGGCCACCTAACTCTATAGCCCAATGGAGTAGATGAAGACACTTAGAGGTCTGGATTCTATATTCGTCATTATTTCTAAGAACAAATGAGCTATGTTCCCTAGTTAGAGCCAGTTGTTGTCCTCAATTTTGATATCACAAAATTGTGGCAACCCTACGCAATTTTCTCATGAATTCATAGGTGCATCCTCTATGTTTCAACACATTGATAAGGTGTCATGAAGGCAGTTCATCATCCTTGAATTGTACTTTATGTAGCATTATTTATGTGTTCTTTCTAAAGGTTTATGTCAAGTTAATCTCTGTAAATATTTGTTAGAATGAGTTTTTCTTCTTTGACTGCGAGCACTTGATTTTTGGCAACCTTCATGTTTATTCTTCGTTTTTCCCTTTTTTGTTAGTAGTTTTTGATTTTTTTTCCTTAGATTAATAGCTCTTGGAATTTTGCTCATTTCCAGCCATCTTGGGCCTCAAACGGAGTTGTCTAACTCAAGTTATGAAGGAAAATGTGGGGTTTTTTCAAGTCGACTGCACATTTTATTAAAAATCCTCCAAAAGTGAACTTTTTTATAGGCAATTGCACGAAATAAAATTATTTTTAATATGTAAAATAGATTTTGACCTTCTTTTTCAATTTTCAGCTCATTCTAAGTTGATTTGACCATAATTTTTAATTTTTTAATAAATAAAAAAAAATTTAGTCTATTTTCATGTTACTTTATTGAAAACTATAGTTATATATTAAATTTAATTACATGAGACACTTAAATACATTAAAGGTGGGGTTTTTTTATCACTCATTGCATATCATCCACATGCAAATCATTTTTAAAACCCACTTTTAGTAAAATCTAAGTCCTAAATGCATAAAGGTGAGCTTTTCATATGCAATTGCATATACTTGAGTTTAAAATAATGTATTTACATGTTATATTTTATAACTTAAGTGAAAAGGTGGCTTTTTCAAGACCAATTGCATTTTCAATTGATATTAAAAATCCCCTATTTATAACTTAAGTGAGAAGGTGGATTTTTCAAACTCAATTGCCTGTGCAATTGATATTAAAAATCTTGTTTTATAACCTAAGTAGAAAAGTGGCTTTTTCCAAGCCAAATACATTCTTTTATAATATGTATTTGCACTCAAAAATTGTGTATTTAATCACTTAAGTTGTAGAGTGTTATTTTTATATGTAAATGCACATATAAAAAATGTTTTTAACACATTCTTTCTATCAAGTTGCTAAGGATGTCGAATTTGGGAGCATATGCATGTCTTTTATAATATGTATTTGCACTAAAAAAGTGTGTATTTAATCACTTAAATTGTAGAGTGTTGTTTTTATATGCATATATAAAAAATGTTTTTAAATCATTGAAGCTAAAATAAAAGTTTTTCCCTTCAAAAAGTGCATTTTGACTTGTTTTAACTTGCCTTTGGTATTAAAAAATAAGAAGTGGGGATTTTTTTATAGGAAAACATGTGTTTTTTACTTCCAAAAATCCACTTGTTTTGGGGGTTTTTGAGAAAAATAGAATTTTGAAGCAAAGAATCACAAATTCCATGGTCAAAACTCAATCATTTTTGTTCCCCATAGAGTCATTTTTGCACTAAATCTCCCAAAGCTCATTCTTAGCTACTCAAAAATGAAGATTTGAAAGGATTTTGTTCACAAAAACAGCCCATTTAGGGCATGTTTTTGGGCATTTTTGCTTTAAAATGGCCTATTTTTGGTCATTTTTCTTCATCAAATCCAAATGTTTTTCTTCCAAGGTGAGTTCTTGGATATTGTTTATCATTTGCAACTTGTCTATCATTCTTTTTGAAGTTGCATTTGATGTCTTAGATGTCATTTTTAATTGCCATTACATGTGCATTTGAAATAGTTAATTTGTGTTGATATTCTCTTGCATTTTGTTCCTCTAACTTCCCACACTTGGAAAGCAATGGATTTTGACTCAAAAATGCATTCATTTGATAAGGATTGAGTCAATATTCGAAATCTATTTAACTCTTATTCATGCAATCTTTCTAAATCTGAAAATCTCTTCTTTCATTTTCAGATTTTACATAAGAGATTAAAGAAACTTCTTTCTTTGCTTCTTGAGAAAAAAAGGTAAAATTTCTTAGGGCAAAGTTGTATATATGTGTTCTTTCATTTTTTATTGCAAATCTCTTCATTTCATTCTCAGATTTGTATTTTTTTTGTATATAATATGTGTTTTTTCTATCTTTTATCTAAATTCTCCAAGTTGCATATGCAAGTGCTTCATCTTGCTTGCATATGTAGTCAGGATTAAAAACCTCGTTCTTGAATGAAATTATCAAGGAAAGAAAGCTCATCTTGCAACATATTTTTGCATCCCAAAAGCTCATTTTTATGCTTATACACACTCCATTTGTTCTTGTTATATCGCTACCACATGACTTGAAATTCATGATGGTGGTTGCTTGCACATTTTCTTATGATGAAAACATAACAATTCATTATAAGTAGACATCATATCCATTCATTTCCATACATGTTTCCCTTCATAATTCTTTCTTTCCACAAATGCAATCACCTCCAAGAAACCCACTTTTGGGTTTTCCTTACCATTTTTTAGCTAAAATCCATTCACCTCTTCGTTGTCCTAAAGTTTTCCACCCATATGTCATGTTCATAGTCTTCCAAAATTCATACGTGTACATCTAAAATGGTGCAATGGACCCATTCATGCTTCATTTTCTCACCTAACACTTGTTGTCCATTCATATTCAATGCTCCCAAAAAATCTTATTTTTTAGTTTTTCCCTCATTTGAAAAGTTGGTTTTGCCTAAAATATGTCACCCTTTATTGCGTAAAAGTCATCCAATCATATCCAACATGCATAAACTTTAGATATGCAAAGAAGAAAGAAGGACATGAGGCAATAATGATCACATAATGGAGCCAACAAGGAGGTGAAAGAATGATTACAAGCATAGAATGCTTTCAAGACAAAAATGGTCAATGAACACTCAACGCAACAATCAAGGATGCATACCCATATTCTGGTTCGAGATGCTTTCACCAAACCAGAACATATCAATCATCAGGCATCCTATAAAAGCATGAAGACCGACAAAGGATGATGTAATAGATGTCATGTCTTATCAGACACTTAGTGTATTTTCATTATGTAATTGAAAAATTACATATAATTGTGAAAATAAGATGTAATTGCATGTGATAGTTGTAATCACCCAAAAATGGTCATCTAGACTATTAGCCCCTTGCTAGCATTATTTGCTAAAATTATCAATTGCTTATTCTTGATCAAATCCTAGTTCTATCATTTATTCGATTATATTCTATGGATTAACCATTTTATCCTAAGTCTTTATTTATTAAAAGAAATTTCATCCCCTTTTATTAAATAAAAAGCCCCCACTTTTCCTCTTATCCTAAGTTGCACAAATAAAGCATTATTCTTATTTTATAAAAAGAAGAAAAGCACTTTTTGTCTCACATGGGGTACAAAAGTCAACACTTCTTTCTCATTGGAGGAGACTTGTGCACATAGATTGCTCCTATTTCAAGCTCCACCCTTGATTAAATCTTTTGCCTCTTAATCTTCATGGTCCATTCCTTTTTCACTTCCTTTAAAAGGAGAGCTCTCTTCTCATTCTAGGGACCCAACTTTGAATACTAATCTTATGCTACAGGATTTCTTGGAGACTTTGAAGCTTTTGGAGATCTTATTGCATTTAGCCTTCATTCTTGCATTCTTAGCTTAGCTTCATGTTTATGCTTTCTTAGCTTAGTTTATTTTCATGCTCTAGATTAGTTCACATAGCTTAATTAGTAAGGATTTGTAATACTTCTATCTTTCATTTCCATAACTTAGCTTGCATTTTTATTCTTAACATAGCTTGCATTGCATCTCCATTTGGATTCTTCAAGATACTGGCATCCTTTCCCTTGTCTCATTGAATCTCTCATTGCATGGTTTACTAGCAAGGTTATTGGCCTAATAGCTCTAGTTGAGAGCACTCTTAAAACCCTTGCACTCCATGCCTAGGGAGCTCTAGGTCACCTTCCCAAGGTTTCCCATTCATGGATTCTCTTGGAAGTAATGGCTTAGAGAAGTGCACATCTTAGTGTGTACATTTTTGGCACCCATTGTGGGGAAAAATAACTTTGTTTTGTCCTTCTTTTCTTGCATTTCCGCTGCAGGATTTGGCTATTTTTTTATTTTTTTATGATTTTTGTACATTTTCTGTACTTCTATGCATCACTTTTATGAAATCTCGCATGAAGTTTCTCACTGTATCACATGAGGTTTTGCTGGTGCTAGCACTTCTATGTGCAAAAAAGGTGTTTTATTGCGCGGGCCTATGTACTTTCTTGCGTGAGCCCTTGTACTTTCTCACGTGAGACTTTGTACATTCTCATGCGGGCTTGTGCTTTCTCACATGTGGTTTGATACTTTCTTGCGTGGCCCTGAGTACTATCTCACGTGAAATTATGAGATAAACAGAGACCCAAAATTCCAGATTTGCCAATTTTGCTTGTTGTTTTCAGTTTTGAGAAATTTTCACATACGGTATCAAAAATTGAAGTGTGCTATATTGTTGGAAAGCTCTTTCCGAGCATGATCCAACCATGTTGGTTTCATTTTCAAATTTTGTCATTTGATTAGCTATTTTACTTGCATATTATCTGATTTTTGATGTGCTAACCATTGTGGAGCTAACAAGTTGTGCTTGTAGGTGCTCTCATTACTTGAAATATTTGCTTAAAAGAATGCATGTCAAAGCTCCAAATGCACAAGGGTTACTAATGGTTTTTGTAGGGCTTCCCAAAGCATAAAAAATAATCAAGTGCTTGTTTAATTTCTTTCATTTTGAGTGTGACATATACTAGTTTCTTCATTTCTTAGGCACTTAATATCTTGTTGTAAGAGTCTTTTGGTGGTAGGAGAGTATGCTCTTCACCCTTGTGGTGAACCAGAAATCTTGACCCACTTCTAGATTTTGAAAGCAAGAGGGTAATTAAACTTTTCTTGGTGTGTTTGGGAGAGATTTTTGAGCTAGGAGAGTATGCTCTTCACCCTTGAGGTGAACCAGAAATCTTGAACCTCAAAGATTAATCCATTCTTTGTTTAGTTCTAGAATCATTTAGCGGGCTTGCTCTTGAGCAATCAAGAGGAACGACCCAAGTGGGGACAAGCTAATACTGAGCTATTCTGACCTACTATAAAATCAAGGCTATCAAGGAAACAAAACCTTGGTAGACGTAGTACTTGTCTTCGCTTAATGTGAGTACTTGTGGCATTGTGACCATGAGGGAAATGTTGAGCGAGAATGCTTAAGGTACTCTTGTGGCCGTGAGGTCCATTACTTGCCGCAAGGTAAGGAGTCCCTTAGCAAGAGGAGTATTACAAATGGAAGCCCTTACTAAGAACCATAGATATAAGCTACCCAATTTTTCCGCTTAACATCTTGGTGCAAGGATTGATCCTAGTGGACTAACCCGGATCACCCCAAGACTACTCACCATCTATGTTCCTTTGGTTGTGTCATTGGCACTTCCACGACACAGCCAACATCTAAAGTGGGTAACCACTTTGTGTGAGATGATGGGACATCAAGTGTGGGCCAAGTTGTTAAGTATTGAGCCTTTGTCCTTCTAGGCTAGTAAGTGCTTGAAGTGTTCTTGATGTGATCTACCCATGCAAACATTCTCTAACATTAAACATCATGGTAGTGCTCATAGAATTTTTCATTTTTGTATCACAATTGTTTGTCTTGGCAAGGTTGATTTTGCCCTTGTGCAAGTGTTTTATGACATGTTTGATCCCCTACTATTTGCAAACTTTTCTATTTTCTAATATTACTGTGCTTGAAACCAAGAAATTGTACCTTGCAACTTACATCATTGACCAAATTGCTTTCAAAATTGAGTTTCTCACATTCACTGGTCAAGAGTCATATGATACTAAAACATCATCGCACACCCTCAATCAAGAGTCCTAAGTTATTTTGTTGTCCTGCTGCTGTTGCAATCCAGAGCTGTTAAACTTGAATTTTAACCTGTCACAAAGTGTCTTTTTACATTCTTACCTGAAGATGGTTTGTTATCTGCATGCTTAGGTTTGTTCTAGACTAAAAAAAATGAGCTAAATCTATTGGGTTTGAGCCTAACAAATGCTACTCTTGATCACTTATCATACCACGGTTACCTCTATAGCTACTTGCTAATTGAGCTTCTTGCTCATCTCTTGGCTTGAGTCAATTGATTGCTATAAGTTCTTGAGCACTTTTGATGAGCCATCTCTATTGTTCTATCTTGACAAGTGATCTTCATTAGCTTTTCTTATCTCAATATCTAAGAAACTTTTCCTCATTCTATTAGTCAATCAACATTTATTTTTCATGTCGGTTACAACTCGGTCTCAATTTGAGCAGGAGAGTCACCCTCCATTCAATTATATACAGTTACCTTCTCCAACTAGACGCTCACGAGTGCCAAATAGAAATTAAAGTTCTAGTCCTAACCAATCTAATGATTCTAAGGTCACCCCATGGTACAAAGGAGGCTTCCTCTTTTCCATGTTCAAGACCTCCAAAAGCACAGATAGTGTCTCACTCACTCTCACTGAACAAGAAAAGTTCTACCATTTACAAGAACATTTTGAGCATAAGGACAACCAAGCTTGTTTATACAAAATGGATGCTGCCAGATGCATGGCTATGAGAGGAATGTCTCACAAGCAACCTAAGATTAGTGGCTATGAGCATAGACCACATTTTAGTACTAATGGCAACTATGGCAACAACATGCCACCTAGGTCTCCTCTAAGATGAACTTTTGTTGTACCTTCTTCACCTCCTAGACCCCCTCCCTCTCATCATGAGGAAGAGGCCACCGATGAGATTTCTAGTGAGGAGCTTATGAGATTTGAACAAGATGAGGTCTCCCAATGAATGATGCATAAGCTTTTAGAGCGTAATGGAGACCAATATTTTCAATTCATGACTTCTAGAGGATACAAGCTTCCTCCCGGTTATGATGTCTGACAAATTGTCCAAGAAAGAGTGCCAACACAATTGGAAATCCTTAGAGAGGAATTACAATGGACAAATCAACATTTTTCCCAAATGGTAATAGAAAGGGAGCCTCCAAATGTCTCTTTTGTAGAATCTATTTGTGCTCTTCCCTTTGATAGGAGTCTATACATGGCCCCATTTCCTAGGGATATTGAGGTTCCCAAATATGACAAGTATGATGGAAATGGTGACCCCCATGACCATGTGCATCACTTTTATGCTCTTAGCATGGACTTCCTTCATGAAGACACATTTCTACTATGACTATTCCCTAGAAGTCTAAGAGGACAAGCCTTGGAATGGTTTGCAAAATTGACACTACCTCTTAAGACCTTTGATGAGTTGGCTAGGCACTTCACCCAACATTATTCATACAGCATCCAATAGCCTATCACCATGATAGATCTCAGTGCTCTAAGGAAAAATCAAGTTGACCCATTTTCCACTTACAACATTGGAGGTCATTGTATTCTCGTTATCCTCATCAGCTACCCGAAAGGGAAAAGATTGACATTTTCGTCAACACTCTTGTGCTTGAGCTGTATTATGATCCAAGGAAACAATTTTTCTCCTCTTTTAATGACATTTTTGAAAGTGCATATTGGATTGAGGATGTGGCCATAAGAAAGGGGGATATTGTTATTAATAAAGATACTAGAGGCAATGGCAAGGACAAGAGCAAACCTTGGAACAGAAACAAGTATGTTGTTAATGATGGGGTTGTAGATGTCCCAAAAGATAAAGAGCCTACTTTCAACCTCTCTAATGCTATCTACATAGAAAAACAACAAGAGGCTACCAATGCTCATAGTTCTCCTAAGCCTCAGTATGCAGACAAGCCAAATAAGCAATACCATCGACGGGTTTACACCAAGTTGGCTGAACCATACGATGTGATATTTAAGACTTTGGTTTCCAACAAGTATCTTACGCTTCCTAAAAATTCTCATCCCTATGATCCACCAGTTAAGCTTGATTGGTGGAGAGAAGATCATTTCTGCCACTATCACAAAAATAAGGGACACAAAATAGATAATTGTTTCAAGCTTAAAGATGCTATCCAAGATCTCATTAATGGAGGCATCATTCTCATAGATGGCTTAGTTAAAAATTTTGATCACAAAGCTTTCAAGACCCCTCTACCTGAGTACAAAAAGGGGGAATCCTCTCAAGAAAATAAGAAGAATCACGATGTAAAGATCAACTATACATATACTCCTGATTCACCTATGATCAACATGGTAGAACCCGTTGAAAGTGTTCTTATGATGAGATCTCAAGATGATAATAATGCCAATCATGGTATACCAAAGTTGGTCTTGCAAACACTGGATGGTTCATCTTCTTGAAGTGAGACACTAAATGTTGTCACTAGGGGGCAAGCCAAAATTATCCTTAAAACTGTGCATGATCCCAAGCAAGCCTCTTCTTCCAAACAAGTAGCTCCTTCAGTATTGTCTATCTATGACCTTGTGCACCAGTTGCAATGGAGACCTGCCTAGATATCCATTTTTGAGCTGCTTGAGTTATCCCCTTTGCACAAGGAGATCCTTGAGAAGGCTTTGCATACAAAAAATGTACCTAATGACATTGATCCAGATCGGTTCCAAGCTATGGTCAACCATAGCTCATTTCCCCACTACCTATCCTTTTCTGCAGAGGATAACACATCTCTTAGCCACCCCCATAATCTTACTTTACACATTGAAGTCCAAGTCTACCACACTCGAGTCTGCCGAGTCCTAATAGACAATGGTGTGAGGTTAAATATTGTTTCTTTCCATGTGGTGCAATAGTTGGGTATGTCAGAATTTGTTGTAGAACCTAAGCGGAAAATTACTATAAAATCATATGATGAAGTGGAAAGACCTTCCAAGGGTCTTGTTGTGCTGCCTGTCTGAGTGGGCCTTGTCATGAAAGATATTGTGTTCCAAGTGTTTGAGATCCCACTTGCATATAACATTCTTCTGGGTCATCCTTGGATCCATGACATGCAAGCTATCCCTTCCACCTACCATCAGTGTGTCAAATTCCCATACAATGGCACTGAAGTTGTGATTCCTAGGGATAATGCTATAGCTATCAATACTCTAACTACTATTGAGATGTTTGTTCCTCACAACAAACCTTCTCATGATCCTAATGCGTCCCTGATTGCTACTGAGAAAAAATTAAAGATGATGAGCATTGGTATGGGTGAATACACACTGGATTCCATTGCTGCTATGCCTACTTCTCCTAAATCATATGGGAGACCCTCTGACAAAATGAACCCTTCTGCTTCCTCTATGACAATCTTTGATACCTTTGTTCATTCATCCATACCCCTAGAGGCAGAAAAAGAAGAACAAGCTATTAGGGAGTGGATCTATAGAGATGAAGAGAGCAGTACAACAATTGCTACTCCTATCTCCCTAAGCGCTATGGTAAAGGCTATAAATTTTTGTAGCAAATGGGCTATCAAGGTCATGGACCTATAAATGATAATGGACACACCCTAGTTGAGCCTTTGAGTCATACCAATGGCCGACCCTCTAAAGATACCATAGGTCTAGGATACGGTGCCAATGATGACCTCCCTAGCTATTCTAGAAATGCTCCCATACTCAGTGATTCAGACACAAATACAGATGAGTCACCACTGCACACTATGGCTCAAATAGCAAACAGTCTCCCTTCTACTTCACTCCTTTGGGGAGAAGAATGCATACCTGATGAGGACATAGCTGAAGCCTCTACACCTAGAAGTAGACAATGCAAAAATATCTTGTGATTGGTAGATAGAGGAGATCTCACATGTAATGACTTAGGTGCCTCTACTTCTCGGTGTCCTAAGCCTTCTTGGTGCAAACATCCCAGTAGAAGCTCAACAATGGATTCAAATGAGTATGAATGGGATACTCTCTTAGAGGGATCTTCCACGATGGATATGGAAGTTGATGTGGTTCATACTTATAGTACCCCACATGATGTAGTTGATGAGTCTCACGTAGGGTCTGACGAGTTCAATCCACGTATTGCTTTAGTGGACCACGCTGGTCCTTCTATGTCAAATCTAGATCTTGACACTTTTGGAGCCTACTCTATAGGCTCAACCTCTCTCATTACTAGAGATGACACATACTGCATAAATGCCCTTGAACCTATCACTTCACTTCCTCTCATACACTTTGATCTCATAGATTGGTCTACCCAGGACCAAAGACCTGCATTTCCTTCTTTCCAAAATGACTATGAGATCACCTGCTACCTCAATGCCATTGAACTTGTTACTTCTTCCACCAGTGAACTAGTGACAAACATGACTGAATCATATATCAAGTACCTCAGTCATAAAATCAAAAGAAAAAAGCAATGGTTAGATGGCAAAAACCACATTGTGGCGGTATCCAAACCTAAAAATAGTAAAAATAAAGACGTATCTAAGGGTGAAAACCTCTTCAAGGCACCCCAGGATGAGGTACTTGGTAGTCTGCCCAGCTATTTTCAAGAAAGGTCTTCAATTCTAATAGAGCCTATGTAGCCCATCAACTTAGGGATAGACGACTCTCCTAAAATCATACATGTGGCTCAATCCCTTTTAGTAGAGGAGAAAGAACAATTTGTCACATTCTTTCAAGAGAAAAAGATCAAATTTGCATGGACATATTCTAACATGCCTGGTTTAGACACCGAGCTTATCATGCACCATCTCTCCATTGCTCTAGGGGTAAAACCTATCAAGCAGAAGCTCAGAAAGATGCATCCCCATGTGGCATTACTAGTTAAAGCTGAACTTGAGAAACTTCTGAAAGCCAACTTCATCAGAGCTATTGACTATGCTAAGTGGATTTCTAACATTGTCCCTATTTCCAAACATGACAAGTCTATTCACATATACACTAATTTTAGAGACCCGAATAAAGCATGCCCTAAGGATGATTTTCCACTTCCAAACATTGACATGATAGTGGACATGATGGTGGGTTACGAAATGTACTCCCTTATGGATGGCTTCTCCGGATACAATCAAATTAGAATTGCCCCTCAAGACCAAGAGAAGAAAGTATTCACCTGTGCATGGGGTACCTTTTGTTGGAACGTCATGCCCTTCGGTCTTAAGAATGCTGGTGCAACCTATCAAAGGGCTATGACCACTATATTCCATGATATGATGCATAAGAACATGAAAGACTATGTTGATGACACACTTGCTAAATCTCAACAAAGGAGCACACATCTATTCAATTTGAGTTTGATATTGGACCACATGGAATGATTCCAACTCAGATTAAATCCTAAAAAATGTGCTTTTGGTGTCACTTCTAGGAAATTGTTAGGGTACATCATCTCAGCAAAAGGGATAGAAGTAGACCCAAAAAAGGTGCAAGCTATCATGGAGATGCCACCTCCTCGCAACATCAAACAATTAAGGGGTCTCTACGGTCGTCTCCAATCTACCAGGTGGTTCATTTCTCAGTTAGCTGACAAAGCTCAACCCTTTAATCTAAATTTGCATAAATGAGCTACTTGCATATAGAATTTATGTTTCTATATGCTTCTACAATGCTTATTTTATGCTTAATCTAGCTCAAATTGACAAACTACAATGATAATTACTCTAAATGATCTTAATTGCTCTTAGAATGCTCTCAATTGCCTATAATAACAATGCTTTGCAAATGGAGTTCTAAGATGGAAATGCTCTCCAAAATGCCTCATATTTATAGTAAATGTCCAAGGGTAGGGGGTAGAGTGAAGTAATCATGGTTATCCCTTGGTTGAGTCAAATACTTTGCTTTGTTCATAAATGGGAGGACAAATGAGGGGACAAGCCTTTAAATGGTTTCAAAGCTTTGGACAATTTAAATGTTTGAGTGATTTGTGTCTTTTTGTCCTCAATTTTTATTGGTTCATCACTTTGTTGAAAGAAATCAGGATTTATTAAATTCAATTAATTAATTAAATTTAGCCATGTAAGGGTAATGGGTTCATTTTGATTTTTGATTAAAACAACTATACAATTAATTGATTAAAATCAATTATATAGTGTTTTTTTGGTCCCTTTAAGATTTGATTTAATTATTTAACATCATTATTTAATTTCTCCTTTGTTTTAAGTGATTTTGTCCCACTTTATTTAATTATGTCCATTTTTAATTGATTTGATCCATTTTGATGATTTAGTGCATTTTATTGATTTTATGCCATTTTATTGATTTTTGCAATTTTAAAAGCACTTTGTCCAATTTTGCGTGTCTACAAATGCCCCTCTTTGAATTAATGTGCGGAGAACATTGATTCAAAGATTCTTATGAATCCTGATCACTTTTTCTTAATTGTTGGTTCACTGATATGCCTCTGATACTGGTTGATTGTTGCCTCTGATATGATATGATATGATTGGTGTCTCTGATACGATATGATATGATTGTTGTCTCTGATAATGAAACAAAAAAAAAATTATGATGCCCCACTGATTCCATGATGTTTGATTGCAACTTCTATTTGATACCCTGATGCCCCCTTAGAAATTAAAACATATTAATTTCTTGATTTGAAAAATTTGTTTATGTTTGATTTCATGAATATGTTTTCATTTTTGAAGATTTGATTATATGTCATGATTTAAGAATATGCCCCGTTTGTTTTGATTAGTCAATATAGATCCACGTCCATTTTCACCTCCAAAATTAGGTCAAAATACCTTAAATAGGTTGATAAACCTTGATTTACTATTCATTTTTACTTTTCATCTTTGGTGATTTTGCTCTGATCCTCTGGTGAATTTCAAGATGGTTGTGTTGATTCAAGAGCATAGATTCAAGAGGTCCCAGAGATATGCGAGGCCACCTAACTATGGACCTCCGGTAAGTCATTCCCAACTCTGTCTTTACATTTATAGTGCATTTATTAGCATTTACTTGTTTCATCGTTGCGTTGAATATGCAAAATCTCACCTAGGAGTAATTTAATGTCGCCTAGACCTTTTAACTATCGCCTCCATGATTTTCTCTCTCACTTCCATGTATTTGACTACCACTTAAGAAACTTTCATTCTCACCTAAGAATAAGATACTAATGCCTACAGCTACATCAAAATGCCCCTTTTCATATATGCTGTCGTGTCTAAAAACCCTAGCAATTTTACTATCGCCTAGGCTAACTTTTAATGTCACGTAATGTGATTCACTATCGTGTACCATGAAAACTATCACCTAACACCTGAATAATGTCACGTTGCATGTTTTTATTATCACCTTAGGTAAACTATCACCTGACATAAGTAAAAGCACGCCTGCTGATTTTTTCAAAAAAATTACACTTTTACTTGATTGCGTCTGATGAAGAATTTGATAACTTTTGATGATAGATTCAAATGATTAGGTTAGGTTTGTTGCTTTCAAAAAAACAATTGGTTTAGGATATCAAGATAGTGGTATCATAGAATATGATTTGTCAATCCGCTTAGGATAGTTATTGATAGGATAAATCAATCAATGTGAAAACTGATATGATTTTGATACTACTTAGTTCATTCTTAGGATACAGAGACACAAACAAATGGTACTGGGTGTGATTACTTGATACTTTTGATAAGATTGACTTGAGATATTTCCTTGATATCATATACTGATATGATTCCTTTGATCTTCCAATAGGCTCACTTTCCTACCCTGTATATCTGTTTAGTTGCATCATGGGTTATTGATTTAGGTCAGGCACTGACAGTGGCCGAGTATCGTGTGATTGAGCGATGTGGTTTGAGTTTCCTGCTTGATCTCCCATGGTTTCAGCTAAACCATGGGTTACTTACTGCAGTGGTGGAGTGATGACACTCTGACCACAAACACATTTCATTTACCTTATGGAGAGATGACAATCATGCCTAAGGACGTGTATTGATTACTACGGATCCCCTATAGAGGAGAGTTGGTATATTATGACTCCGTCTATGATTCTACTATCTGTCGATGAGTGTTCAGGGACAACACTGTAGGTGATGGTGATACTATCACATGGCCTCAATTTGCTTCCTTTCTAAGATTTCTAATCGTACTTGGTGCCTTGATTGGTGGTTTTCTCCTTCCTGACTAGTGAGGTCACAATTTTTCTATTAGATAGGGTAGGATATTGGAGGATTTTCTTGCTCATCCTCAATGCTTTGATTGGGGTTCTTGCATCCTTTCTCAGCTTTATCATGATTTACATGAGGTAGTGTACAGATAGAGTTTTGCATTGTTAGCTGGTGCTATTGTTCTTCAGTTATGGATATGGGAGCATCTTCCCATTACTAGGCCCATTTCTGATAGGCAATGGCCCCAGGGTTATCCCTATGCTTTTCTATATACTGGGATGGTTACTCAGCATCATTTAGGTCATCTAGACTACTGGCACCAACAGATAGATGATATTGATCAGGTGATATGGCATCCCTACATTGGTTGTGATCAATGGAGAGAGGATGATGATGAGTTATCTTATATGTTCACTCCTCGCTAGATGATTGGGTGCACTATTACTACTATTGAGCACTTCTGCTTCGGTAGAGTTTTGAGATAGTATGGTCAGATGTAGGGTATGCCTTAGGGAAATTCTTTATATGCACGAGTATAGGCAGAGACATCTATGTGGGGTCCTTGTATTGATTATGATTTTTCCTTAGATCAAATTGTGGGTATGACTATGTGCAGATGGGAGATGCTTCCTAGTATGGTAGATGCAGGTATGTCTCATGAGTATGAAGACTGGTGGGCTTGTAACAGGTTTATTCATTTCACTAATCCAACAGAACCTATTCCTAGTTGACGTGATGGTGGTGGTGGAAGACATAGGAGAGGACAAGGATGTAGAGATCCTCCAGGTGATAGACATGGTTGGGGTGATGCCAGAGATATACAGGTTGATGCAGTCCCTCCTAGAGTAGCCGTGAGATAGGATAGAGCTCACAGATAGTAGAGAGCTCAGAGACAGGCTCATATTGATATTTCTAGACAAGTTCTAGGGGGTTTAGATCCCTTAGTGCAGTTATAGCGAGTTGCCTTGGCCCAGCAGAATGATGATGCTCAGCAGGATTAGGCATAGCAGCCATAGGATCAGGGGTAGGATGCACAAGATGTACCCACGATTGGTTCCTTAGCCTGAGATATGCAGTCACTAAGGGCCGATATGTCCACTATTATTGGGCAATTATCTCAGGTTGCTTCCTTGATGCAGCAGTTTGTTTCAGCCATGGTTGTTCCGAGACAGGATGCAGCAAGCACTTCTCAGGCTCCTCCTCCACCAAATGGTAGAGTTCTAGATGCCACAAGATCATGATTGACTGCTGATAGATTCATCCATCATTGATGTCCTTTGTTTCATATTTCATGTTATTTGACTGATCAGAACATTTGATGTACCACTTTGATGATATTGTACATTGATATACTGATTGGATGGATCATTGATGAACACTTCTTTTGATGATATATGATGATATATTCCCTCGTTCTCTTTGATGAGTTGTTTATGAGATTATCTTTTATGTAGCTATTTGATGTGTTATGCATTTACTGTGATTGATGCGATGGATGCAATTATCTTATTTTATGATATAGATAGATGAATGCAATGATGTATGGATTTATGAGATGCTTTTCTATTTTTCAATGTATGGATGCAAAAATACTTTATGGCAATGCACATGTATGTGCCTATGTTTTTTATTTTTTTCAAGTATTTAGATGTATGCAATGCTAACTCTTATTTGCATGAATGTATGATGTATGGAAAATGATTTCTTTTCTTTTCTTTTTCTGATATATGAGTAATGAATAATGATTAATGTTATGCACGAATGCAAAAGATAATCTCACTTTCGTTGTTTAAAATCAAGGATTATGATGAATGTTTGAATTTAATCCCCCATTTCTTTGATGTTTGAAACAACTCAAGTTTTATTGATGTGCCCCCCTTTGTCCTTGGAAATTAACCATAAATAAATGCAATTAACTTAACATAATAATGCAATGCAATTAACCTAACATGATAATGCAGTTAACCTAACATGATAATGCAGTTAATCTACCATGATAATGCAACCTAAGTGTCACCAGCTTTTAGCAAAGAAATGCCATGAGGATAAATTTTCATCATTGAGCATTTTTGTGACTAGAAAGCTAGTACAATCATCACTGACCACATCATGATGATATGAATACCACTTTTTATTGCTTTTTGGTAACCTTATTTTGAAATTGGTACAACCCTCACTAGTTGGATGACCAAACTATGGGAGTCTGAATATCGGTGTCAACAGATTCAATGTTGCAAGTGGATTTTTGGTATTAAGATATGGAAGATCTAAATAGCCAAGGGATCCATTTGCGTAAACAAGCAAAGGTTAATCCTTCCTCTTATGAGATAGTCCTCAATGGTTCTTTGATGACCATGTCATTAGATGAATTCTCATAAGTTGATGAATCTTCCTCAAAACAATCACTCAAAGGCAAGAAAATATCACGCCTCTATCATGGCCAATCTAGTCGAAACATCCTCAATTAGATAAAGAGATGTGATAAAAAGTCAATTTCCTAAAAATTTATCAAAAGAAAGCTTTAAGTGTTTTGTCATGTTTTCATGATTTTCAAAAAGTATTTCAAAGCATTCTGATCTTTAAGATGTTTTGTCAATTTTTAATCTTGAATAATAAAGTCAATGAAGGCTCATGGATCAAGTTGTAGGATCAAATACTTGGGCTTGTGAACAATGATAGCCATCAAAGGTTCACAAAAATTTCTCTCTCTAAAGTTCTGATAAATCTCTCTCTGACGTGACTGATTGTAGCACTTATTGAATCCATTTGGTACCAAAATTCCAATCCTTTCCTGCCCCCAAGTGATAAATGCGATCATGGGACAAACTTAGGGCTATAGGCAATGCAACAATGTGACTGAAAGCTTTATTATGACTATATACAAATGACAGATGCAATGAAGGTTTAAAAATGGGATGTTGCACTGCAATATGTACACGTGACTAGGAAAGACAAACTTAAGGGAACAAAAGGTGCTTGTTTACCAAGTTTTCACCCTTTGGATGGATCAAGCTCTTTTTTTCTATTTTTAAAGCTTTTCTCTTTTTTTGCTACCAAGGTGCCTATTTGCTAGGTTTTCACCATGACACTTTTTTTCTTTTTCCAATTTTTTTGTATTTTTCTTTTTTTCAATTTTTTTTCTCTTTTTTTCATCATCAAGGCGCCTATTTGCTAGGTTTTCACCAAGACAACATCTTATTTGAATGTTTTTCCTTTCTTCATGCTCAATTTTCCACTTTTTTTTATATTTTGTGCTTTTCCAATGTTTTTGGTATTTTCAAGATCTCTTTGAACTATGTACGATAAATATGATGCTCTCTCATCTGATACTCTTTATACTCTTTTCTCTGACTCATGTGTAGAACCTTTTGAGATGAATACTATTGATGGGTTCTTGGAGTTCCTCTCCTTCACAATTTGATAACTTATAGGTTCCTGTGCCAAATGAAGATACTATGATGAATGGACCAAGCCAATTAGCTTCCCATTTGCCTTTCTTCTCTCTTTCAACCTAATTCTTTGGGTTCTCTCACAACACTAAGTCTCCTACCTGAAAGACTCTCGGTTTGATATGTTTATTATAGTTCCTCAAGATTCTATTTTGATACACTTTCAGGTGCTCATAAGCTTGTGTTTGATGCTCTTCAAGTAACTCCAATTGTTGAAGTCTAGCGACTCTATAGTCTTCATCTGTGATCAATCCTTGTAATGACACTCATAGAGACAGTATTTTAACTTCTAATGGTAGAAATACTTCGACCCCATAGAATAATGAGAATGGTGTGGCTCCCATAGGTGTTCTTATGATAATTCTATAGGCCCATAATGTTGGATTAATTTTCACATGCCAATCTCTTCCTGATTTATTGATCGACCTCTTTAAGATTTTCAAAATATTCTTATTCGTGGCTTTAGCTTGCCCATTTCCCTGAGGGTAATAGATTGATGAGGAGTGGTGAGTGATATGAAATGTTGCACAAAGTTCATCAACATCCTTGTTTTTGAATTGTTTTCCATTATCTGTTATTATGGCATGAGGAATACCATATCGGCAAATGATGTGATTCAAGATAAACATGGAAATTTGTTTTCCCATTGCCATTATCAAAGGAACCACCTCTACCCACTTAGTGAAATATTCTGTTGTGGTTATGATGTATTTGTGCCCATTTGAAGAAGGTGGGTAGATCACCCCAATCAAGTCAAATCCCCATTGATAGAAAGGCCATGGTGTAACAAATGGGTGTAATTCCTGTGCTGGTGCATGTATCATGTTGCCATGATATTGACATTTGCTACATATCTTGACAAAATGGAAAGCATATTTTTCTAATGTCTTCTAGAAATACCCTAAGCGAAGGATTTTCTTGGCTAGGTTTAAACCACTTGAGTGTGACTTGCAAATGCCTTCGTGGACCTCTTGTAAAGATAAATTAGACTCTTCTTCCTCTAGACATCTAAGTAACATCCCATCGAGACCCTTACAATACAATGTTTCTGAAAGGATTATGTAACAAGTTGATTGGCGTATGAAGTTGCATTTTTGGGCTTGGGATTGGTCTAAAGGTAGCACTTGGTCTTTGAGATATGTGTATATAGGGCCATACCAAGGGGAGTCATGTCCATGTAATAGGGCAACAATTTGGGTTTTGGGAAGGTTGAATGTCAGTTTCACGAACTCTTCCACCAAGAACTCATACTTCTCATTTTGATCTATTTTTTGTAACAAGGAAGCCAAGGTGGCCATGGCGTCAACTGCTCTATTTTTCTCTCTAGGAATCTGCTCAAAAGTGATCAAGGCAAAATACTTCTTCCATCCATCAATCATAGTCTTATATGGTATCAAATTTTCATCTTTGGTGTTATATTCATTGTTGACTTGATTGATGATGAGTTGAGAATCTCCATAAACTTGTAGCTTCGTGATGTTCCACTCTAAGGCCATTTTGATGCTATGACTAATGCCTCATATTCTACTATATTATTTTTGCATGGAAACAAGAGCTTGTAGGACTTGGGAATGGTGTAACCTTGAGGAGTGACTAATAGTATGCCGGCCCCAGAACCTCCTTGAGTATAGGAGCCATCAAAGTATAACTTCCATGTTTTTGCTTCTATGTTTACAATGGCAGAATTTGGAAATTCCACTTGAATAGTTTGTGTAGAAGTCATGGGATTCTCAGCTAAATGATCTACTATCACTTTCCCTTTTATTTCCTTTCTATCGACATACTCAATGTCAAATTCACTCAATATCATAACCCACTTGGCTATCCTACCCGTTAAGGTAGTTTTTCTTAACAAATACTTGAGAGGGTCAATTTTGGCAATTAACTTGACCTTATGCATCAACATATAATGTCTCAACTTTTGAGATGCAAACACCACTGCTAGGCAAGCTCTTTCCATGAATGTGTAATTAAGTTCATATTTAATCAATGTCCTACTCAAATAGTAGATAGCTCTTTCCTTTCCTTGTTCATCCTCTTGCACCAAAATCACTCCTAGGGATCTTTCAGTGGTAGATATGTATAGAAGCAATGCTTTTCCCTCGATTGGTGGCATGAGAATAGGAGGATTTATCAAATAGGTCTTCAATAATGTGAAAGCTTGATCACATTCTTCATCCCACATGAATATAGTATCCTTATGTAGCAATCTGGTGAAGGAATGACATTTTTTAGCCAATTGAGAAATAAACCTTCTTATAGATTGTATTTTACCTTGTAAGGATCTTATTTGGTTGATGTTCCTAGGTATCTCCATGTCCATTATGGCTTGTACTTTCTCCAAGTCCACTTCAATTCCTTTAGCAGAAACTATATAGCCTAATAACTTGCTGGATTAGACACCAAAGGCACATTTCTTTGGGTTTAATCTAACTTTGAATTGTTCTAACCGAATGAATATCTTTCTTAGAATTTGGAGGTGTTCTTCTCTTTTGTGGGACTTTGCTAGTATGTCATCCACGTAATCCTCTAAAAAGGTGTGCATCATGTCATGGAAGATAGTTATCGTGGCCCTTTGATATGTGGCTCTGGCATTTTTAAGGCGAAGGGCATGACGTTCCAACAAAAGGTGCCCCAAGGGCAAGTAAAGGTTGTCTTTTCTTGGTCTTTGGGTGCAATTTTTATCTGATTGTAGCCACTAAAACCATACATTAATGAGTACATGGAGTGACCTGCTATCAAATCCACTATGGCATCTATGCTCGAAAGTGGGAAATCATCCTTAAGGCATGAAAGATTCAAGTCTCTAAAATCCATACACACACGAATAGATTTATCATGCTTTGTGACCAGTACAATGTTAGAGATCCATTCAGCATATGCTATTGCTCTTATAAATCCAACCTTTAACAATTTTTCCAATTCTGCCTTCACTAGGAGAGCCACATGTGGGTGCATTTTTTATAACTTTTGCTTCACAAGTTTAACCCCAGGTCTAACATTCAAATGATGCATTATGAAATCGGGATCCAATCTAGGCATGTCGGCATATGACCATGCAAAGTTCACTTGTTGTTCCTTGAAAAACTTGATGAAATCCTCTCTTTCTAGAGGTGTAAGTGATGCTGCCAAGTGTATAAATTTTGGATCTAATTTTGTCCCAATGTTGACCTTTTCTGTCAGTTCTATAAGAATAGGTGACCTTTCTTCCTCATGCTCGGGAAAGGTATCCAATCTCTCTTCCTTTGGTGCCACAGTTTGGTTTTCACCATAGGAAATGGCTTTTATCTTCTTCTTTTTTGGTTCTAGTGGTGCCACATAGTGGTTTTCATCATTACAAATTTTCATTTTTTTATTTTTTTTTCATTTTTTTCTTTTGACTAAGAGAATGGACCCCCACTATTCTCATCATGTCTATATCGAATTCATTGGTGAAATAGGGTTCAACCGCATTAAGGTATTGGCTCATTGCTTGGTCATTTGGAAAATAAAGTAAGTCATTTGACTTAGTTTGGTCCCAATCAATGAGGTCTGGATGTATCAAAAGTAAGGATTCATTGGGTAAAATGTCATCAATAGGATTTATGGACATGAATTCATTTGAGGATTCATACATTGTATTATTTAGATCTATGATGTGAGCTTCCTCAAGATGGTCCATGGAAGAAGGGTCAAAATCCTCTTCACTTGAGTCCTCATCGACTTCTACGGGAAACAACATGGGAAAAACCACAAGCGAATTAAAACTAACATTTGAATCTCCCTCCTCTGAAGGCATCCAAAATGTCTCTATCCATGCTTGATTGGTAGGTGTGTGCCCTATGTTAAGATCTTGGCTATTAGGTTCTTCATTGATTTGAGTTTCTTGCCTCGGGATCTTTGCATAAGTATATATTGCAATCACCTCCTTATCTTGACATGATTCATCTGATATGGTATCCCACTCATAATCTCAGGATTCATCACTATCTCCATCGGATTCTAAGGCATTTACTTTGGAGCTTTCACCTTTGTATTGGTAACCTACTCCAGATTTTTCTTCTTTTTCCCTCCAAGTAGGTTCAATGGGTTCTAGTAATCCTCTATTTCTTTGGCCTAAGGGTCCTCTTCCCTTGTATCCCATCTTCTGCTTTATCTCAAACCCTTTCCCATATTGCTCAGTTTGTATATTAACATGTTGGATTCTTTCTATGGGAGTATTTGAAATATCTTCCTCGTCATGATAAAGCCATTGAAGGACTTCATTCTCCTCTTTGTCGAATGTTGCTTTGTCACTTTCTCTTACAAAGTAAGAGTTTTATTTATGAGGTAAGTGTTCTTTAGATGGTTTTCCATGTGTCCTTGGAGATGTGGGCATGTCAAATAGGGAAACAGAGTATTCAGCTACTCCTTTGGAACTAATTTTGCATTATTTGTCAAATGCCTCCATCATCTCATCCATTTTCTTGTAGTTTTTCTTTTTAGCTTCATCTTTTTCTTCTCTAGTAGGTTTTTAGGGTACTATCTCTAATTTGGGAGTTTGATATGAACCCTCATTAGTAATTGGACCCTCGTAGCTCATCTTTTCCTTTCTCTTAGTTGATGGCATTGAGCTAGCTTGAAGAGGGTTTTGAGTAGCATTTAATGTTATGACTGGATCATCCATCTTGGTATCTTCAATGGTGACTCTTTGAATGATTCCTTCCCAGTTATGTGGAATATATAACTCATGAATGGGTTTGAGTGCATTGCAATATTGAAAAGGGTTTGAGTTCCCTCCAACCGTGATCTCTTCACCCATGTATGAAAATTTGATGCATTGGTGGTACGTGGATGGGACTGCTTGCATCTCGTGGATCCATGGTCTCCCCCAAAAAATATTATAAGTTAACTTCATGTCTAATACTTGGCAATTGGTGTCCTTCTTGACAGGTCCCACTTGTATGGGCAATATGATCATGCCTTTAGAGGCCCTTTTGGCTTCATCATAAGCCTTGATAGTGATTTTTTTCGTAGGGTCAATGCAAGACTTGGACAACCCTAAGGATTTAACAAGACTTAATGTACAAATGTTAAGATCAGATCCTCCATTAATGAGGGCTCTTTTTACTCTATGCCTTTCGATTAAGACCTCTATATGCAATGGAAAATTTTGAGGATGGATTATAGACATGTCATCTTGGTCCAAAAATGAGAGACAATGAGGTGCCACAAGATGACCTACCATATTTTGGAACTTCTCCTCTTCTAAGTTAGTAGCAACGTTCGTCCCTATTAGAGATTTTTCTAAAATATCCTTATGGTTAGGGGATAATTTCAATAACTCCAAGATAGAGATTTGCGTTGGAGTTCTTTGCAACTGATCAACCAAGCTACAAGGTTTTGCTGCTGTAGAAGGTTGCTTGACCACAATGTTGGACTGCGGAGTGTTAATAACTTTAGGAGCAACCCCTTGTAGGGTCATTATAGAATTCTTCCCTCTTGTAATGACATTTGATGCCTCTTTTGGGGGTTTTTCATTGATTATTATAGCATTCACAATGTTATCATAAGGTGGCACAAAGTTAATGTTATTGGCACTTTGTTTCTTGCCATTAGATGACTCCCCTTTGTCATGTTTGTAAAAAGGTTGTTTGAATGTTGTATGATCTTCATTGCTTTGAGGTCCATCAATGGTGATTGTGCCATTATCGATTAAATCTTGCACTATATTCTTTAGCTACAAGCATTCATTTGTTGTGTGCCCTCAAATCCTATGGTACTCACAATGGCTATTGGCACTCCACCAACTAGGCTTGTTATTTGGCTCATAAGGCTAAATGTTGGGTAAAGTAATGACATTATTAGCCGTGAGATTCTTTAATGCCTTTTCGAGGGGTTCACCCAAGGGTGTGAAGTTCCTTTGAGGAGTGGGTACCAAATATTTATCAAATTTATTATTTCTTGCATTATTTCCTCGGTTGCCCTTATTGGCATTATTGTTATTGGAAGGGGCATTGGATGTCTGATTGGCATTATTCACCTGATTAGGTGTCCTTGTAAGAGAAAATGGGACCACCTTCAAGTTGCTAGACTCCACCACACCATCATTAACAATTCCCTTATTGTTGTTCTTATACCGACTATTACTATTGAACCAATTATTCTTCTGATTATTGCCATTGTTGGAGTTATTGTTGTTGGAGTTATTCTTATTATCTTTATACAATTTTAGTTCTCCACTTGACCAACACTTCCTCCATTGTTACTCCATTTTCAATTAGATCTTGGAAGGTCTTGGGACATTGCATTCATAATTGGTAGTTCAACTCATTGCTTAAACTATTTATGAAGATATCCATCTTCTCTTTTTCAGGCACGCTCCTAGGATATCTAGCAAAAACTATCCTCCATCTTTGTATAAAAGTGAGGAATGCCTCTCCATCCTTTTGTTTAGTGTTACATAATTTTATCATCATGACCTCATGCTTGATGTTATATGAGTAATGGGCCACAAATTTTGAAGCTAACTCTTCGAAGGTCTTAATGTTGAAGGGTAACTTAGAAAACCACTCCATAGCCATGCCTCCTAAGCTTCGTAGGAATAGTCTCGTTAAATATGTTGTATTGTGCATGAACTCTAGGCTCAATGCACAAAACTCACATAAGTGGTCTTGGGGATCTGACATTCCTTCATACTTGTCATACTTGGGGAACACTACATTGATTGGGAATGGCACCATGACCAAGATTTTATCAAATGGGAATGGACACAATGCTTCTATGGAGAAGGGCTTGGGAGCTCCACTTTGCTTAATGGTATCCAATTGCATTTGGAACATCTTGAACTGCTTATTCATGATGTCTAAGGTACTCTCCCCAACCTCCATTAGTTTGAGTTGGTTAACATCATAGTCATGGGGAAGCTTGTGGCCTTTTTGTGCTAAGTCCCAGAAAGTACTTTTCTCTATCTCTATCCATTGCCTTTTCCATGAGCTTTCAAAAATAGGGACATTAGATAACCTCACTAACCTTTTCATCTGTGGTGTCTTCTGTCATTGCTTCAATGTTAGTTTTATTGTGAGTGTTGTCAATCCCTTGAGCATTTTGATCTGCCTCTCCATTATTGGTATTGCCTTGGTTATTTATGTCCATGCCCCCATTATTGGCATCACCTTGGTTAGTGGGATCAATGCCACTATTGTCTTTACCACCCAAACTACCATAGTACATCATGTTGTCTTCCACTTCTTGTTCGGGTGATTTTTGGGGTATTCTAGGAGTGGTAGACTCATTTCCTGGGTAGGGGAGCTCTTGTCTCAAATAGGTCCCATCTACTTGCAAGGTTTGTTTGATGTAGTAAGATCTAGTAAGAGCAAGCATGAACCTTGGAGAGTAAGAGTTGATATTACTCAAGGTCTAATCCTTTGTTGAATTTGCAACAATGATATAGAAACAAGATTTTTGACTGAACTAAAAGTTGGAGTAGTAAGAATGTGGAAAAGGGTACTCAAATATGTGCTCAAAATTTTCTGACCTCCCATGTAAATACTCTATGTTTTCCCTTTTAGATTTTTGGGCGTCACTGGCCTGAGTGTAGGTGTGACTAAAACTTCTGTATGCGTGAACTGGTTTATCATTAGGCGGCACACTGTAGATGTACAGGTGGAACTTTGCTATTATTAAGCGAGTTTCTAGTTTTTACTAGGTGTGTTTTAAAATATTCTAGGTGTGACTTCACTGTGTCTACGCATTTTTAAACAAGTCATAGGCATGACTGAACCTCTGATAGGTGAGTTTTTTTTGTGCATAAGCGACACTTCTCTGACTAGTTTGTAAGATTTTGGATTTTTAAACATTTAAGATTAGTCTTTTGAAATTTCTTTGTCTGAAAATAGAAAAAAATCACAACACACACATCACTTTGTCATCATGTCCCTAAAAACACTCTAATGTGTATATTCTCCAATGTTTTTCACAATTATATCACAAGAAAGAATTCCAAACAGTCTACCTAAAGTCAATTTTGGCTTGTAAACATGGCTCTACAAGGTGGCCTTACTATTTTATCCAAGTTTTAGTATATATTTTGTTCAAATAGACTTCAATCTCTCATCCTCCAAGGAGGCTTCCCAGATGCACTGAAGTACGATTTTGCACAATCCGTGAGGACTACTAGAGGAAGGTTGAAAAATTAAAATCCATTTGTCATGCACCCCATTAAGGATACATGTGTTTCATTTTAGAGTGGGTTGGATTCCCACATCAAAAGTGAGCGTATCCCACTTTGGGTTGTCCCTCTCACTAGCCTCGTTAAGGAAAACTTGGGAGGTGAGCCCACTATTGCTCTAACATATATATGAAAAACAAGAAATGAACTTAGGCTGACAAGTTTGGAAGTTTGGTTCACTCAAAGAGTGAAGAGCATATCCCTATTGTCTTTCTTTGTTCCACACACTTAGGCACACGTTTGTTCTTTCCCAATCTTTTGACAAGGATATTCTTAAAATTGAAGTGTGAAATTCATTTCCTATTTTATCTCAAGCTTATATCAAAAGGAATGCCACAATTTAATCAAATGCAAGCTTGAATAGGAGAATACCTTTCCTTGTAGCTAGCCTAAGCTAGGGACATTTTTGAAAGGTTTCATCATTGTTTTTCACTCACCTTGGCAAGATCCTCCACCAAATGTGCTTGTCCACTAGCAAGTTAGTCAACACTAACAAACACTATGAGGGGAAACCAAAATCAAAATTGGAAAGGACAACACTTATGTATGAATCTTCTAGAGCTTATTTGAAAATTTTCAAATAAAAACTTGAATTAAGGACTAAAGATCCAATTAAGAGAGACAAATTTCTTTTTGTAAGCTTCAATCACAGCAAGGTATTTTTGATATACCTGATTGTCTTCTTCTTGTGTCGACTCAAGAATGGCTTGGATATGTGCTTTGTTCTCTTTCTTAATTTTCCTTGCTAGTGCCTTTCCCTCTTGGTTGAATCTGCTTTCAGGTCTTTGCACCTTCGGATGTCTGTTCATTTACTGTTAAATCACATAAATAGAACGTTAGATGAGTGATTTAATCAATTAAATAATACATATAGACAACAAGTAGTAAGCGACATCATCTAGCTAATAGGCAGAAACAAAATGTTCGTAGGCATAATTTTATAGATATCAAGCGTGTACAGTTTATTCCTAAGCATGAACAAAACTTTAAATTGTAGAAAATGATTATTGCAAAGTGACACTTTAACTAATAGTAAGCGAAAATGGAAATATCCAAAGCGTGACAGTAATTTGAAAATTTTTAAGCAAAACCTGGACTTAAGTGACAACAAATTTCAACTAAGTGATATTTCTAAAATCAGAGGTGTAACTATTAATTAAAAGTGCGAAGCAAAGCTTTAAGATATGCGACGATAAAATCAAGCAACATCATACTCCCTGAGTCACAGGCGTGACTTGAAGAAACAAAGGTTGAATACTTTCCGGTCGCAAGCATGAATCTTCAGCTAATTCGCATTTGTACAAAGATTTTAGGTGGTAGTAAAATGACTACAGGTGTGAACAGATCTCCTGTAAGCATGACTTCACCAATTTCCTACAAGATAAACATAGAAAATAGAGAATACAAGTATGCAAATAAAGATCTAAATGATGAAATGAGGCCTAGAGCCCCACGGTGGGTGCCATTTGTGTGATGATGAATATCACCTTCATGAAATTAAGATCTAATAGCATCAATTTAAAGAAAATACTATGCAAATCTAATTTAAAATGAAACTATAATCTAGAACATCTCATGGTTCTCTAGAAAGAAATGGTAAGTGAAGCTCTCAGCTTAGATCCTCACTAGTGACACTTCTAAAATGAGAATTTATGCTGCTATATGCTTCTACAATGCTTATTCTATGCTTAATCTAGCTCAAATTGACAAACTACAATGATAATTACTCTAAATGATCTTAATTTCTCTTAGAATGCTCTCAATTGCCTATAATAACAATGCTTTGCAAATGAAGTTCTAAGATGGAAATGCTCTCCAAAATGCCTCATATTTATAGTAAATGTCCAAGGGTAGGGGGTAGAGTGAAGTAATCATGGTTATCCCTTGGTTGAGTCAAATACTTTGCTCTGTTCATAAATGGCAGGACAAATGAGGGGACAAGCCTTTAAATGGTTTCAAAGCTTTGGACAATTTAAATGTTTGAGTGATTCGTGTCTTTTTGTCCTCAATTTTTATTGGTTCATCACTTTTTTGAAAGAAATTAGGATTTATTAAATTCAATTAATTAATTAAATTTAGCCATGTAAGGATAATGGGTTCATTTTGATTTTTGATTAAAACAACTATACAATTAATTGATTAAAATCAATTATATAGTGTTTTTTTGGTCCCTTTAAGCTTTGATTTAATTATTTAACATCATTATTTAATTTCTCCTTTGTTTTAATTGATTTTGTCCCACTTTATTTAATTATGTCCATTTTTAATTGATTTGATCCATTTTGATGATTTAGTGCATTTTATTGATTTTATGCCATTTTATTGATTTTTGCAATTTTAAAAGCACTTTGTCCAATTTTGCGTGTCTACAATACTATACATTTATGCTACGGCAAATTCCTTAGGAGCTCTCCTTGCACAACATGATGATATGGGCAAAGAGTGAGCTATTTACTATATCAGTCTCACTCTGGTTGCTTATGAAGTTAACTATACCAACATTGAAAAGGCTTGTCTAGCAGTGGTGTTTGCGTCTGAAAAACTCAGACATTACATGCTTGCGCATACTATGCAGTTGGTTGCCAAAATTGATCCTTTAAAGTATCTTCTGAGTAAAGCTACGCTTACTGGATGGCTTGCTAAATGGATGTTGATTCTCTCAGAATTTGACATTCAATATGTTGAATGAAAAGCTATTAAAGGGCAAGCGATTGCAAATCAATTGGCTGAATTCCCCATAATTGATAATGCTCTTCTTCATATAGACTTCCCAGATGCTTCAATCATGCATATCACAGGGTGCGCATGGAAAATGTTCTTTGATGGTTCTTATACATAGAATGGGGTTGGTGTTGGAATCTTGTTCATTACCCCTCATGGATACACCATTCCTAAATCCTATAAGCTTCTCTTTCCATGCACCAATAACATAGCTGAATATGAAGCCCTTCTGAATGGTGTTAAGCTTTCCCTTGAATGGAGGATCACTGAGTTGCACATTTTTGGAGATTCTCAACTTGTCATAAACCAAGTAAATGATGATTACCAAACAAAGAATGATAATTTGATTCCCTACAAGAGGATGATAAACTCACTCAGGAATTATCTCACATTTGTTACATTTCAAAAAATTCCTAGAACTAAGAACAAGGCTGATGATGCCATGGCTACTTTGGCATCCATTTTGCAACTAGAAGAGCACAAATCATGCTTTGAGTTCCTGGTGGAAGAATTGTGCTACCCTGCCTACAATTCCCCTAATGACCATGTCATTTACATTGTGGTTAGTCATGAATCCTCCCGCTATGCCACCATCTTTTCCTATCTTCAAGATCAAGTTATCCCTAAAAATCTCACACACAATGAGACACGCAAACTCATCCGTAATGCCTCACACTTTACCCTCATCTCTGGTGACTTGTATAGGAAGGGTCTAGATGGAACTCTCCTTAGGTGTCTAGAAATAGAGGATTCAAAAAAGGTGCTAGCTGACGTCCACAATGACATATGTGGGTCACACTCTAATGGTCTTGTGCTAGCTCATAAATTGCTTAGGGATGGTTACTATTGGCCTACTATGCAAACTGATGTTGTTCAATATGCCAAGTACTGCAAGAAGTGTCAGCTACATGGGAATCGCATTCATGCTCCTAGATGTGAGCTCATTCCCTCTGTTACTTACTAGCCATTTCAGCAATGGGCCTTTGACTTGATAGGCAAAATTTATCCTAGTTCTTTGAGTGGGCATAAGTTCATCATTATAGCTACTAAATATTTCACTAAATGGGTTGAAGTTGTCCCACTATTTGCAGCTACAGGAAAACATTTTTCCCTATTTATTTTTAATCACATCATTTGTTGCTATGGTATTCCTTCTTCCATAGTCACGGATAATGGCGGCCAATTCAAAAACAAAGACCTGAAGCACTTGTGTAAAAAGTTCAAAATCAAACAACATTGATCTTATGTCTATTACCCTCAAGGGAATGGCCAAGCTGAGGCCTCAAACAAAACATTGCTGAAAATTCTCCACAAAACAATGCACAAATCAGGCAAGGATTGGCATCTGCAGATCAATCCTACACTATGGGCTTATAGAACTTCTATTTGCACTCCTACAGGTGCCACACCTTTTTCCTTGGTCTATGGTTCTGAGGTTGTCTTACCATTAGAGGTTGAAATACCTTCACTAAGAGTCTCTCTCCATGGTTTGATTATTGATGAAGACCAGAGGGTTATGAGAGTGCATGAGCTTACTACTTTGGAAGAATGCCGCAAGGCCACTTTTGATCACATGTACACCTATCAAAAGAGAATGTCTACTGCTTACAATAAGAAAGTTCATCCTAGAGAGTTCCAAGTGGGTGAACTAGTTCTCAGAGAAAATCCCAAAAATCAACAGAATAGGGAGCAGAAAGGCAAGTTTGAGCCAAATTAGTTAGGACCTTATATCATCACAGCAGCATTTGGGTCCGGAGCCTATCATCTATCTACACCTGAGGGAGAAGAGCTTACCGAGCCTATCAATGTTCTACATCTGAAGAAGTTCTTTACCTAAGGTCCTTGAGCTCTTTGTACATATTCTTATTGGTCTTGAAAAAATTCCAAAAAAATTCATATATGATGCTGAAAAAATCCTAAAAAGCATAAAAAGTACTGAAAAAATGAGCATCCTAGTGAAAACCTAGCAATAGGTGCTTTGATGTCTCACCAAAAAAATAAAAAAAATTTAAAAAAATAGAAAAAGTGCCTTGGTGAAAACCTGGAAACAGGCACCTTGGTAGCAAAATACAAAAAAATTGAAAAAAATCCTTAAAAAATCTATCAAGTGGTGAAAACCTGGAAACAGGCATTGCTTGAGACCCTTGCACCTATGTCTATCAGTCTCCTAGCTTGGAATTGACTCTGGTCTTAGTCTAGGGGGCATACGTTGTTCTAGCTTATCTTGTGTCTCTTTGTGCATCAGAGTTTCTTGGGCAACTTGGTTCCAATGGTGTTTTTCAACACCACCCCAATTATGTTTTTCAACACTTCCCTAGCGTCGAGTGTTTCTCAACACTTATCAGATATCCTACCCACAGTCTCGAATGATGCAATATTTCTCATTGGCAGATGCGATACTCAAAGTTTGACTCTATGACCTACACACATGCACTTAAACACTTGACTTACTGAGATTTGTTTTAATTTATTTCTGTGTGCTATCTATGATGATTTCTTTGCTAAGTGTTCTCTCCCTGATCATTTTTTATGATGCTGAGCTAGAAGTCTAGGGCATGAGGACATATTTTATTTGCTTTCTGCTTGTGGGTATATCTTGTTGATCCTCACTATCATGAGCATTTATGCTTGTTCCACTTGACACTAGGATCTACAATGTATTATCCTTGATTGTTTTTGGCAAGTGCATGCTTATAGTCATCTTGACTTTCCTTGTGTCTCGATGCGAGTATAATCTTGCTATACTAAACTTAGGGAAATCTCACTGCACTAGTCATCTTGACCTATATGTCTTTGATTCCTAGGGGAGATTTCCACATTCCTATCTGATATAGATCATATTCAGATTCACATAGTTATACTAGTGTGTATTGTATGATCTTGTGACACTACCAACAATGCTCGATGATGATTATTAGAATCTAATGGCTTTGTAACCTTGCAAGTAAACCACTTTTCATACTAGCTTGCATTCATAAGTTCATGATAGTTAGTTTTGCATCTTGCATATGGAGAGAGCTCTCCTTTCATCTTTCACAGACTTATTAGTCAAACTGCACTCACCTTTCACTTCTTCCTGATCATGTCTTTCACTTCTTGTCTTTCATATCACATTATTTTCTATTCATTTCGAGATTGAAATCGAAATCCACGTTCACCTTGATTGTCAAAATCAAATTTCTCCTTCTTTCGTGCAGTTGGCTGACCATTTGAGCCCTAATCCTTCGATCTTTTTTGGGGCATTCTTCATTCCTTCATCCCCATCTCTTTCAACCTTTCTAGTCTCTCACTCATTTCATTCATTTCATCTCTCTGAGGTCTTAACTGGGGTATATCTTCACTTCTTGATGGTTATTCTCTTATCTTTCATCTTCGATTATGATTTCTAGTTATTTGATCATGTTGCTCTTGCTTCTGCATTCCCTCTACCTGATTTTGCTTTCGATCCCGAGGGGGCAGACACATCATATCCTATTGGCTATTCTCTAGAGTATATGCTTGACCATTCCATTTGCTCTGATCGATCTATCTTTGCACTTGACATGTTAGTTCTTGTCTCGAGTTCTGATATTGTCCATCTCTTTCCTAAGTGTTTAGTATTGTCGCTACCAGGCTTACCATGCAGGATTTGCTATCTCTTTGCACTTCATTCTTTGGAGTCAGATCTCTATCTATTGCCTTCTTGGCTGATCTATTCTTTGACATAATGTGTTCCTAGATCGATCACACATTAGTCAAAGAGGGGAAATGTAATCACCCAAAAATGGTCATCTAGACTATTAGCCCCTTGCTAGCATTATTTGCTAAAATTATCAATTGCTTATTCTTGATCAAATCCTAGTTCTATCATTTATTCGATTATATTCTATGGATTAACTATTTTATCTTAAGTCTTTATTTATTAAAAGGAATCTTCTCCCCTTTTATTAAATAAAAAGCCCCCACTTTTCCTCTTATCCTAAGTTGCACAAATAAAGCATTATTCTTATTTTATAAAAAGAAGAAAAGCACTTTTTGTCTCACATGGGGTACAAAAGTCAACACTTCTTTCTCATTGAAGGAGACTTGTGCACATGGATTTCTCCCATTTTAAGCTCCACCCTTGATTAAATCTTTTTCCTCTTAATCTCCATGGTCCATTCCTTTTTCACTTCCTTTAAAAGGAGAGCTCTCTTCTCATTCTAGGGACCGAACTTTGAATACTAATCTTATGCTACAGGATTTCTTGGAGACTTTGGAGCTTTTGGAGATCTTATTACATTTAGCCTTCATTCTTGCATTCTTAGCTTATCTTCATGTTTATGCTTTCTTAGCTTAGTTTCCTTTCATGCTCTAGATTAGTTCACATAGCTTAATTATTAAGGATTTTTAATACTTCTATCTTTCATTTCCATAGCTTAGCTTGCATTTTCATTCTTAGCATAGCTTGCATTGCATCTCCATTTGGATTCTTCAAGATATTGGCATCCTTTCCCTTGTCTCATTGAATCTTCCATTGCATGGTTTACTCGCAAGGTTATTGGCCTAATAGCTCTAGCTAAGAGCACTCTTAAAACCCTTGCACTCCTTGCCTAGGGAGCTCTAGGTCGCCTTCCCAAGGTTTCCCATTCATGGATTCTCTTGGAAGTAATGGCTTAGAGAAGTTCACATCTTAGTGTGTACAATAGTATCATATTCAAAGTTGTAACATGTAATCACGTTGCAAGTGTTTTAAGCCTTGTAGCATTGAATAAGTCAAAGTTAGTAAGTTAGTTAGGGAATAAGTCAAGGTGGTTAAAGGTTTTCCCCTTCTTTCTCCACCTTTCTCTCCTATCTTCTCCTATATAAAGGAGGGGGCTTCATTGTAATTTTTATCTTTTGTCAAGGAAAGAAAATTATGCTAGTTTGTATCTACACTCTAAGACTCTGAGCTTAGATGTAAATTTGAATTACTTTCAATAAAAGGGGCATCTTGCTTTCAAAATTTGTGTTGATTCAAGGTGTTATGTGACAAAATTTTATGCATATTGATTGTGATTTTTGGAGTTTTGATTAAGAGGGATTTGAATTCAATTGTGTAGACTTTGAGTTGTCTATTACATTTAGAGCCAATTTAAACTTTTGAAGACTTTGTGTTGCAGGAGGACAAATTGTTGTAGTTGGTAGTGGCTGCAAATACTAGCAGTTGAAGACTTTGAGCTTCAACTTTGAGTGTTTTACTTTAATTTTAGGATTATTAGTGAGAGACTTTGAGCCTTACTATTGGTTCTAGTTATTCTTTAAATAGGACTAATCACAAGAGACTTTGGGCCCTTGTTCTTAATATATCAAATATAATCATAATTTCTACCTTAGGAGTTGTTCTTATGTCAACTATCGAGTCACCAGTATTATCGTAGCAGTAGGATATCTTTGTAGAGTTAGAAAGTTGTTACTTATGAATCTATCTTGAAAAAAGAGGAACAGATTGGAAGAATTTCCTCTTTATTTAATTTCATTTGAAGTCCTACTGAAGCCACCTGTGATAAGAAGGGATTCTCCCCTATTGTTGAGAGGAGAGATTTATCTCACTATACCGTTGCCTAAAATTATAATTTTGTACGATGTAGTCTTTGCGGCTTACAAATTTTTTAGCCAACAATCCAACCACTTTGTTTTTTCAAATGTAATTGGCTCCATACAAGCCTTCCAAGCTTTTGCAAAATTATGATCCTTTGAATACAAACTCTTGAGTTCATTGAACCCAACCACTTCAACCTACATTTTTGTCAACAAATTTTACCTCGTACTTAAGGTATATGCAACTCTCTTAGATTTTCCATTCCTATGCTTCAAAAGAAATATATAACTTTGCAAAACTTCAACCCATATCAAATGTATTTGATTTAATTTTCCTTAACTATTCAAATATTGTAAAGCTTGATGATCAGTAAATAAAAAAAACTCTTTTGGCAAATGATAATGTCTCCATTTCTATAATGTATGAGCTATTGCATAAGATTTTTTTATCATAAATAGAATACCACTTCTTTGCATCATCTATTTTTTCTCTTAAATAAGCACTAAGTTTACCTTCTTGACTCCAAAAAAATCAAATGACATTGCCACTAGCTTCACAATATACCTGAAATACCTTGTTAAAATATAAAAGTGCCAAAATAGGATGCTATGTAAAATTTTGCTTTAACACATTAAAAATATTTTTTGTGCATGTAGTCCACTTAAACTCTTTTCTATTCCCTCTCATTGTTTCATTTAGGGTGTAGAAATACTACTAATTTTTTTTATAAAATTATGATAATAACTAGCCAAAATATGAAAATATCTCACCTTAGCAGTGCTACTATGGTAAGCTATTCAAGGATAGCCTATACTTTCTTTGGGTCCATTTTAAGTGCATCTGTTGAGACAAAAAATCCTAGGTACACTAATTCCTTCACAAAATTGCACTTATTTAGGTCAATCAACAACTTTTCTTCTCTTAGCTTCTCAAAGACCCTACAAATATGCATTATATGTTTTTCCAATGCCTTACATAAAATCAAAATATCATTTAAGTAAACAATATGAAACTTACCCAAAAGCTCTTTTAATACTTTATTTATGAGTCGCATGAATGTGCTTGGTGCATTAGTTATCCCAAAAGGTGTGACTAACCACTAATACAAGTTTTGATGGTTTTTTTCTATTCATTTCCTTCTCTAATCCAAATTCAGTGATATCCACTCTTCAAATATTTGTGAAATACTCAACTCTACTCAAATAATCCATAATGTAATCCATCCTTGGGAAAGGAAATTTATAGTTGATAATAATCTCATTGATAGCTTGGGATTCTATATACATCCTTCATTTTCTATTATTCTTTGGTGCTAGTATTGTTGGAAACTTTGGCATTGATATCAAGATGATATTCATAATCTTTGTGAATGAAAACAATTGTTAGAATTGATGTCAAAGTTTGAAAGGAAAAATTGTCATTGATGTCAAGGTAGTGGTATGAAGTGACCATAATAAATAGTCTATAGAATGGGAAAAGTTGTGTTATATGGATCCACCACCACCCCATCATCATTTTTTGCTTGTAAGAATAAATCCATTGATATTTTAGAAGGATGAAGTCTATGCTATGTTCAATGATCTTTCACTTCCACTGTACAATGCCTATATATTTTTAGCTTAGATTAGACAAAGACTAGTAGCTCTCCTCAAGAGTGGGAGGGTTTCTCAATCACCACTTGAGGGGAAGAGTGTGAGTTTGAAGAACTATTTTTCTTGCATCATCAAACAACTTTCCAGGTGATGTTGTCCTCAGAATGCCCACCATAAGGGGGAGAAACTAACAAAGCTCCATTTTTTCATATATCATCACAAATGCGAGAGTGTTAAGATAGTTGAACATTGTCAGTTGAAGCTTGCAACAAAGAAGAAGAAGAAGAAGAAGAAGAAGGTGAAGAATGGTCCATGTGGCTACAGGGGACTGCACTAGTAGGAGTAGGAGATATCCACATGGTCTGTTTCAAGGGTATCACCTAGATTTACATTAGGAGAATGACCTAGATTTGTAACATGAGCCTCAACTAGATTTTCATCAAGAGCCTCATCCTCATCATTAGCCCATGACAAGTCTTCAAAGAGAGAATTAGAGAGAGAATTAGAAGCATAGATGATCAAATGATCATCATTTGCATCCTTCCACCAAGAAGTAGCACCTTTATCATGCAAAAGAGAATAAACTTTAGCCATATGACCAATAGAGAAGTATCATCAACATCGAAAGGGAAGGCCCTTATAATCTAATGATTGAGTCCAAGGCCTCTTCCCACCCATGAGCATCACATCCCTTGAAAGTGGTGTACAAATATGTATGTCAACCAAAATGTTAGTGAAAATAGAGTAACCCAATGATGTTGTAGCTTCATCAACCTTCAAGAAATTGATAATAGAGTTTCCAATGGCCTCAAAGAAAGAAATATCCCAAAAATAGAGTGGAATATTGGGAAGATGAACCTACATTGAGTGCACACTGAGTGGTTCAATAAAATGGTTGAAGGGTTTGGTAGAAAGAGAGAGATTCCTCTGAACCAATATCTTACTCAACACCAAATCATTTTCTTCAGAAGAAGAAAATGTAGTTAACAAAAACCATTTTTCATAAGGGAAAATCTCAATGTTACTAGAGACTAAGGATCATGAAGAACTTGTTACTTAGGATGCAAATCTAGAAGAGAGGTGTAAGAATTAGAAGAAAGAAAACCAACAGTTACATGCAAATATAACCAATAATGTAAACAAATAAATCTAAAAGAAGTAGAGCCACACAAAAGTAGGACAAGAAGACACAAAGATTTAACATGGTTCACCTAATCTTGGGCTACATCCACCAAACAAAGAGTCTAATCTTATTATCTAGTAATTTCAACATGTTACAATTTGTAATCCCTTACAACTCAATACTGCTACAAGAAGCTATGAAATTATCATATTAAAAAAAAAACCTAACCCTAAGCCATTATAACAAGACTTATGTTGGTTAATAAGTTAACCCTAAAAAATACTTGACAAGTCAACCTAGGAAAAAGCTTGATGAGTCAACCTAGGGAAATGCTTGATGAGTCAACTCAAAAATGCTTGATGACTTAACCCTAAACCCCATAATAAATGGAAAGTGTACAATACTTGCCTGATCGGTCACCACAAACCAACAATCTACCACTTGGAGACTAGTCAGGCTCCACACTAAAATACCTCCCACTTGGAGATTGATCTTGTAGCAACACTACTACCCCTAAATCTTCCACTGGATTGATGCACCCTAGACTATGTTGTTATTTTTATTATTTTTAGTATTGAAGACAAACCAAAGATAAAGAGGAGTTTAGCTTCTCCCTTGTCATTGGCTTTGTAAACATATCCACTGGATTTTCATTCGTATGTATCTTTTCCAACTTTAACTGTCCATTATTCAATATTGATCGAATGAAGTGATACCTTAATTGTATGTGTTTGGTCTTTGAATGCATGGTAGAATTATTTGCAAGATGGATGGCACTTTGGCTATCTGTAAATAGATATTTTTCAATGTGTCATTTTCCCAACTCTTCCATAAAAATTACGGCCATATTATCTTCTTAGTTTCCTTTGTAGTAGCAACATAATCTACCTCTGTAGTGGATAAAGAAACCACCTTTTTCAATCAAGAGATCCAACTCATTTTTGTCCCACCAATAGTAAATACATAACTTGGGGTATTGTGCTTGGTATCTAAATCCCCTGCCAAATCTAAGTCAACAGAACCTTTTAAATCAGTATTAGAGCCCCCAAGACATAAACATTTGGATGTAGCTTTCAAATATCTGAGGATCTAATTTACTACAGTCCAATGCTCAAATCCAAGATGACTCATATACCTTCTAATAACTCCTACATCATGTGCAATATTTGGTCTAGTGTATACTATGACATTCATCAAACTACCTACAATTGAAGCATATGGTAACTTGGACATTTTTTCATCCTTCTCTTGTGTCTTTGGACACATCTCCTTAGTCAATTTCAAATGACTAGTCAAAGGTGTGCCGACATCTTTTGCATTCTCCATATGGAATTTTTGCAACCTCTTTCAACATAATTAGCCTAAGATAGAGTCAATTTACTATTCTTCCTGGCACTTTCTCTATCCTGATGATGGATCACAGAGTGTGATCCGAAACGTTGATGCTAAAAATACGCACACAATCAAATCTAGAAATTCATAAATGTCTTCCTATCTCTAAAAATTTTCATACCAAGGATTTGTTTTGTTGTCCCCAAATCCATCATAGAAAAATAATATTTTAACTGTTGTTTCAACACCTTAATGTGATCCATGTTAGATCCTGCTACAAGCATATCATCAACATAAAACATAAAATAATGTAGTTTTCATCATCCAACCTCTTAAAATAAACACAATGGTCTAAATTATACCAAGTGTAGCCATGCTCATCCATAAAGATATCAAATTTAATATACCATTGTCAAGGTGCTTCCTTCAAGCCATATAAACTTTTATTCAATTTGCACACTAAGTTCTCCTTACCTTTGACCTCAAAACCTTTTGGTTGTTGCGTATATATTTATTCTTTCAAATCACCATGGAGAAAGGTTGTTTTAAAATCAAGTTATTCCAAATGAAAGTCTTAAATAGCTACAATACTTAAAATGGTATGTATAGAAGTCATTTTTACAACTGGAGAAAAGATCTCATCAAAACAAATGTCCTTTTTATGTGCAAATCCCTTTGCAACTAACCTAGATTTAAATCTTTTATTAGCTCCATCCTCCTCTTTCAGCCTATAAACCTATTTATTTGGTAAATCCTTTTTACTTGCAAGCAACTTACAATATTCTCGAGTCTGATTTTTCATCAAGGATCCCATTTCTTCTTCCATGGAAAACTCCCACTAAACTTTTGTATCCACCTATATAACTTTATCATATCCTTTTGGTTCACCATCATTTGTTAATAAAATAGAATACAAAGAGGGAGAGAACCTTTTAGGAGGTCTACTTAGCCTTGTTGATTGTCTAACATTCATTGGGGTTTGTGATATTTTTTGTTATTTTTGTTGCAAAGCATGAGGGACCATTGGAACATCATCTTTTAGAGTATCATCCATCACTACATAATCATGTTCTTTCTTCCCATGTTGTTGCAACTGACCTTTGTATAACATTTTCTCATTGAATACGACATCTCTACTTCTTACAATTTTATGGCTCTCAACATCCCAAAGTCTATAGCCAAATTCATTAATGTCATATCCAATAAATATACATTTCTTTGACTTAGCTTCTAGCTTGGTTCTATTTTCAGACTCTATGTGCAAATGCTTCACAATTGAAGGTTCTAAGAAAAGAATAACTCACCTTACATGTTCATGCTTCCTCTAGAATAACACAACCAAAACGAGTAGAGGGGCCTCTATTGATTAAATAAACAACAATGTTTATAGCCTTTTCCCACATGTTTAAGGTTGGTCTAGCATGCAACCTCATACTCCTTGCATGCTCTATTATTGTCCTATTCATGCATTTAGCCACTCTATTTTCTTGTGAAGTCCTTGGAACAATTTTCTACCTATGAGTACCATTAGAGGAGCAATAATCTTCAAAATCTTTTTTGCAATACTCACCACCATTATCAGATCTGAGATATTTTAGTCTTTTACCACTCTCGTTCTCAACCAAGCTTTTCCATTTTTTGAAAGTTTCAAATACATCAGATTTCTTCCTAATGAAATAAAACCATACTTTCCTAGTTTCATCATCAATTGATGTAACATAATATAGAGAGCCACCAAGGGAAGATACCTGAGCTTCTCCCCATACATCTATATTTACAAGCTCTAATTTCTCATATTTCTTTTCCTTCCCACTTTTCATAAAACTAACTCTTTTTTTTCCATACACACAACTTTCACAGAAATCCATATTGAAAAATTTTAGACCTACTAATACTTTCCTTAAATGAATTAATTTCATACCTTTTTCACTCATGTGCCCAATTTTGTTGTGACATAGTGCTTTTTCAAAATCTAGAGTGATTGTTTTAGGTTCTACATGCTCAACTGCAACAACTATTCCTGAACATTGACTTTTCTCTGTAATAATTAAAGTAGAAAGAATAGTATGACCTATAAAAATATATAAGGTGCCTAGTTTCACACCTTTTTCTACTACTAAGGATCCTTTTGAAACCTTCCAATTTTTTTCATTAAAAGTAACTATGCAACCTTCATCACCTAGATGCCTTGTTGAAATTAAATTCCTACTCAACCTTGGAGCATGCCTTACCTCTTGTAGTAGCCAATGATTTCCATTCTAAAACTTAATCTTAATTCTTCCCTTTCCAACAATCTGGTAAGTTTCATTATCTCCCAAATAGACTAGCCCAAAATCCCATTGGACATAATAAAAAAAATAACTTCTATGCAGTGTAGCATGAAATGAGGCCCCTGAATCTAGAACCCTGAATCATCAACATTTTCTAGGGAAAGAAGAAAAATATCCTCTTCAAATTTATTAATTACCAAATTCTCCTCCTTATTTCCTTCTTGTTTGTCTCCTTTATTCTTTTGAAACCAGTAATCTTTCTTCTTATGACTTGGTTTCCCATAGTACCAGCAATCATTTGGTCCTCTAGATTGAGATCTCTTACCCTTTGATTTTCCTTGTGATTTCCCATGACTTCCAAAAAAAATTCCTCTCTCCCTTGATCTTCCTCTACTTTCTGCATTCAAAACACTACCTAATGTGGATCCACCTGAGCTTTTCCTATGAATTTCTTCACTCAAAATAACACCAACAACATCATCAAATTTTAGGGTATTTGAACCAAAAATAGAGTTACTAATAGCTATTACCAAGGCATTACAAATTTCAAGTAAAGAATACATAATCAAAAGAGCCCTAATATCTTTATCAAAATTGACATTAACAAAAGATAATTGAGTGGTAACTATATTAAACTCATTTAAATGATCAGCAACTAACCCACCTTCTACCATTTTCATATAACTTCGCTAGGATTTCCATTAACTCTTCAGCTTTCTTTTCTTATGTAATATTAAATGCCACTGATTGTGCCAAGCATAAACAAATACTGGCAAGTGTCTTTCTATCTAGAATATCCCAATCCTCATCAAACATTCTTGTCAGTTTCTTGGATTTTCCTCCCAATGGTAGCCATAAATCCTTCTGATAGAGATAGTCCTCCATTTGCATTTTCCATAACTGAAAGTTCTACCCATTAAACTTCTCAACCTTTAACTTACCCGCATCTTCCATTTCTCCCACTCAATCATAAGACCTTACTACAGAGGATAACTGAAAATAACCCACTCGAATACCACTTGATAGGATTAGAAGATAGAAATCTAATAGTTACATGCAAATATAACCAATAATGCAAAGGAATAAAGCACACAAAAGTAGAACAAGAAGACGTAAATATTTGGCGTGGTTCAACCAATCTTGGGCTACATCCACCAAATAAAGAGTCCAAACTTATTATCTAGTAATTTTAACCAGTTACAATCTATAATCCCTTGTAACTCAATACCGCTACAAGAAGCTACAAAATTATCATATTGAAAAATAAAACCCTGACCCTAAGCCATTATAACAAGACTTATGTTGGTTATCAAGTTAACCCTAAAAAATACTTGACGAGTCAACCTAGGGAAAGTCTTGATGAGTCAACCTAGGGAAATGCTTGACAAGTCAACTCAAAAATGCTTGGCGAGGTAACCCCAAACCCCATGATAAATGGTGAGTGTATATTACTTTCCTAATCAGACACCACAAACCAACAAGAGGGCTAAAGATGTGCAAATATATTAATGACCCATAATGTTGGTATAAATCTATATTATCCACCATGTTTAAGTCACACACCACCATAAGGGAGGCCTTTGCATATGCAATAGGTCAAGCTTTCACCTTTTGAGGAATAGTAGCAATGTATTTGGAAAAATGGGCATATCTCCATCCACCAACAATGACAATTTGTTTTTTCAGGAGGGAGCATCCTTAGCAACCCCAGAGGTAGAAACCCCTCCACCTCCAGTGCTAGGAATGATAGTACTAGACTCCAATCCAAGTAGAGAAGAGGTTGAGGGATCAAAAATGATTTCTTTATATTTCCCACCAAGGATGGTAGCAACCTGCTACACCACAAATGTGGGAGAAAAAGACTAAGTGACTCTAAGTACTATCGTAGGAGCCCCCTGACTAGGGGAAATGCCCAACACTAAGGGCTCGGGTTCAAAAGTGGGATATTAATCCATTGCATGGTTCAAAATGTAGCAGAGAGCCATTGGAGACATCACAAGCTTTAATTTTTATTTTACTTTTATCCACACTTTGGGTTTTTAGTTGTCCCCTTCTATATTTCCTAGCATGGATATATTTTAAAAGTAAATATTTGAGTTTGTGCAACTCATGAATATTTTAAAGTTTAAAAAAAATATGCAGATTTTGTAAAATTTGTTTCAACCTCCAAATTTTGTATATAATGGCAAAGTTGTAGATTTCTTGAACATAAAAACATAAATTGTAAAATTGTCAATAAAAACTTTTACAAATGGAATACTCTTTGTATTATGTATTTGTGACAATTGATTGACTGATGGAAGAACTTACATCACCAAAATGTCCAATATCATACATAGGAGTGAACTCAATGAGGACATACATGATTTAATTAACTATTAAAAAGTATGGGCATTGATCCTACAACCAAAAATCTCTTTCATGGTTGTGTGACTTCATCCTTGATAGCATGGATGATACGAACATGATTGATTCGGGAATTCTAATTAGATGTCACCTACATGGTCAATCGAATAAGGTGCAAACTAGCAAGAAGTTATATGACTTCTTATCTAGTATACCTACTAGAATGAAAAGAAAAGATTGAAAAGATGGGTCTAGGAGAGAAGAATATTTATGATCTTTACCCTCATAGAAAACAAAAATAAAATAACAAACATTATAGTAGGGTTAATGACATATTCATCTTCCACATATAATTAAACTTTTGGAGAATGGTTTTAAGCACATAATACTGGAGGGTACTTATGAATTTACCAATGGGGAGATTTGTTCATCTATTCATCTATATTCACTTACATTAGGGTTCGAGGATTTACCATAACTTCATACAAGTTACCAAAACATCCCAACACTAGGGTAATATTTTTAGAATTATCTAAATAGAAAGCTAACATGTACAAGGTACTTTCTATAAAACATAAAATAGGTATTTTGTTTCCAATCACAATTGGTGAGTACAAATGATCCTCTCACATCCATACCAAGAATGTTGAGGAAGAGATAGAAGAGATCAACCTATATCTTTGTGAGAGTAAGGGAAAATTTAACACTATAAAGAAGATTGAAGGATTGATGGAATCTATTTACAAGAACCAACCTGATTTAGAAGACTTTGAGGCTAATTATACGAAAAATCATGAAGGATAAATGATAAATTACTCTAGGTCGAATGCATAAATTGCTCTAGGAAAAAGGTTTTGATTTTGATTAGAATTAGGGCATGATGATCTAATTGAGCTTGTTCAACCATAACGTATACATCAATTTATTTTTTCCTTCTCTAAGGCGATCAATGAGATCAATGTGTTGATATAATTATCTTTCTTTATGCTTATTTTCCAACAAAAAATTAGTGCCAAGATCTCGAAACAAAAGCTCATTTTATTATTCATAATTTTGAGGAGTATCATGTCTACCAATCTGTTGATTTCCTAAAGGTGAAAGTACATGTGGAGGAAAACCATTCACATTTATATTTTGAGCACTAATATTTATTTCTCTTATATATATTTGGTCTATAGTAGTGGTAGCATTAAGATTGGAGATTTCTAGTAGTGCCAAGAAAAATTGAGCAAAGGTGACTTGAATTATCTGTAAAGTTACCACTCTAAAAGGTGACTTGAATTTTTATCTCTGAATAGCTCATGTCTCTATTTTGCACTAGAAGGAGATACTTTAGGCAACTCTTGACCTTTGAATTTATACTCATTTTATAAATTTATCTTCTAAGGTAAGTTTTTAGATCTTCCTTAATAGATTTGTCACTTCCTTAAAGGAAAACTTTATTAGAATCAACAAAATTCTAACTTCTTAAAATCAATAACCAATAATTTCTTGGTTGCATTGTCATTACTAGGTAACCTTGGGTCTTCCAATATGATCATTTAATTTTATCATCCCCATTAACGATGCTAATTTTTAGGCATAAGTTAATGGGATACCAAATTTATCCAACACAATTTTGGTAGTTAAAACTAGAAAACAAGTTGCAAGGTGTTTCAAATATACAGTAAGCTCGTACTTCACTAACAAAAACTAAAGAAAATACATCCCTAGAAAGGACACTAATATGTTAGTGGTATGAGTTGTAAGCCCCAAATCTTAAGTCCTAGTAATCTCTCAAGTGCTAGAGGTATCAAAGTCAAGAATATTTCTACAAACCTATCTTCAAGTTGGGAAGCTAAGGCCTAATGATTAAGGTGAGTAGTGTTAAAAAAATGTCTCAACCTTGAATTTACATATGGAACTACTATTTATGGTAATTTTATATTTGAGCATAGATTTTCCCTAAGCTTCCCCGAAGGTTTAGATGGGCTAGATAAGCATGTTGATAAAATTTCCTTGTAAGATCATGCCTACATTTGAAGAGATTAAAATTTCCATTTTTGAGGTTGTTAAAGAACTTTTATGAATTTAATTTTGAAAGATTTAGAGGCTTTGAAACTGTAGGATTTGAGAGATACAAATCCATAGAACGCCAAGAATACCTACATGCAAATAACCCCGTTGCAGGAGAGAAGTAGAAAGAAGCAAAAGGCAAAACTCAAAAGTTACTCAAAATGTGAGAGAAAAATTATGATCCAAGTTAATGAAAAAAGAATTACAAGGTTCAACCTATAAAGGTGAACAAAACCCTAAAGCCTAAAAAAGCTAGGTTGCACATTAATAATTAATAAAAGAATTAATTATTCATGCACCTAAGAGAAAGCTTAAGCACTAAAGAGTAATAACTTAACTAATTAAATCATTATGATTTAATTAGTAAGTAAACTAAATATTACTCTAACACCCCCCCTTAAGCTAAGCGCGGGGGATAAGCTAACCTAGCATAGCTATGAAAGCAAGAAATGGGTCCCGACAACAAGGCCTGATTAGGTACCCAATACAAGGAAATCTCTATAAACCAGAGGCAAAGGAGAAAAACCAATGGGAAAACCCCATCTCCAAAAAGAGAGAAAAAGTAGAAAAAGAAATGGCTCAAGAGATTCTCTCAAAACCATAAGTACAACCAGCCCCCCCATGAGAGAGGGAAGAGACACCAAAGTCCCCCCAAAATGATGGAGCCCCTGTGGAAATGATCGAACCAATGGAACTCCAATGCAGAAGGAAAAAAGGCACAAAATAAGGAAACCCCTGAATGAGAGGTGAAATTGGAAAGGCTAACCGATGCTCAAAGGAGAAAACACAAGGATCCTAAAAGGGAATCCCCAATGTAGGTGGTGCGATAGGTGTGATGACACTGTCATAAAAGAGGAGATGAATGTCCTCTGTAGAATCCTCAACAAGTGCCCCTGGTGGCTCGATGAATGGAGCTGGAGGGTCAGGTAGTGTTGAAGAAGAATCATGTTGAAGAGAAAAGACCTCAATATGATGTGGTGTGGTAGTCATAGTAGTGATCTCAGGAACAATACAAAGGTTCAAGCGACCTGACTACACCACATGATGCTCTCGCAAAAGAGAAGAGTTGTGCTCTGACAATGGAGATGGTGGACCAAAGTGTGAGAAGGTGTAGAGATGGGTGGAATGATCAACTATCCCTGTAGCAATAATGCCTCCTATCACACTATCCTGGATGAAGACTAAATCTACCATGAATTCAACTGTCTTCCCTGACCCACTGAGTGTAATCTGATAAATCGAGAGAATGTTTGCAGATAGAGATGGAACATACAATACATCATTGAATGTGTCATCCTGAATGCCTACAAAACCTTTCCCACAAACTGGCAAAATAATGTTATTCCCCATGAGAATGTGAGGAATAGGAGAAGCCTCAAGAGAAGAGAAGATCTCTGGAGAAGATGCCATATGGTGAGAAGCACCTGAATCTAGTATCCAAGGGACCTATGAAGGGGATGCAATGGAAGCCTGTAATGCATGAACCTGTCCAAAATCCTATCCAGATGTCAAAGATGAGGTAGAAGACTGAAAAGTAGACCCCTATGAGGTAGAAGAGGATGGAGAGGAAACAGTGATCTTCTGAAGAAGAGCTTGCAAATTGGCAATCTATTTTTCATAGCCATCAAATCTCTTTTGAAAACAATGTGACTCATCATGAGGCCCCTTTTTACAATAGGAACATGTAGGGCTCTCAGTCTTTTGTTTCTCCTTCTTAGAAGAAGATGGTGTGCTAGTAGAGTGCTGAGAAGAGGAATCAGATATTTGCTTTGGTTTCTGCTTCTATGTATCTTGAGGTGTCTTGGCAAGAAATGCTTGTGACTATGAACCTATAAGAGAATCCATCTAATTGAGCTTGGACTGCTCACGAGTCAACCTATCACAAAAGGTCTCAAAATAGGGCATAACATGTCATGCACCCATTGCATCCATAGTGGAGTAGAAGGTAGAAGTGAAAATTTGATAAGGACCATGAAGCTTTGAGAGTATCAAAAAGATACACTCATCATCTGACTTCTTCTTTCCACCAACCTATAAAATAGAACGAAGAGACTTGAACTTCATCAAGAAGTCCTCAATGTTGGTGAATGATTTAGGTACCAATGAGGTGAACTCTGCATCTATCTAGAGAACCCTGAACTGATTCATTGTGCTGAACAAGGTGGAAAACTTGTTCCACATATCCCTGGGTGTGGTCAAACCATCCAAGTGGAACAACAACCCATCTAAAATATTCATTGCAATGAGGCCCATTGCCTCATCCATCCTATTTCTCTGCATAAGAGCCTCATAAGGCCGCTGTAGAACTAGTTGAGCCTCATCGAGGCATGACCATAACCCTTTTGCCATAAGCAATCTGGTCATCTATCCTTTCCAAGTGTGATAGTTGTGAGGTGTAAGGCGGGTGACAGAAGAGTCTGCCATTGAGAGAAAGTAGACAGAAGTAGAAGGGTTTCTTTGAAATAAATGACAAAAAGAGAATTTGCACCCCCCCACAAAATATTATACTATCTCCCGTACACTTCAAATAAGTATGTAAGCACCAAAAAAAAAAGGAAAAAACATGATTTTCAGATGCCTCCACTTTGATGCCAAAAACAACTAATCAAATGGCAAAATTTGAAAATGAAACTAGCATGGTTGGATTAGGCTTGGAAAGAGCTTTCCAACGATATATCACACTTCGATTTTCGATACCGTATGCCAAAATTTTCAAAAAAACCCCTTGTGGCACCCAAAATTGCTCACTAAGTAGTCAAAAGTACCTGTGTAGAAAAAATTTCGCCTTTGTACCTTCTGCACTCAAATCTCAGCATCTCACACCTTGAGAAGCATGTCAAGTTCGTATGGCCCTAGTTCCATAAAAAATTTCCACATATTGCTCTGGTACCCAAAGGTGGTCAAATTTTATATCAAAATTTGTCTAAATGATCCTCTGAATCCATTGGTGAGGTTATTTTCAGCCCAAAATGCATCCAATAAAAAACTTTCCCCATATCCAATAAAAAAAACTCTTCAAAAACTTGAAACCCTTAACCTCAAAACCTGCTTCAAAAACACCAGAATAGGCAGCAGGGGAGCTCTGATACCATGTAGGATTTGAGAGATACAAATCCACAGAATGCCAAGAATACCTGCATGAAAATAACCTGTTACAAGAGAGAAGCAGAAAGAAGCAAAAGGCAAAACTCAGAAGTTACTCAAAATGTGAGAGCAAAATTATGATCCAAGTTAATGAAAAAAGAATTACAAGGTTCAACTAAAGGTGAACAAAACCGTAAAGCCTAAAAAAGCTAGGTTGCACATTAATAATTAATAAAAGAATTAATTATTAATGCACCTAAGAGAAATCTTAGGCACTAAAGAGTAATAACTTAACTAATTAAATTAATATGATTTAATTAGTAAGTAAACTAAATATTACTCTAAAAAAAACAACCCAAAAGTGTTTATAATTGGTATAGTAGGTTATATCTTGATGAAGCACATCACGATCTTTCTAGTGCTTCAAATGGTTCATCAATCGAATGCCTAGTTCAAATATTATGGCCTCTAAAAGTTGGATCTCATGAAATAGGAAATGTAAAAATACTTTGAACACATAATGAAGTATTCAAGGGAGTTAAATATGTTGGTGTGAGTTTTGACACATCATAGGTAATATTTGATTGGAGATAATATGGGTACCACTTTATAAGTGATTTTTAGCCCGTGGTTTTGTAATATCATTTAACGGTTTCATATATTGTATCATCTATATATTAGCTATGTGAGATGGAGAGAATGTGTAGGATTCTATTTCTACTTTATTACCTCTAGATCTTTAGTTGGTGATAATCCTATGAGAATCTTTCTCTACAAGTATATTGTAAAATTTTATTGATTTATGAATAATATATTAGATGACATTTGGAGTGTGGGGTTTTTATCCTAAAAGGGTTTTCCCCATGTAAATCACTATTTTGTGGCATGCGTGTTATTTATATTACTTTTGTTAATTTTCTATGACTACTGTATAGATCTATACTGTTTTGCATGACCCTCCTCTCAAGGTTAGTGTAGGAAGTTGTTTTGCTACCTAAATTTCCTTATAAGTGTTACAAAAACTTGATTATCATTGGTTTCAATTGTATAATGTTGGACTTTTTGAACTAATCTAGATTTGAGAGGGAGTTTGTGTAGAAGATAATTTGTGATCTTGTTGCAAGAATTTACAGATGATAATTTCCTTAGGGATAATAGATGTGGAGGAATTTCCTAGAAATAATTTTGAAATGTGGAAGCTGATAATGAAGGATCTATTAATAGATCAAGGTCTATATGATGCAATTGATGAGAATGTCATGAGATTCGTAGATTTGTCTAAGGCTAACAAATATGATATTATGGACCGTAAAACCAAGGGTCTCATGAGATTGTCTTGCAAACTCTAATTTAATTAATGTCTATGAAGAGTCCTCTGCAAAAAAGAAATAGAAGAAGCTTGCAAGCCAAATATTTAATAATTAAGATTTTCTTGAGGAAGAAAATATATTCCTTAAAAGTGGAGGGTGGACAAATTACAAACCACCTAACAACATTCAATATATTGATGGATCAATTGGCATCAATTGATGTTAGAATGGATGAGGGGAAGAAATGTCAGATATTTCTTTGTTCTTCACCTTATTTGTGAGATTCTCTTAGTATGGCCATTGACAATACTTCTATTATTTTGAGGACTAAAGATTTTGGTAAGTTATTTACTTTCTAAAGAGATGAAATGAAGGTATCCCTTGGTACCAAGGAGGTCGTACTTATTTGTGAAAGATCTAAGGAAAAGGGAAAGAAGAATGAGAAGCATAATAAAATCAAATCTAGGCAAGATCCAAATCTCTTAGAAAGTTCAAAGTTATTTGATATAATTCTAGTAAGCCTAGACACGTCTATAAGGATTGCAAAGTCGAAAAGAAGAAGAAAAATAAGAATTTTGATTTTGATTTTTGAGCTTGATAAATAGATGGTGATGCATTCATTGCATCTTTGGCCACTTATGTATGTGATGAGGCATGGTTAATTGACTTAGGGGCATCTTTTCATATGAACCCTAATAAATATTGGTTTTCTAAATATGAATAATTTAAAGGAGATAAGGTGTACTGGGGTGATAATTCTCATTTAAATATCATTGGCCATGGTAAAGTTAGAATTAGGATTCATAATGGTAGAATAAGAAGGATTAAGTGTGTGAAGCATCTCTCTAGTCTAAACCAAAATTTGTTATGTGTGAAAAGACTAAGAGATTTGGGTATGCAGGTAGCCTTCTTTTATGTAGGATGAAAAATTGTGAGATGTACTATGGTGATTCCTAGAGGTGTTAGAATTGGCACGTTGTATAATTTGGATGAATACATTACTGAGTGTAATAGTACTTTTGTGAAGACCAAATATGTGGATACTTTGTTGGAAAAGGTGAGGATTTTAGCTTCATCTGAGTCATGAATTTTGGGTACCTAAGGGTTCTTTTCTTCTAAATTGAAGTTGTACACACTAAGATGTGCACGTCTCTAAATCATTGCTTCCAAGAGAATCCATGAATTGGAAACCTTGAGAAATCAATTTAGAGCTCCCTAGGAATGAAGTGAAAGGGTTTTAAGAATTCTCTCAGCTAGAGCTATTAAGCCAATAACCTTGCTAGTAAACCATGCAATGGGAGATTCAATGAGATAAGGGCAAGAATGCCAATATCTCCAAGAATCAAATGAAAATGCAATGCAACTACACTAAGAATGAAGATGAAAACTAAGCTATGGAAATGAAAGAACAATGCAACCAAGCTATGAAAGGAAATATGCAAGTATTACAAAGCCTCCTAATTAGACTATGTGAGATCTAAGCTAGAGCTTGAAAGGAAACTAATCTAAGAAAGCATAAACATGAAGCTAAGCTAAGAATGCAAGAATGAAAGCTAAATGTAGAAAGATCTCCAAGAATGCTCCAAATCTTCAAAAGCTCCAAAGTGACCTAGAAAACCTGCAACATAACATTAGCATAAAAAGATTGGGGATCTAGAATGAAGAAGAGAGCTCTTCTTTTATAGGAAATGAGAAAGAATGGACCATGGAGATTAAGAGGCAAAAGATTTAATCAATGGTGGAGCATCAAAGAGGAGTAATCCATGTGCACAAATATCCTCCAATGAGAAAATAAGAGTTGACTTTTGTGTCCATATGAGACAAAAAGTGCTTTTTCCCTTTTTGTAAAATAAGAATAATGCTTTATTTGTGCAACTTAGGATAAGAGGAAAAGTGAGGGCTTTTTATTTATTAAAATGGGAGGAAATTCCTTTTAAAATAAATAAAGACTTAGGATAAGATGGTTAGCCCATAGAAAATAATCAAATAAATGATAGAACTAAGATTTGATCAAGGATAAGCAATTGATGATTTAGCAAAAGGGGCTAATAGTCTAGATGACCATTTTTAGATGATTGTGATCAATCTAAGAACACATTACGTCAAAGAATAGATCATCCAAGAAGGTAATAGATAGATATTTGACTCCAAAGAATGAAGTGTAGAAAGAGAAAATCCTGCATGGTCAGCTGGTAGCGATAGTACTGAACACTTAGGAAAGAGATGAATAGTATCAGAACTCAAGACGAGAACTAACATGTCAAGCACAAAGATAGATCGATCAAAGAAAATGGAATGGTCAAGCATACGCTCTGGAGAATAGCCAATAGAATATGATGTGTCTACCCCCTCAGGATCGAAAGCAAAATCAGGTAGAGGGAATGCAAAAGCAAGAGCAACATGATCAAATCACTAGAAATCATAATCGAAGATGAAAGAACAATAGAATAACCATCAAGCAAATATGCCCCAGTCAAGACCTTAGAGAGAGATGAATGAAATGAATGAAAGACTAGAAGGGTGAGAGAGATGGAGATGAAGAAATGAAGATGCCCCAGCGAAGATCGAAGGATCAAGCCTCAAATGGTCAACCAACTACGCGGAAGAAGGAGAAATGTGATTTGACGATCAAGGCAAACTCAGATTTCGGTTTCGATCCTAAAATGAATAGAAAATGATGTGATATGAAAGACAAGAAGTGAAAGACGTGATCGGGAAGAAGTGAAAGGTGAACGCAGTTGACTGACAGGTCCACGAAAGATGAAAGGAGAGCTCTCTCCATATGCAAGATGCAAAAATAATTATCATGAACTTAAAAATGCAAGCTACTATGAAAAGTGGTTTACTTGCAAGGTTACAAAGCCATTAGACTCTAATATTCATCATCAAGCATTATTGGTAGCGTTGTAAGATCATACAATACACACTAGCATAACTATGAGTATATGAATATGATCTATATCAGATAGAAATGTGGAAATCCCACCTAGGCACCAAAGACATGTAGATCAAGATGACTAGTGTAGTGAGATTACCTAAGTTTAATGTAGCAAGATTATACTCGCATCGAGACACAAGGAAAGTCAAGATGGCTACAAGTATGCACTTGTGAAAATAGTCAAGGATAATACCTTGTAGACCCCAATGTCAAGTGGAACAAGCATAAATGCTAATGACAATTAGGATCAACAAAATTACCCACAAGCAGAAAGCAAATAAAACATGTCCTCATGTCCCAGTCTTCTAGCTCGGCATCATCAAAAACTATAAGGGAGAGAACACTCAACAAAGAAATCATCATAGACAACACACAAAGAAATAAAGAAAATTTCAGCAAGTCAAGTGTTTAAGTGCATGTTTGTAGCTCATAGAGTCAAACTTTGAGTATCACATTTACCAGGGAGAAATATTGCATCATTCGAGACAGCGGATAGGATATCTGATAAGTGTTGAGAAACACTTGACGCTAGGGAAGTGTTGAAAAACACAGTTGGGGTGGTGTTGAAAAACACCATTTGAACCAAGAGGCCCAAGAAACCCAAACACACAAAGAGACCCAAGATAAGCTAGAACAACGTATGCCCCCTAGACTAAGACAAGAGTCAATTCTAGGCTAGGAGAGGCAAAGTGAGAAGTGGAGCAAAAGAGCACCATGCAAGACTGATAGACATAGGTGCAAAGGTCTCAAGTAGCACCTGTTTCTAGGTTTTCACCACTTGATAGATTTTTTCAAGACTTTTTGCAATTTATTTGTATTTTTGCTACTAAGGCGCCTATTTCCAGGTTTTCACCAAGGCACTTTTTCTATTTTTTTAAATTTTTTTGCATTTTTTTATTTTTTTGGTGAGACATCAAAGCTCCTATTGCTAGGTTTTCACTAGGATGCTCATTTTTTCAGGACATTTTATGCTTTTTAGGATTTTTTCAGCATCAGATATCAATGTTGTTGGAATTTTTTCAGGATCAATAAGAATATGTACAAAGAACTCTAGAACTTCAGACATAGTACTTCTTCAGATGTAGATAATTGGTAGGCCCAGTAAGCTCTTCTCCCTTTGGTGTAGATAGCTGATAGGCCTCAGACCCAAATGTTGATGTGATAATATAAGGTCCTAACCAATAGGAACTATCCCAAAGCAATTTCCAAGCTAATGCAAAGTCGTTAAAGTGTGATCCACATATACCATCGTGGACTTCAGCTAGCACTTTGTCTGACTCCTCTATTTCTAGACACTTAAGGAGAGTTCCATCTAGACCCATCCTATACAAGTCACCAGAGACAAGGGTAAAGTGTGAGGCGTGATGGATGAGATGGCGTTTCATATTGGGTGTTAGATTTTTAGGAATAACATGATCTTGTAGATAGGAAAATATGATGGCAGTGTAAGGACTATGAGCAAGATAGTGTAATTCTTCCACCAGGAACTTAAAGCATGATTTATGCTTTTTCAATTGTAAAATGGATGTCAAAGTAACCATGACATTAGCAATTTTATTTTCAAATAAGTTCACCATGTTCTTGTAAAGAATCAGCTTGTCATCTTTTATTGAATAATCATCATTTTTTAGCAGGTCTTTATTTTTACTTTTTTTAGGTTTGGATATCGCCACAATGTGGTTTTTTCTATCTGACCATTGCTCTTTTCTTTTAATTTTATGATTGAGATACTTGATTTTTTATTCAGTCCTTTTTGTTGCTAGTTCACTGGTGGAAGAAGTAACAGGTTCAATGGCATGTTGATCCTGGGTGGACCAAGCTATGAGATCTAATTTTGTGAGATGAAATAAAGTGACTGGTTCAATAGCATTTATGTGAGGGATGTCATCTCTAGTGACAAGAGAGGTCGAGCCTATAGGGTAAGCTTCGAAAGTGTTAAGATCTAGACTTGTCATAGAAGGACTAGTGTGGTCCACTAAAGCAATACGTGGATTAAACTCATCAGACCCTATGCAAGACTCATCAACTACATCGGGTTGGTCACCATAAGTATGAACCACATCCACTTCCATATCTACTGCGGAAGATTCGTTAGAGAGGGTATCCCATTCATATTCATTTGAATCTGTTGTTACACTTCTACTGGGATGCTTGCACCAAGAAGGTTTAGGACCTTTAGAAGTAGAGGCTTCAACATCATTATTTGTGAGATCTCCTCTTTTCATTAAGTAGGCAATATTTCTACGCTGTCTATCAAAGCTCAATGACTCATTAGGTATAAAATTTCTAGATGTGGAGGCTTCAGCTATATCATCAGTAGATAGGCATTCTCCTTCCCAAAGGAGTGAAGTAGAAGGAAGATTATCTCCCATTTGAGCCATAGTGTGCAGTGGTGACTCATCTGTATCTATGTCAGAATCACTAATCATGGGAGCATTTCTAGAACATGTAGGGAGGTCATCATCGGCACCATATCCTAGACCTGTTGTAATCTTAGAGGGTCGACCATTAGTATGACTCAAAGGCTCGACTAGGGCATGTCCATTATCATTTATAGGTCCTTGACCTTGATAGCCCATTTTTTGCAAAAATTTATAGCCTTTACCATAGCGCTTAGGAGAAATAGGAGTAGCAATAGTGATACTATCTTTTTCATCTTTATAGATCCATTCTCTAATAGCTTGTTCTTCTCTTTCTACCTCTAGGGATACAGATGCTTGAAATAAATTACCAAAAATTGTCATGGTAGAAGCAAAAGGCTTCATCTTATCAGAAAGTCTCCCATATGATCTAGGAGAAGTAGGCATAGCAGCAAGGGAATCCAGCGTGTATTCACCCATACCAAGGCTCATCATCTTAAAAGTTTTCTCAGCAACAACCAGGGATGTAGTAGGATCATTAGAGGGTTTGTTTTGAGGAACAAACATTTCAGCATCAGTAAGAGCATTAATAGTAATAGAATGATCCCCCCTGGAATAACAATTTCAGCTCCGTTGTGAGGGAATTTGACACATTGATGGTAAGTGGAAGGGACAGCTTGCATGTCATGGATCCAAGGATGACCCAAAAGAATGTTATAAGCAAGTGGGATGTCCAATACTTGGAACATAATATCTTTCATGATAGGGCCCACTCGGACAAGTAGCGTGACAAGACCTTTGGAAGATCTTTCAACTTCATCATATGTTTTTATAGTAATTTTCTGTTTAGGATCTACAACAAATTTTGATAAACCCAACTATTGCACCACATTGAAAGAAATAATGTTTAACCCTGCACCATTATCTATCAGGACTCGGTGGACTCAAGTGTGGTAGACCATAACTTCAATGTGTAAGGCAAGGTTGTGAGGGTGACTAATAGATACATCATCTTCTATAGAAAAGGATAGATAATGAGGTAATGAGATGTGGTTGACCATAGCCTAGAACTTATTTAGGTCAATTTCATTAGGGACATTAGCTATATGCAAAGCCTTTTCAAGGATTTCCTTGTGTAAAGGGGATAGCTCAAGCAACTCAAAAATAGATATCTGTGCTAGTGTCTGTTGCAACTGATGGACAAGATCATAGCTAGACAAAGCTAGAGGAGCTGCTGGTTTGGAAGATGAGGCTGGCTTGGGATCAGGTGCAATTTTAAGGACCAGTTTAGCTTGCCCCCTAGTAACAACATTCAATGCCTCACTTCGGAAAGATGAACTACCTCATGTTTGCAAGACCAGCTTTGGCATACCATGATTGGCTTTATTATCATCTTGAGGTCTCATCATAAGAACACTCTCAATGGGCTCTACCATGTTGATCACAGGTGAATCAGAAGTATATGTATAGTTGATCTTAGCATCATGATTCTTCTTATGTGCTTGGGAGGTTTCACCTTTGTCATACTTAGGTAAAGGATCTTTGAAAGCCTAGTGATCAGAGTTCTTAACTAAGCCATCTGTGAGAATTGTACCTCCATCAATGAGATCTTGAATAGCATATTTAAGCATGAAACAATTGTCAGTCTTGTGTCCCTTGTTTCTATGATAGTGGTAGTAATAATCCTCTCTCCACTAATCTGGCTTAACTGATGGATCATAGGGGTGAGTTTTCTTAGGAAGCGTAAGATAATTATTGGAAACCAAAGTCTTAAGAATCACATCATATGGTTCAGCCAATTGGGTATAGACTCGTCGTCGGAATTGCTTCTTTGGCTTATCAGCATATTGAGGCTTAGGAGCATCTTGAGTGTTGGCAGCTTCTTGTTTTTCTGCATAGATGTCATTAGAAAGGTTGAAAGTAGGATCTTTATCTTTAGGAACATCCACCACACCATCATTAACAACATACTTGTTTCTATTCCAAGGTTTGCTCTTGTCTTTGCCATAGTTTCTAGTATCTTTAATAATAACAATATCACCCTTTCTTATGGCCACATCCTCAATCCTATATGTGCTTTCAACCATGTCATTGAAAGAGGAGAAAAGTTGTTTCCTTAGATCATAATATAGTTCTGGCACAAGAGTGTTGACAAAAATGTCAATCTTTTCTCTCTCGGGTAGCTGACGAGGATATCGAGAATACAATGACCTCTAACATTACAAATAAGTAGAAAATAACTCAGCTTGATTTTGCCTTAGAGCACTTAGATCTATCATAGTGATAGGTTGTTGGATATTGTATGAATAGTGTTGTATGAAGTGCATAGCCAACTCATCAAAAGTCTTCAAAGGAGGTGTCAACTTTGCAAACCATTCTAAAGCTTGTCCTCTTAAGCTTCGAGGGAATAATCGTAGCAAAAATGTATCTTCGTTAAGGAAGTCCATGCTAAGAGCATAAAAGTGACGCACATGGTCATGGGGGTCACTATCTCCATCATACTTGTCATATTTAGGAACCTCAATATCCCTAGGAAATGGGGCCATGTATAGACTCCTATCAAATGGAAGAGCACAAATAGATTCTACAAAGGAGACCTTTGGAGGCTCTCTTTCTATTGCCATTTGGGTAAGGCGTTGATTTGTCCGATGTAGTTCTTCCTTAAGGACTTCCAATTTAGTTGGTACTCTTTGTTGGACAATTTGTCTGACATCATAGCTGGGAGGAAGCTTGTATCCTCTAGAAGTCATATATTGGAAATATTGGTCGCCATTGCGCTCTAAAAGCTTAAGCATCTTTCATTGGGAGTCCTCATCTTGTTCAAATGCAATAAGATCCTCACTAGAAATATCATCAATGACCTCTTCCTCATGGTGAGAGGGAGGGGGTCTAGGAGGTGAAGAAGGTACAGCAAAAGTTCATCTCAAAGGAGACCTTGGTGGCATGTTGTTTCTGTTGTTGCCACTGGTGCCAAAGAAAGGTCTATTTTCATAGCTACTAGTCTCGGGTTGTTCATGGGACATCCCTGTTGAAGTCATGCGCCTAGTAGCTTCCATTAAGCTTTTACTATATTCTCTATCTAAGAGTGCTTGTTTATCTCTTTGCTCAAAGTGTTCTTGCATATGATGATATCTCTCTTGTTCATTCATAGTAAGTGAGACATTGTTTGTGTTTTTGGAAGACTTAAATGCGGAAAAGAGGAAACCTCCTTTGTACCATGGGGTAGCCTTAGAATCCTTAGAACTAGAACTAGCATTGCTAATAGGCACTCATGAGCATCTAGTAGGAGAAGGTAACTATGTATAATTGAATGGAGGGTGACTCCCTTGTTCAAATTGAGACCAAGTTGTAACCGACATGAAAAAGAATGTTGTTCAACCAATAAAATGAGGCAAAGTTTCTTAGATGTTGAGATAAGAAAAAGCCAATGATGATCACTTGTCGAGATAGAATAATAGAGATGGCTGGTCAAAGTGCTCAAGAACTTATAGCAGTCAATTGACACAAACCTAGATGTGAGCAAGAAGCTTGATTAGCAAGTAGCTAGATAGGTAACCATGTTTGGACAAGTGATCAAAAGTGACATTTGATAGGCTCAAATCCAATAGTTTTAGCTCATTTGTTTCAGTCTAGAACAATCCTAAGCATGTAGGTAACAAACCAGCTTCAGATAAGAACAAGAAAAGACACTCTACGACTGGTTAAAACTCAAGTTTAGCAGCTCTGGATTGCAATAGCAATAGGACTGCAGAATGACTCAGGGCAATACTTTCTAGGCAAGCAGGGCGATAGTTTATAGCGAGGCAATACTTCACCTTAAGCCAGGTGATAGTTTCCAATAAGCCCAGGCAATACTTTCCAGGCAGGCGGGGTGATAGTCCAATAGGGGTGAACTATCGTGCGATATTTCTCTTCACAAGGCACGATACTGTTGCAAAATTGTATGACTCTTGACCAGTGAAGTGCAAAATCTTAGTTTTTGGGACTGTTTGGTCAAAAAAAATTGTTTGAGGGTTGATTTTTTTATTTCAATCACAGTGACAACGGTAAATTGACAGGTTTGCAAATAGTAGGGGATCAAACATGTCTTCAAACACTTGAAACAAGGGCAAAAGAAACCTTGCCAAGACAAGCAATTATGATATCAAAGCAATAAAATCCTATGAATGCTACCCAGATGTTTGTTGTTCAAGAATGTTTACACGGGTATATCACAACAAAAACACTTCAAGCACTTGCTAGCCTACAAGGACAAAGGCTCAATACTTAGCAACTTGACCGACACTTGATGTTCCATTTCATCACACAAAGTGGTTGCCCACAATAGATGTTGGCTTTGTCATGCAGGTGTCAATGACACAACCAAAGGAACACAGATGGTGAGTAATCTTGGGGTGATCCAGGTTATTCCACTTGGATCAATCCTTGCACCAAGAAACTAAGCGGCAAAAAAGGGTGGCTTCTATCTATGGTTCTTAGTAAGGGCTTCCATTCATAGTACCCCTCTTGCTCCTCAAAAAGGATTGGGACCTCGCGGCCTCAAGAGTACCTTAAGCATTCTTGCTCAATACTTTCCTCATGGTCACAATCCCACAAGTACTCACAACAAGTGAAGATAAGCACTACATCTACCAAGGTTTTGTGTCCTTGATAGCCTTGAGATTATAGTGGGTTGGAATAGCTCGGTATTAGCTTGTCCCCACTTGGTTCATTCCTCTTGATTGCTCAAGAGTAGGCCCACTAAAGGATTCTAAGAACTAAACAAAAAGTGGATTGACTTTTGAGGTTCAAGGTTTTTGTTTCACCACAAAGGTGAAGAGCATACTCCCCTATCTCAAAGTTTTCTCCCAAACACACCAAGCAAATGTTCAATTACCCTCTTGCTTTCAAAATTCAAAGATGGGTCAAGATTTTCTGGTTCACCACAAGGGTGAAGAGCATACTTCTCCTACCACCAAAAGATTCCTACAACAAGATCTTAAGTGCCTAAGAAATGAAACAACTAGTAATTGCCACACTTGAAATGAAATAAACAACAAGCACTTGATTGGGCTTTTATGCTTTGGGCAGCCCTACAAAAACCGTTAGTAGCCCTTGTGCATTTGAAGCTTTGACATGCATTCTTTTAAGCAAATAATTTCAAGAAATGAGAGCACCTACAAGCACAACTTGTTAGCCCCACAATGGTTAGCACATCAAAAATCAGATAATCTGCAAGGAAAATAGCTAATCAAATGACAAAATTTGAAAGTGAAACCAACATGGTTGGATTAGGCTTGGAAAGAGCTTTCCAATGATATATCACACTTAAATTTTTGATACTGTATGTGAAAAAAAAATTTAAATGGGTGCCAATTTTCCAGAGTCGCACGGATTCTGAAAATGCTAATTTTTTTTTTAAAATAGAAAACTCAAAACTCAACTCACTACCAAGTATAGGCAATAGTACAGACACCAAAAATATTGTGTGATACTTTACAGTATACTAGGGCGATAGTATATTTCTGGGCGATACTTCGTCCAACACCAGGCAATAAAATGTTCCAAATAGAGTGATAGTTCCTCTCACAGTGAGCGATACTTTTAACTGGTAAAGTATCACGCCAGTCAGAGCGAAGTATCGTCTAATCCAAAAAAATAAAGAGTTGAAAACAACGCTAAAAATTGATGAAAAATTGACAAAAATGTAAAAAAATAAAAGACAAAACACTAATGCTTTGCCCCATGGTGGGCGCCAAAAATGTACACACTAAGATGTGCACTTCTCTAAATCATTGCTTCCAAGAGAATCCATGAATTAGAAACCTTGAGAAATCAATTTACAGCTCCCTAGACATGGAGTGCAAGGGTTTTAAGAATGCTCTCAGCTAGAGCTATTAAGCCAATAATCTTGCTAGTAAACCATGCAATGGGAGATTCAATGAGACAAGGGCAAGAATGCTAATATCTCCAAGAATCAAATGAAAATGCAATGCAACTACACTAAGAATGAAGATGCAAACTAAGCTATGGAAATGAAAGAACAATGCAACCAAGCTATGAAAGGGAATATGCAAGTATTACAAAGCCTCCTAATTAGACTATGTGAGATCTAAGCTAGAGCTTGAAAGGAAACTAATCTAAGAAAGCATAAACATGAAGCTAAGCTAAGAATGCAAGAATGACAGCTAAATGTAGAAAGATCTCCAAGAATGCTCCAAATCTTCAAAAGCTCCAAAGTGACCTAGAAAACCTGCAGCATAACATTAGCATAAAAAGATTGGGGATCTAGAATGAAGAAGAGAGTTTTTCTTTTATAGGAAATGAGAAAGAATGGACCATGGAGATTGAGAGGAAAAATATTTAATCAATGGTGGAGCATCAAAGAGGAGCAATCCATGTGCACAAATATCCTCCAATGAGAAAATAAGAGTTGACTTTTGTGTCCATATGAGACAAAAAGTGTTTTTTTCCCTTTTTGTAAAATAAGAATAATGCTTTATTTGTGCAACTTAGGATAAGAGGAAAAGTGAGGGCTTTTTATTTATTAAAAGGGGAGGAAATTCCTTTTAAAATAAATAAATACTTAGGATAAGATGGTTAGCCCATAGAAAATAATCAAATAAATGATAGAACTAAGATTTGATCAAGGATAAGCAATTGATGATTTAGCAAAAGGGGCTAATAGTCTAGATGACCATTTTTAGATGATTACAGAAGTTACCTATAGATAAGACTATATTATTACACTAGAGACTTGGCCACATAAGAGAGAAGCATCTAAGAGCCTTGAAAAAAAACTCGTTGAAGGTTCGAATGATTATTATCTTAATTTTGATTTCTATGAGAATTGCATTTATGGAAAATAAAAATGTGTCCAGTTTTACTCAAGTTCTCATAAATCTTATTCATTTTGATGTGTTTGGTCATGTATATGTTATTTCCATTGGAACTCACATATCATGTTTCATTTATTGATGACTCTAATACAAGGACATGGGTATATTTTATAAAGTGCAAATGTGATGTTTTCAGTCAATTTAAAGAATTTAAATAAATGGTTGAATTATAGACTAGAAGGAAAATAAAATGTTTGAAGAATAATAACAGTGGTGATTTTTTCTCTAATAATTTCAATAGATTCTATAAGGATTGTGGCATTCATAGATAGAAGAGAAATATACGTTCTTCATAATAGAATGTATTTGTAGAAAGGATGAACATGATATTAATGGAGGAGGCTATGAGTATGTTGAGTGGTGCTAGTCTAGAACACAAATTTTGAGCTAAAACTTTTTCCACTGATTGCTACCTAGGTAACATGTATCCTACATCAATTCTTTTTGATAAAATGCATATGGAGGAATGATTGGGTCATAAGCCTTCATTGATATATCCTAAAAAGTTTGGAGATGATGCATATGCATATGCGCTAAAGGAGAATTGTATAAAGTTGGAGAACAAGGTTGTAAAATGTATCTTTATGAAATACACTTATGGTGTGAAATGATAAAAGATTTGGGACCCTATTGCAAAAAACGTGATACATATTAGAAGTGTTCTTTTTAAAAAAATAACCCTCTTGTTACATTTCAACTAGAACAAATTAAAAGGGAAAATGTGATTCAACTACCTTCTATTCCTAAGGAAGTTGAAATGGGACCCCTAGATAGACAAGAAATTGAGAAGATTTTGCCTAGCTCTGAATCTTCAAAAGAGGAGGAAGAATTTATAACTCATGTTTTCCAAAGGTCTATAAGGAATATACAACTACCTAAAACATATTCACTTTATAATTGGACATGTATTCTTTCTTTGAATATTAGTGTGGAGTAACCTATCTCTGTAGAAGAGACAATAGGTATGAATGATGCAAAATCTTGGAAAATTGATATCAATAAAGAAATGGTGTCTTTGAAAAATAATGATACATGGGATCTTGTACCATTTCCTAAAGGACAAAAACTTGTTTCTTGCAAATGGTTGTTCAATAAAATGATTTTTTGAGATGGAAGCATTGAGAATTATAAAGCAAGGTTGGTTGTTATAGGCTACTCTCAGGTTGAGGGTGTTGATTGTGGTGATCTATTTTATCTTGTTGCAAAAATGACATCCATTAGATTTTTTTTCTATTGATGATACTTATGATTTAGAGGTTGATCAATGGATGCGAAACTACTTTCCTTCATGGTGATTTATAGGAGGATATTCATATTACACAACCTAAGAACTTCAAGGTAATATGAAAAATTAACTTGGTTTGTAAATTAGAAAAATCTTTGTATGGCCTTAGGTAGAGTCCTATCACATGTGGTACCAAAAATTTGATTCTTATGTATTGAGTTTTGGATTTGAGCATTCTAAATCATATCACTATGTTTATTATAAATTTTCAATGGTTGTCATTTCTTGTAAATTTCATTATATGTTGATGATATGTTATTCATTGGTAAAGAGAGGGGTATGATTATAGAAATAAAGTCTCAACTTGGTGCTAAAAACTATATTTCTGGGATGGAAATTAGCAGAGAGAGAGAGAGAGAGAGAGAGAGAGAGAGATTTGTTTTCCCAATATGAAACAATTGATCGAGGTAAGGTGTACTTGGGTGATGATTCTTATTTAGATATTATTGGTTGTCATATAGTTAGAATTGGGTTTTATTATGGTAGAATAAAAGTGATTAATTGTGATTTGCATATATCCTTGGACTAACACAAACTTTATTATCTATGATAAAATTGATAGTTGCAGGTGTCTAGGTAGTATTTTTAGATAAAAGATGCAAAATGATCAAAGGTTCTATGATCATTGCTCGAGGTGTTAGATTTGGCACATTATATGAGATGGATGCAAATATTGTTATGTGTAATAGTACTTATGTGAAAAGTAAATCTTTAAATACCTCATTGGAAGAGGTGAAGGTTTCACCTTAAATATATGGTTATGGTTTTTGGGTACCTAAGAGTGCTTTTTCAATTGAATAAAAACTACTTATAGATAAGACTATGTTAAGGCACCAAAGGCTTGGCCACATTGGAAAAAAGGTTCTAAGAACCTTAAAAAATAAAAACTTTGTTGAAGGTTTGAATGATTGTAGTTTTGACTTTGATTTCTATGAGCATTGTATTTTTGGAAAACAAAATTGAGTTAACTTTTACTTGAGTTATCATAAATATTATAGAGTGTTGGGTCTTATTTACTCTAATGTGCTTGGTCATGTAGATTTTTATTTCTATTGAAAATTTTATATATTATGTTTCATTTATTGATGGTTATAGCAAAAGGACGTGGTTATTTTTTAAAGAGAAAATTTGAAGTTTTTAGTCAATTTAAAGAATTTAAAGCAATGGTTGAATGGGAAAATACTTCATAGATTGAGGCACCATCATCAGAGATAACATGCATAGCCAATTGACTTAGTTTAGAGAAAACTAATGCTTCCATATGTCTTCCTTCCTTGTGTACACCACTACAAATGTAAAGGCCTAGCCAAGACTAAACACAAAAGGTGTGTTTGATAATATCGTGTAGATGTATGGTTTTTGTTGCAAATTTAATTGGAGGAATGTCATAATAACTTTGTGAGACTATGATGCTTTTACAATGTCGGTAGTGAGGGAACCCTAAGGTAACACACCACTCTAAATATCAATAGAAGCAACAACACTTAACAAGAGATATGGGATCTTCTTCATTCGATTCACAAGGTCCATGTACTTGAAATTAGGAGGGTTTGATGGTTAGCCTCACAAGTTACAAGGGTATATTGATGATAGCCTTATTATAATCAAAGTTTATAGATAACTAAGTGTTATTAATAAGAAATGTCAAGAAAAGAAGAAGAATAGCATCTCATTCCCCATTGGGCTTAATCATTATAGTTACAGGTCTACTTTAGGTTCATAAAACATTATGAGGGCAGCGATCAAGATTAAATTATATTTCTATATGATGAGGTTATCTTTCAAAAACAAAAAAACTATGACACAATGTAATCAAGAAACTCAACACTACTTCAATTTATGGATTGTGGAAATATTCAATATAATTAATAAAGGATATGTTAAAGGTAACCTGAAACTTGGTCCTGGTTATTTTCATTTCCCAAATATTGATGTTTTTTTGTGAATATTGTGAGGAGGATTATGAAGTTAGGAAATGAGACTAAATGAGGTTAATATTGAGGTAGATAAAAGAGTTTAAGAATGATTGAGATACAAATGGGATAATTGGTGATAAATCAAATCTAATTTATCCTATTTATTTTTAAACCTAAATAAGAAAATATTTACTACACTTAAAAAATAATTATTAAATGTTTTTATATAAACAAATCATAGTTGTACAATATATTGATATGTAAAAAATAATTTAATATTCAAAATGCTAGAATTGAGAAAATGGATTGTGACATCCTCCCCTCTAGAAACATGCATAGTCCCGATGCAGCAATCAAGTCTTATCATCAACAAAAAATAATCTAGCTTTTCTTTTATTTTAACACATATTTATAAAATAATAAAATAAAATAATATATTTAAATAAAATCATATGATATAACTCATAATTTTTAATCTAACCAATCATAAGACATATTGCACATCACATTCATGACCAAAATCAATCTATATGCTTAATAACTACATCTAGGTATGCTTATGTGAGAGATTTTCATCTTGACAATTGTTTCCATATGGATAGGTCATCTCTACCTCAACCATGTTCTTGCCTTCAACCTATTTCTTATACTCATGCGCACTCAATTTTTTTTCAATAGGTTGGTCCATAAAACCATAATCATAATCTAAAACATTTTCAATATGCAACTCGTCATCCTTTAATCTACATGCAAGAATTCTAATAATCATATCTAATTGTCATTCATGCACACACATTTTTAATTGCATCGAACACCATATTAGTAAGATTATGCTTGCAGAAAATAATGTGTGACATTTAAACACGTGCTAATTCATACCTATTGATTGTTGTGTTAACTCCTTAAAATAAAGGAATTTTTGTTTTTTACCTCCAAAATTTAATAGAACTCCACTTAAATGATGTGTTTGCTCTTTCTTGGATTGCATGACCAACAAATAATTTGTTTCTTTAGCTCACAAAGTTACAAAGTTTGAGTGAATATGAGAAAATCAATTCAAGACAAGACAATATTATTTGAATTACAAATTAGGTGGCTCAGGAAACTTCTAATGTTATAGTTTACTATGGCATGTCCTCCAAGCTGAAATCCTTGAGGGAAACAGTACCTGGAAAATGCCCTTGTTATGAGTTTAAAGTCTAAAAGACATATCCATATAATAGAAAAAGATTAAAATTGTTAATAATATAACTAGAATACTTATCTTTAGATATGCTTATCTTTAGATATACTTATCTTTAGATAAATATTCCTTATTAGGACTTGCTAGTAGGGTAAGTACTATTGCAATGTGTTTTACTTTTATTGTGTTAACTCGTGATTAAAATAAGTTATTTGAACCAATTATAATTCAACATATTTTATATTTGATTATAAATTTCATGTTTTCTATAGTAAACATGCAATATTTTTAAATTTCTAAATTATAAAAATTATTTTATAAACATATGATTTGCTGAAGTCATTTAGCTCTTATACACAAAATTCTTGAAAGAATGAACAACTTTATTGCCAGAATTTTCGTGTGTGAATTAAACCGCATGAGCACATTCACGCACATTTCGGTTGAATAGTGGATTAAATATGAATCACAAATCAGTGGATCCAACTTTTAGGCGGTGGGCTAAGCGAAAAAATATTATTATTATTATTAATATATTATTGTTTCAAACTTCGTGCATGCTTTCATGACACGACACTCTTATGTTAATCAAATTTGAATGTTTATTTTTGTTTTCTTTTAAATGTTTTGCTCATTTTTTTATTAGATTTTTATTTTTATATTAATTATATATTAAAAATATTAAAATTAAAATTTATATTATATTAATAAATATTAGTTAATTAGTATCACTTTTTTTACAAAATATTATAATTTAAATAAAAAACATATTACATATATTTATTTTCATTCAGATTAAAGTTTTTTATTTTAAATTTTATTATATGTTGATTGTATGTTAACAAAACTTAGGTATGAAAACATATTACGTAAACTTATTTTTACTTATAATTATTATTTTATTTTTTACAAAATATTATAATTTAAATCAAAATGTATTAAACGATAATACCAAATTTAAATAATTAGTTTTTTTGGTCTGGCGACTCATGACCTGATTTTCTTCCGTGACGAACGGTGTCTTGTCCTCTCTGGCGTCCTCACTGCCTCCTATATGTCAAGTGTGTTCTTTCCATATCTCTACATTTATTTTGCATGAAGTTGCCTCCTAAGCCCTGCCCTTCAGCAGAGGCCATACCCTCAGCCTCACCTCCCACTAGGGCTCCCATGGAGCCAAATCCTAACCCCATTATTAAACCCAGTTCTATTCATTCGGCCTCTAAACTGAAGTCTTTCTCTGAAGTCATTACCCACTCTGCTTCTGGCATTGGTGCTGGGACCAAGTTTCAAGTCAATAAATCAAATGGAGCAGATAGATCTGGTAAGGTCTCTGGGTCTGTCTTGCAGTCTTTCTCCATTTCTCTGAATTTTGATATGGTCAATGAAATTGTTAAAGAAAAGAATAGATTAAAAGACTTTGCTATCTTCTTTGTTGTTGTTGATATCAATAAGTGTCCTCCTCGCAAGTTTCTTGATGACTGGTTTCATAATTACTGGAATTTGAAGCTATGGTTTCATATATCTTTTTGTAGATAGATTCAACCTGGTCTTTTTGTCATTTTTTTCAATAATCTGGATGCTCAACAAGCGGTCCTTAAAAAATAGTTTTGGACGGTTGGTAATTCTTCTTTCTGTACCCTAGCCTGGACCCTGGAAGCCATACATGAGGAGATACTAGCACTCTCTACCCCTCGCTAGATCCTTGTTAAAAATATCCATCCTTTCCTATGGTGCTTCCTTCCTCATCTCCTTGAATCTTTAGGGAAAGTCATCAGAATGGATGACATCGCTAGACTTGTGCCCCACATGAATGCTAGGGCCTTAATTGCATTGCAACCAGGCATGGAAATTCCTACTACCCTGGATATTAACATTTTAGAAGAAGCTTTTTCTTGCCCTATTGAGATGTTGGGTGGGCTCAATGCTTGTTTTTTGTGCAAAAATGAAGGGCATCTTAGAAAGGATTGTCCTATCCTTATTCGGAAGAATGCCCCTAAATCCCAACCTTCAACTTCATCCCCTGGCTCGATCCCCCCTCCTTAAGCTCCTCCACCTCCCTCACCTCTGATTGCTAGTGTTATAGTTCCTACTGACTCTCGGGTTGTTATTTTGTGCTCCTAACCTTTGATTTCTTCTCCGTCTAACCCTCCCTTTTTTAGCTTAGCCAACCCTAATGGATTTCAAACTGTCATTAACAAAAAATGTAAAAGGAAACATAATCCTTCTTCCTATAGCTCAGATCCTCGTGTTTCACCCTCGCCCATTGCCCCGGCCATTATGCCCACCTTTGAATCCTCCTCCTATTCGCAAAAAACCAAACCTTCTAGTAACAAGGCTGATAAAAGTTTGACCCTCAATCTCCCCCCTAAATCCTTCAAAGAAATTGATGATGATTACATGCTAAAAATTATTCCTGCCTTTTCCTCAAACCATCAGATTTCCATCCCTACATCCTCCATCCCCTCAACGCCTATCACTAGAGTCCCACCCTCTATAACTGATGACATGGAAGTTTTTATGCATTCTGGATCTAAAAATGAGGAACTTGACGACAAATGTAACTTTCCTCAACCAAAAAAAAGAGGTAGACCTCCACAATCCAAAAATAAAAACATTTGTGGGAAAAATGGAAATTCTCTATCAGCTAATAATACTATTAATAGGTCCACAAATCCTAAGTGTTCCTTTCCCCCAGCCGGTTCCTCATGAATTGTGTCTCTTGGAATATAAGGGGTTTTGAGTCCCCGGATAGGAAGCATGTTATCAAGTGTTATCTCGATTCGATTAAGCATATGGATTGTATTATGTTGCAAGAACTAAAAGCCATAGATTTTGTGCTTGAAAGCAATCTGAATTATATTTGGAAGGATGCTATTAAGGTGCATTCCAACCATAGTAAAGGGAAGGGAGGTGTTGGCCTTCTTATTAATCCTAATTAGGCTTCTTGCATCATGGATAGAGGAGTGTCTCCCTGCAATAGAGTTGTGTGGGTTACTTTGACTATTAATTCCTTATCTTTTGGTATCTACTCCATCTATGCCTCCAATGATTACAAAGAAAGAGAAAACTTCTGGTCCTGGCTCTCCTCCCTCCCCAATATCCCCTAGATTTTTGGGGGTGATTTCAATATGATCAAATCTCAAGAAGACAAAATTGGGGGCCTCCCCTTCTTCTAGAAAGATTTAGAAAAATTCTAGTAGAACCAAATGAAACACTACAAGCTCATCTTTGACCCACTCATTGGTAACTCTGATGGCTACAATGGCCTGTGGCACACCTGGTGTAACTTTCAACAAGGCCCCTCTAGAATTTATGCCAGGTTGGATAGATTTTATGCTAATAAAAAAAAATTCTCCTTCCTCCCTGATGACCTTGGGATCTTGGTCATGGTCATGCCCACATCGCTCTTGGACCACCACCCTATATCGGTTCATATTAGAATTAATGATTCCCCTACTACTAAGAAATTTGTTAACCCGAGATTCATTCTTAATAACTCTCTCCTCCTTGACAAAGATGTTCTTGCTGCGATTCATCTTATTAGAATTATCAACCATAAAAGTCTCCCCTTTCTTTCTTCTATTGATATTTGGAACCATAATATCTCTGCCTGGCATAATTTATTAAAGATCATTGGCCTGAAAAAGCTAAAGATTACAGGTACTCTAAGAAAATGCTCTCTGCTAAGCTTCACCTTGCTGAAACTAACGTTCAAGCTGATCCCTAGGACTTCACTATGTGCACTCAAGTTTCTCAAGCTAGTAATAGGCTTAGGCAACACCAACAAGTTAAAATTAAAGGAGCCAAGATCAAATGTCATGCTCACTAGCTCCAAAATGGTGACAGAGGGTCTAAATTTTTCTTCAATCTTCTTAAAACAAAAATAAGCTAAATGAATCCATAGATAGAATCTTAGTGGATAACAAAGAGATTATAGATAATGATGGCATCAAATATTCTTTTGTTAATTCCTATAGTAAGCTTTTCACTTTCGAGGATTCTGAGGAGGCTAAGTCTCTCAAGCATGACTATAAAACTCTTATCCCCAATAGAATATCTAGGCAGGATGGTGTTTTGCTCAATAAAGACATTTTGATAGAAGAAATTGAAAAATCTATTAAATCTCTAGAGAATGACAAGGCCCCTAGCCCTAATGGTCTATCGAGTGAATTCTATAAAGCTAATCTCAATTGGATTTGCAAGGACCTCTATGATATTTATTTTGATGCTTACGCTAAAGGTACCCTGGGGTGCCTCATTAATAGAGGAATCATTAAGTTGATCCCTAAGGATGGAGATAAAGCCCTTCTAAATAATTGGAGGCCAATTACCCTTCTTCATGTTTCCTACAAAATTCTTGCTAAGATTTTGGCCTTGAGACTTGAAATGATTCTTCCCAAATTTGTGAATACCACCCAAACTGGTTTCATCAAAGGTAGATATATTCTTGAAAATTTGATCACTAGCTAAGAAGCCATGAGTTGGTCCAAGCACTCTAACCAAGACTCTGCTATGTTGCTTCTTGACTTTGAGAAAGCCTATGACCAGATTGAATGGGATTTTATCATTATGATATTAGATGCTTTTGGATTCCCTCCCCTTTTCTATAACCTTGTTAAAATTCTTCTTAAAGATGCCTCTACTCAGATGGAAGTCAACAGATCCCTCTCTAAACCTTTCCCTCTTGGAAGATCAATTAAGCAAGGCTGCCCCTTGGCCCCTGCCCTATTTTTCATTGTCTCAGATGCCCTCTCTTACATCCTTAGGGATAACTCCCTTTCTCCTTCCATTTGGGGCATCACCCTTCCTAACAATACTAAGCTTATTAACTGCCAATTTGTTGATGATACTTAATTATTTTTTGAAGCCACTGAATCCAACTTTGAGGCTCTTCAATCCAAGCTTAACACCTTCTATACCATTTCAGGGTCCCGTATCTCTCAAGATAAATCTATTTGCCTTGGTTGGTCTAATCAACTGCCTACCTGGATCATCAAATCTAATTTCCAATGGGGAGGGCCTCAAAAAATTGTGTGTTACCTTGGTATTCCATTCTCCATAGAGCCCTCCCTCAAGGATATGTGGCTTTGGATTAAGGATAATATTTTTAGCAAGCTTAATAAGTGGCATAACAGATCCCTCTCCCTTGCTAGTAGAGTTCAGGTTTGCCCAAAACTTCTCTCCTCTTACAATGTGTACTACTCCTCTACCTAGATGTTTTACAATTATCAAATTCTTGAGATTCAGAAAGCCATTAGGAACTTCCTATGGTCTGATGGTAAAGGTAAAAAGAAGCACCACACTGTGAAATGGGATTGGTGTCACACTGACAAGCTCCTTGGTGGGTTGGGCTTAAAAGATCTTAAAATTCAAGGGACTGCCTTGGCCACTAAATGGATCTTTCACTCTCTGGAAGGAGATGAGCCTTGGAAGGTCCTTATTAGAAGTAATATTGAAAGAGGCATCCCTAGAAAGGCTAAAGCTTGGAAAAGCATCCCCTTTTGTGACATCATAGAGGTTGACTTTCCTATTCTTGTTCAAGGATCCTCAGTCTTTAAAACTATTTGGAAAGCATGGGAATATGTTAAAAAATTCATTCCTAATAGAACCTTCTTCGACCATAAACTTCTTTATGGTGAAAGATCCATTTGGTGGAATTTATAGCTTGTTGTAAAACCTCTTGCCCTCTCACAAGGATGCTCTGCCAAATACTGGAATAATTTGGGGATTTATCAATTTATTTGTCTCTTTGAAGAAGATAAGCTTATTAGCTGGGAGGATATTAGTACCAAGTTTAATATTCCTCCTTCTCAAAAGAAAACTTACAACATGATCGTCAAAGCTAGTAAGGATCTGCCCAAGGTTTGTCATGTTGACTCTCATAGATTTCTTAAGATCAAATGGTCAAATGGTATGATTGTGGAAAAGATTAAAGCTAAAAACATTTACAAAATCATTGCTACCAATAATGATATCATTGGTCACATTAACAAACTCTAGTACACTAACCTGGATGATAATATGTGGAAGAAGCATCTTGATAGACTCTGGAAGTCTCCTATTGAGCCTAAAATTAAATGCTTCAAATGGTTGTTGCTTCTTGATAGACTTCCTGTTATAAAAGATCTTACTGATGATGTTGTATGCAGACTTTGTGGTCTTCATGACACTAGTAGACATATTTTCTTTGATTGCTCTTTTGCCAAAAGTATATGGCGTATGTTTGGTATCAATTATCCTATTTTTGTGAATATCTTTGAAATTATCACTGGCTATATTGATGGTGTTAAAAATGATACTAATATTTTTTGGAATATGTTATCCTCTAACATTCTTTGGCAGATTTGGAAGTGTAGAAATGAAGAAAGGTATTAAGATTCCCCCGGGTCCCTTACTGAGTTTTTTCAAAAACTCACATATTTCAAAATTGCCTCGCAGGTGAACGTGAATATGACTTTGGATAGAAAGAAACTTAGAATATTTCTCCAAGCTGGACACTCCACCATGTTCGTCTATGAGCTTAAGGATGGCTATGACTAGAGAAGCCATATTGACAACTTTTCCAACTTTGAAGAAACCCTGAAGAAACTCACCAAGGAAGTCAACAAACACAAGAATGCGATTGATCAACAAATCAACATGCTATCTCAAATTCAGGAAAAGAAAAATATTATCTGGATGGAGGGCCAGGGGGGTGGACTGCCTGGGTTGAGGACCATAGTGATATTTTGTCTTAGCTTGTTTTATCTATGTTTTGTAACCACTTTTTGATTACTCTGTAAACTCTTGCGGTTGAGGTTGGGCCTCTCCCAGTATACTCTTGTTGTATTTTGACTTTGATATCCTTATAGTTAATTCAAAAAAAATGTATTAAATAAATATTTAATTTTATTATAATATTATTAAAAATAAATATTTAAATCTAGTTGAAAATTAAGTGTAAATTATTTTATTAAGAGTTTTAAATGAAATATTGAAGTGAAATAGTTTATTTGTATTTTGGATAAAATAATATTTATAGTTTAAAAATTATGATAAAATTAATAGTATAAATTAAAATGTTATTTTTTAACTATGTCAAACATAATATTTATATTAAAATATTTTAAATATATGTGAGGTATCACATAAGGTCAAATTTCATGCTAAAAAATGATCATAATGTATATAGTTAATTAATGGTTATAAATTATTTTTTCAACTCAAGTTAAATTAAGATAAACAAAAATTAATTAAAATAATTAATTATAAATTCTTGATAATTTTGTTGGTTACTAAAATAGTGTTTTATTATTAAAATTATAAAGTTATTACAAAACAAGTAAGAATGTATTTCAAGAGTATGACATTCAGCTATAAAATCTACCTAGAACTATCATCTACAAGTTACCATATACATTATTCGCTCTTGGTTAACCCAACACCCCCAAAAAAAGACCAATAACTATTCTATCCATAGTACATATATGCAGATTGACAAATTAGATACTAGTTGTGGACACATACAAAAATCGATATCACTCCTATTCCCCAAAATTTTAACCAAAATAATATCAAGCCCCTGCATTTCAATGTACCACCCTTGAGCACAAACTGTATAGCCCCGTTTAGATGCTCTCGTGCCACACTATGTTGGGTACCCTTACTCAAAGCTTGCACCCACACCCATGGCTACACCCTCTTTCATAACCTCATACAATTCCTCTCCCATGCTCACCAAAGTCATGTCCTCTGACACTCCTTTGTGCTTGCATTTTCATCCAGGTCCCTGCTAGCTTGAACTTGAACAAATATTGATTCATATGCCCCTTTAGTATTCCCATGACCTCTACCAACTCCCTATCATGGACATATTATATAATGTGTGCCTAGCATTTTTGGGCTTCTGGCCTCTGCTCTATTTTGTTGCCTAGTGCCCTATGAAGAAGAAAAGGATGCAAATAGTTGGGAGCGGGTAGGGAAGCCAAACTAGTCTCCTTGTACTACAAAAACCCTCATCCCGACATGGCAATAGGTAGAATCTTTTCCAAACCTACCCTCCACTCTGGCTGGATGCACCTCTCCACCACCCTTTTCACTTTTTCCCTAGAACCAAAATGAAGGCCCCATGCATTTGCAAATATGAACTTTGAAACCAAGAAGTCTATCCCCAAAAAAGCCCATATCAGAATGAGAAAAAATGGATCACTTGAGGCAAAAACTATCTTTGCTCACTCCTCTGATACCAGACCCCAAAATGTCATCTATTGTTTTAGAGCCTTGAAATTGAAATGAGCCTCCATTATGCCTCCAAACCCACTCCACTCAAACCTTACACATGTTTTCTGGTTACAAAGATAGCATAGGGCCCGTTTGGTGCATGGAATTAATTTATCTAGAATAGGCCTATTATAGAACAAGGACCTACTCTCGAATTAATTAATCCTAAAAATGAAAGCTGGAATAAGGTTTGGACCTATTTGGTGCACCTAGAAGATGACTGGGAATTAATCTATCCTGCATTTGGATCCCATAATGTGGAATTGGAATAAGGATTATTTTTCATTTTTTATATGCAATCAATATATTACTCAAGTAAATTTAAAACTATAAGTTAAAAATATGTAAACTGTGATTAAAAACATAAATTATACATTGCACTATTTGTGCAGATCAAACATGGGATGCATGGTGCCGAAAATCAAGTCTCAAATTAAAGTACAACCTCCATGATCTGCCAAAAATAGGGAAATAAAAATAAGCTTTGACAAAATATGATTGGAAATGAAAAAATGGCAACAGATAAAAACTCAGCCAAAAATCATAAGATAGAGAAAATGATCAATGGCATACAATGATTCAGTCATTTTGCATCATTGTCAGCAGGTGTGCACCGTTGATTTGTAAAATATGGCCTCAAAAGGTTAAATGTACCCTTCGAGAATGCGGAGCCTAAATGAAAAATTCATGATGAAATCGACAAAAGTGGCGTTCACAATAAAATCATTGGAGGTAGAGGAAACAGATGATATAATTGGGGGTTTTTCTTGTGGTCAGAGATAGAGAGAGTTCCATGAGGATCTTAGTCACGGCACCGCCATTAACATATTTTTATGCAGAGTTTTTCTTTTGTATATATGCAGAAGTTTCTACTTTAATCATGTTCTCTGTTGCTATTTTACTGCTATGTAAAATTGTAATGTTGTGCCATTTTTCGTCACTGTAGAGATTGCTTATTTCGAATCCATGAATAGCTTATTCTGGAATAAAAATGAATTCCCGGGTTTTTTTTTAATTAATTAATCCAAGCATTGGCCCAAAAATGGGGATTAATTTTCTAATTTGGGAATTCAAAAAATGGCCACAAATGGGGAATTACTTTATTCTTGCATTAAATAATGACTATTCCAGCTTAATACCACAAACCAAATGGGCCCATAATGAATTACCTCAAGCTTGATAAAAATACCTATTTGCATCAAATCTCTACCTGAGAATTTAATGCATCATCATGGTTTGTGTGTGATGTCAATTCACATACCCCTTTAGTATGTTAGCCCTATATTTTGTAGTTTCACTTATGTCAGTCATGTTACCTTATGTCAGCATCACCGAATTTCCACCAAATTTGACCTAAACCTATCTACAAAGGTCATCACTATTTTGGACAAAGGGTCTACTAATACAATACCCTCCCTATATATATGGGAAACTGTGAAATTTCTAAAAAAATCCAAGTTTGTTTTAAATTATATTGATTCTTTTATTAAGTTTCCATACTTGAGCTTTGCCATTGGCGATTAAATTCACTATCACCCGTGAATCCACTTCCAAATATAATATCTCCACTTTCCACTTGGTCACTAGATCAATTGCAAGTAATGCAACTTGAACATCTACTTCATTATTTGTTCCATCCACCAATTTCTTTGTCTCTATTGCAAGAATGTTGTAGTTCAAATTATGGGTGACACATTCTGCTCTTGAAGGACCTAGGTTTCCCTTAGAAGACCCATCAAAGTTAATTTTAACCCATTTGTCCTCCAATTTACTCCATTGAACTAAAGCTTTGGCCTTGAGTGAAGGATGAACCCCGCATACCCATTAATGGGTGATAAATTCTTGATAATTGATAATGTTTATAGTAGTTGAATTTAAAAATGAAATATCTTTATTATTATAATTATAATTATATAGTTTTATATTAAATAAAACATAATAAATTTATAAAATTATAATTAGGCAAGCGCTCACCACTATGTGACATTTTTTCTACTTTAAAAAAATACTATTTAGTGTAAATAATATTTAACTATTATCAAGATATGATTGTATTGTTACTTTTAAAGATATTTTTGTGATTATTATTTTACATTTTTATATTTTCATTAAATTCTAAAAAAGGAAAAAATAGTACCAAATTATTATTATATTTTGATATTTCTATTAAACTTTTACAAAATCCAGAAAAACTATTAAGATTATATTATTATCATATTTTCGTATCATTATTAATTTTTATATTCTTGGTTTTATCCTTGTCTATTATTTTTTTGATATTAAAGAGCAACTAAACAAGGGTCATATATAACAAGGTCAATAGCAAACCATTAATGGCACACTAGCAGAATAACTAGTAACCCACATTAAGAGTGGGTATACAACTCACCCACAACATGGGGAGGAGAATGATATTTCCTACACTATGAAACCACCATCTAGGCAATTCTATCACTAAGATCTTGACCATAAAGGGAAAGTGGGGAAATCCTCTTTGCAAGTTGGCTATCAGTAAAATGGGCATCATCAACTAGAGATTGATAAAAAATAGGAGAAACAAACAAACAAGAGTTTGTACAACCAAATGGGGCTACATTAGTAGCAAAAAGTGGGGTAGGATCCATAGGTTCCGAGGAGGCCAAATGAACAATAGGAGTGTCATCTTGAGGGGAGTCATCATCAACCTATGAAGAATTGTTAGAGGAAGATTTTGAAGCCATGACAGTCAGATGTTCATCATTAGCTTCCTTCGACTAAGTGGAAATGTCTTTATAGTGTGAGAGAGAATAATCAATTACAAAGTGACCAATAGAAAAGCATCAAGAACATCAGAAGGGGAGATACTCATAGTCTAAGAGTTGATTCTATGGCTTATCCCCAACGATAAAGACCAGATCTCTAGGAAGAGGTGTGGATATGCCAATGTCAATTAAAATTTGGGTAAGGGTAGAGATAACCATTGAGGTCATGGTATCATCCACCTTTAAGAAATGATTGATAGAGTTGTTGATGGCCTTGAAATAAGAATTCTCCAAAAAATGGAGAGGAAGATTGGTGAGACAAACCCACATTGGATGCACATTGAGTGGTTTCATAAGAGGGTTGAAGGAGGATATCTAGGGTTTGGTGAAAAGGGAGTAAGTCCCCTAAATCCATAAATTTCTCATCACCATATCTCATTCTTCATAAGAAACATAAGAATCACTAAAAAAACCTTGGAGGAAACCCCAAATTTTCTTGGAAATGGGGTTGCAAGCAAATTGGGGTTAACCTTGGAGGAAACTTCACAATTAAGCATGCTTGATCTAGAGTATTACTAGGATGGGTGACCTCTTGGGAAGTCTCGATGCTTCATCTTTGTTAGTATCACCTAGATGTAATGAGTGCTAAGTGTTCCATTCGTTCTCATCAGAGATGGGTTCTTGTGAACCACTACTCATGAAACATGGGTCAATGATTTTGAATCAAAAACTACACAGTTGAATCCTGTTAACAATATCACAATAAAAAATCCCTTAGCACAAGTAAAATCTCATTATTACTAGGAGTTAAGGGTCTCCAAGAATTATTCACCCAATTGTGAAGGTTTAGTAGAGAGGGCTAGAAACCAACAAATTTATAAACCAAGCTACAATATTGGTAGAAGTCCACATTGCCCAAGACATCTAGGTCATACAACACCATAGGGAAGGTCTTGGAAAATGCAAGAGGATGAGATTTTTCCTTTGGATGATAATAATAAGCAACAACAAGAGAGAAAATTCTCCCAAGATCAACCACATGTTTTATAACAGAGTGTCCAATGAGAACACGTATAAAAGAACCTGACCCAACAAGCACTACCGCAGTAGGAACCCCTGCACCAGAAGTAGTTCCCAAACCAAAGACATGCTCACCCCCAAAACCCATAGGTACTGAAAGAGGTACAACATAGGAAGAAGGAAACAATCCATCACAATCATCTCCATTACCATCTCAAGCAACACCTACGAACCCATCCCAACTAGGGAAGTGATGTTGAAGTGAACTAATTCAAAAAAATTAATGGCAAGCGACAAAGAGAGAGTTGTTGGAGCCATTGAGAAAGAGAGTAAGAAATATATTCATCCTCTTCTATTATTATACTACTATTTTTGTATATTATATTATTATATTATAATTTTAGTATATTATATATTAAAAATAATGTACATTTTTATTTTTTTTATTTTTTTGTGTGTGTGTATTAAGAATATCAACATATTAATCTTGTACTCACTGGAAGATTATTTGCACTAAAAATTTAAACAATAACAAATCCAAACTCACATGTGCCAAATGATCACTTTCAATTGATAATAATCCACAAAAATGTGTAACAAAATCTTCAAAATCCCAAGATCAATGGTTTCCTTGAAAATAAATTGTAAGTAACAAGGCTTTGAAAGACTGGAAACTTTGAAGGAACAAAGTTACTCACTATATATATATATATATATATAACATCCTAAAAAGTTAACACCCATAATTAGAGGCTCTAGGACCTATTAGACCCCATTTTGGTGATTTCGAGGTCTAAACATCTATTATGCTTAATCCCAACAACCTGCATTTCCTCCTCCAACTTCTTATCACCTTCCCTGACACCCCAACAAAATCTAGGTTTACTCTATCTAGGACAAGTTTACCTATCAACCTGTCCCAGGGGTACAAGTCAAGATCTTGACTTGTTCCCTAGGGTACAAGTCGGTTCTTGACTTGTCCCTAGGTTTTTGAACCTAGATTTGGCTTGGGCCTCATGGTGGGGTTTTCCTCTGAGGGTCATATTTCTTGTCAACCTTCATCAAATTTGAATCCCAAAATGAGTATGAAAGGACATCCTCTCCCCTCATTTTGGCATCCATAATTATTGTCCAAGATTCAAGTGCAAACATTCAAGCATTCAAGTTGTGCAATTGAGGATTTGGATTCAATATTTGAAGGTGAGCATCTAATTAAATACCTCCAAGTCTCCATTAATTCAAGATCCATTCAATACAAGACAATCTTCTCTAGTTGATGCAATTTTATCTTCCATGATGGCCAAGTAGAAGAATTCACAATCAAGGAAGAAGATCCATTCATCCATTCTCCTTTCTCTCTCCTTGTCCAAGTCATTATCAAGCATACATACATTCAAGATATAGGAGTGGAAATCATAAATCCATGCATTTCTAAAAGAATCCTTGATTCTACATCTCATTCCTAGCATATTTCAAAGCATCTTCATGGATTTGAGCAATTACTAAATTTGTTCATGAGTGTTTTATACAAGGTGAATCAACCATTTACCTTTTTACTTTATATGCTACTTTCCTTTATGCAATTTCAATTCAATTTCAAGGTTAATTCCTAAATAGGGGCTTGACCAAGATAAAACCCTTTCCACAACCTTTTCCCCCATTTTTCTCTATGCAGGAATAGGTTACAAAATTGTGGTCTCAGATTTGAGAAGCACAAGTGCGGACATATGATCCCAAAAATTTTCATCAAATTTGGAACTACTTGGAACAAGTTGACTTCTCAACTTGTCCCTGTACTTTTTGGTTGAAATTTAAAGAGTAGATAGTTATAGGTCTCAATTTCCCATATCTGGAGTTACAGTTCATTCTACCATTCCAATGACAGTCAAATTCAAATTCAAAGTTCAAATCTCCTCTTTTTGTTTCAAAGTACATTTATTCTTTCCTCGATACATTTTGGTGAACCTGACTCATAACATTCCTATTCTAATTTTGGTGTTATATTTACTTTCTTTGCATTTATATATCTAGATCTATTTTGTATGCATCTTATTGTTACAATCTATATATTTGTATATCTAGATTTTATAGTTAGACACTCTTTTCATAATCTCATTATTTGCATTTAGATCTATAGGTTTATATCTTTGTATCTAGATCTACTTAAATGATTTTCATTGTCATATTTACTTATGCATGCTTTACATTAAAAAATTTATGTGCTTTCCATTAAACATTCTCTTTGTTTATATTACATACTTCTTGGTAGTCAGCCCTTGCAAATTTGAACCCTGAAATCATAATAAAAGGAGGATTATTCCTTTTTTACATCTATTATCCATAACAAGAGAAATCATCCATTATTGTGCAAGCTTTCCAAGTTCAAGTATTCAATTCCAAGGTGCATTGAAGGCAAGGTTTTGGCTCCGTGATTTGAAGACTTCTTTCCTTCCATTCCAAGGCATATCTTCTATTGATTGTGTGAACTCCTTTTCTATGATGGATTAGGAGAGGATTTCCCAATTGAGAAAGAAGATCCACATTCTTATTTTCTCTCCTTCTCCATTCAAGCATGCATAAATCCATGATATATGATTTATCCAAGTATTGATCTATTGCACTAGTGAAGACATCCTAGATTCAAGCATTCTACATTCAAGCAAGCAAGGATACATCTTTGTGGTATAGCAGACTCAAATAAATCCACAAGGGTTTGACAAGCAAGGTATATTTACATTTATCTTGTTTTACATACTTTACTTACTTAATTTCAAGGTTAATTCCTAAATGGGGGCTTGACCAAGGCAAGCCCCTTTCTCCCAACAATCTCCCCTTTCCTTGTGTGCAAGAGAAGATTCATAGAATTCTAGATTTGGAAAAGCAAATTTGAAGATACATTATTGACCATAGTCCCAAGGCCTCATAATTTGGCCTTTCTATATATAGATCACCTCAAGTTTGACCTATATCAATATAGGTCACCTCATGTTCGACATGTTTCTGTAGCCTCCAAATTTTAAGGTTTGCAAATTTAGTCATCAGGGTCTCAGATCCAAATATGTTCCCATTTCCAACACAGTTTGACAATGCATTTTCATATCTAAACTTGTATTCTCTACTATCCCTCAAGGTGAGTGCATATTATTTCTCTCTCTTCCATAGCACTCACTTTGATACCCTAGATTTTATATCTTGATGTTTATCATTGCATGGGTATATACTTTACTTTCCTCTCATATACATTTACATTACATCTCTATACATTAGATGGAAAAGTCCCCACAAATGGGTCCTATAATTAACACTTTTTCTTAGGTGTAGATATTGCATTAGCACCCCTACGTGTACCTAGGTTGTGATAATATGATTTTCACCTAAAAAGGGGCTACATTTTGGGACACCCTTGCCACTTTTCTAATGTATAGTGATGAAGTGGTTGTCTATCATTGACAACCATTCCCGCCTTACACTTCTTATAATTTCATATCATTTCTCTTTCCTCTCATTCCCTTGTGCATGAGTGTTATCACTTTGAGTCCTACTTATAGCATTCCAATTAGAAGAAGTTGTAGAATTATGGGTTCCTTTGATCTCGAGTCCTCCCTCTTTCTTTGGAATCTTGATGAGACCAACATGTTCATGTTAGTGAAATCAACCCTTTCATGGAGAATAACTCTTCCCATTATTCTCATGATGAATATGATGCTTTAAGAGTTCCTCCTATGCAAGTCCAAAAACTTTCCCATGACTTTGATAAATTTGAACAATGGTTAGGAAAAGAAAACCCTAATCTCGAGGTCATTTCAGTTGTATAAGGTTTTAAAAATCTCATTCATAATGATGAACGTGGTGTTAACATCTTACATAGTATATCTCATCTCATTAATACCATTGTGAAGCCTATTAGGAATTGTGCTCAAGATTTAGGTACTATTCCACCTACTACTAGTATTGAAACCTCTATGCCTATCTCTACTTCCATTCCTAGTGTGTCTACTTATGCTACATCTATCATAAAAACTTCAATTCAAAATTCCAATCCTACAAAAGTGAGCATTCCTAACCCTATTTCTCCTTACATTCCTTCAAGTGTGCCATGTGTTTCATGTTATCATAACAAATAATAATGTTGATAGTTGTTTATCTGATGGAGTTGATGATGGAGACTGACCAAGATCAGAGGTATACATGATGTTAGTAGAATGATTAGATCAATTATAATCTTGTCATTAGTGTCAAGAAATTGATTTCTAATTTATATTATGTTTCCATATCATTTAGTAATGATATAAGAAGAATGAGTTAAGGAGAAGAGGAAATGAGAAGTTGTAGAACTTAAATGAGAAACTAATATAGATTGGACAATGATTTGATTATGTTGGTATGATTGTTTTCTACCTTACATATGATTATGTTAAGTCAGTAAAGTATGGTGATAAATATTTGACAACTCAGTAAGGTAAATTGTTATGGCTACCAAGATGGAAAAGTCACTTGGTAAGGTAAAGAGAAAAAGTTGGTCACTTGGTAAAGTGGAAAGGTTTAGGCATCAAGTGATGTAACAAAAATTTTAAGTGAAGAACATCGAGCAAGAAAAAGGTATTAAATATGGATGGAATTGACATTTAATGATTACCTATGATGAGCTAGATAATAATGATGATTAGGAAAGTTAGTTATAAATATCTATGGTTATGAAAATTCAAGATAGAGATCTATGGCAAGATCTAAGTGGCAAAAAGAGATGGAACAAGTTAAAAGAAAAGTTCAAGTTCCTAGGTAAAAATGAAACATGTTACCGAGACCCAGATCTGATGAAAATGAAATGAACAGTCAAGATTGATTAGAGGAGAACGTAATAGAGGAGATTAAGAGGAAAAAAATGTTTATATAAAGGATGATCTTGTATGGACAACGAGCTGGAAAACTAAATATTTGAAGGATTAGCACCCATTGCAAAGGTGAAGGAATAGTGAGATTCCAAGCAAGAAAATAGTGATTTGATGAAGTGTTGATGCCAGTGGAAAATGAAGAGTTGAAGTGAAGATTGATGAGCACACAAGGATCTAATTGAGCAAAGATAGTTGCACATCTATAGGATTACTAACTCACCCCCCTCTCTATAATCCAACATTTCATTGCCTTCATCCATACCCACTTACCATAGTGTTCCCTTTTCATATTCAACTATTCCTTCAATTTCCAAAATTGTTCCTAACATTTCAAACATATCTCCTCTTACTATCCTTTCTATTGATTCTACCATTAATAGCTTGGCTCAAACTGTGTCTTCTTTGCAACAACACATTGCTTAAATGACTCAATCCAAGTTCAACATTCCTACTAGTGATATTGCTAGTCCTTTGTCTTTGGATATCATTTGTTATGCCATCCCATAATATATGGAGATTCCTCATCTCGAGACTTAAAATGGTAAGGGTGATCATTTGACTCATGTTAAAACATTTCAAGCCTTGTGTAGTGATTTATCTCATGACCATAGGTTCATGACTAATTTGTTTAATATGACTTTTTGAGACAAATCCTTCAATGGTATTATTGTTTACCTCCTTATTATATTGATTCCTTCTAAAAAATTGATGCTTTCATTCATAAATTTCCAAATAATATTGGTCCTGGGATTTCTTTGATTAATTTAATGTATTGGAAACAAGGTGTTAAAGAAAAAGTGATTGATTTCATTGGTATATTTAAGAATTTGGATGCTCATATATCTTATCATGTGCCTGATATTGATGTGTAATGTATTTTTATTGCTAATTCACAAAAAGACATTAGAGATAAGATTCTACTTTCAAAATTCTCTTCTTTCTCTCAATTGTGTGCAATGCTTCATAATTATCAAATTCAAGTGAGTCAGTTTGAGAGAACCACTCCAATGGCTCATGTTGATAAGAGTGATACCACATCTAACAATTTCAACAGATTTTAGAAACCAAAAACCTTCATCAAAATCAACTACATATCCAATAATGTTGATGAATAAGTGGTAGAAACATCCAAAGGTGTGGCTGCTTTGTTATCTATCTTTAGACTTGCTCGCAATTTTACTCAACTTTTTGAATCTTTGCATAATGTGATTTTTAAGTTGATTAATGCTATTGTGTTAACATTTCCTCCTATTAAACCCATTGAAACATCCAAACTATTACCCAAATAGTTTGATCTCAAAGTTTTTTGTTAATACCATCGTCAATCTGGAAATGATACTAAAAAGTGTTTCTGCTTGAAAACTATTATTCAAGACCTTATTGATTATAATGTTATATATGTTGAAGGTGTTAATGATCAAGGAAAAAAATTAGTACAACCTCCTAATTAAAACTTGAAAATATATACCAAACCTTTGCCATCTCATTCAACCTACACTATTGAGTCTACCCAACCTTCATCTTCCTCTTCTGCTTAGCTTATTGACTATGATGATAAAATTCTGGAAGCTAATCATGTTTTCAACCTTCTTGATCAAGTCTAAACCAACATTCAAACTAATCCTTGCATTACCTTTACCCCTATTAAGACAATTAAAGCTCTCGATGGTCCTCTCTACATTGTTGTAAAGGCTAATGGACTTTATTATCATGGTGTCCTTATTGATCCTACTTCTATGGTGATTGCAATAACTGAATAACATCTTTTTAGTAGACAATTGCAATGTGATTCTTATGATAAATATGATGTTATGATCCAAACTTTCAATGGTTTCATTTATCCTTCCCATGGTTCCATTTCATTTCCTATTGAAGTTGGTGGTAAAACTTTGGGTGTTACCTTTAATGTGATCCCAACTCCCAATCAATTTCAAGTCAAACTTGGTCTTCCTTAGCTTACCTCTATGAAATTTGTGGCCTCTTCTATTCATAAATGTCTTAAATTTACTCATAAGGGATATATCATGTTTGTTAACCATAATATTTATCAACCTTCAATGCCTCAAGACTTAGTTGATCTTGATTTATTTTGGCCTTCCATGTCTCAATCAAATCAAACTCACCCTGATAATCTCTTTCACTCTTACCAAGCTTACAAAGTCCAAAATATTTGTGAACTAAGCAAACCCAAGGATGTTCCATCTCTTTACCCTAGACATGGAATTCTTCCTACACCTCCCACACATCCTATATATGCTTATGTTCCACCTCCTATATCTTATACACATTATCTTCATGTGGTCTCTTAGCCTAGTGTGGTCCCTTCTGTTCTTCCTCCTCAAGAATAAAAAGGCATGATATTGATTGATCCTGAACCAAACCCAATTTTAAACAAAACCAAACGTAATTGTCATGCTCGTGATCATTATCATAAACATCATGCTAGAGCCCGCCAACATGCTTCGTAAAATATTGCTTCACCTCATACAATTATGATGCCTTGCTTCCCTTTAACCAACCCATGCTTGAGTAAAAGGAGGAAGTTAGTTTGAAAAAATGAAATTGAGCAAACATGACAATGCTATTCATATCTTGGATTCTATTATAATTAATTTGGATGAAGAAGATACTCTTGATGATGATTCTTTTGATGCTAACAATGATATTCATGCTACTAATTCTAATGAAATGTGTGAGATTATTGATCTTGATCATGATTTGTCAACTATGTTTTCACAACAATTATCTATCATTCCTAGTGACAAACAAAGTGACCTATCTTTACAACATGGTCCTTGTTTGGAACTAGCCATTGTTCCATCTATTGTGCTTTATATTTCTCCTCTTGCAAGTTTCCCACATTCCCTAAACACTACAGACCCAGATGAGGGGGTAAGTGATATGCTTGACTAGCTCCTCTTACGCGATGGATTTTGTGTGTTTTCATGTTGTAATGTGCTTCCCCTATGATGTGATTCTCGTTATATGTTTGTTTATATTTCTTTAAATGACCCTTATTTCTCCGTTGGTGCAAGGTGATAAAGAAATTGAAATGTCATCAATATTCTTTCATTTATATCTCACTTCTTCTATATGTTGTGCTTGTGGACCACTGTTTGTAAATGTGCCTTTGTGTTGTCTGATAGGGGATGATGCACAACAATAGCTACCTATTCTTTTTGGTTTCTATGATGCTACCACAAAAAAAATTCTTCTTTTTAACTCCTACATGTTATTCTTCCATTGTGCTTATATTTATTGTAATGCCCCTCCCATACTCTGATTTACTATATGTTATGGTTATTTTAGGATGATGGATTATATGTTAGGATATCATTGATTCTTATGGTTTTTTTTTTTTCTGACCCCATACTTGCATGTGTATGGTTGATGTATTTGTTTTATATTTTTGTTTGACGTGCTTGATGTGGTTGAGGGATGAAAGCGTAGTTACTTTCTTGCGAGATCCACACGATTGTTTGATCCCTACCATTGCTTGTTTATATTATACATGTATGTGCATGCTTGTCTTTTATGCAGGTTTGCAGGTACCGGGCATCGACTTCCCTAAATTGTCAGGATGAGCGTGCCCTATCGCAAAATCTCAATGGTAAGAGAGGGGAGATAACATACAAATCCAAATCCTAACCCTAGCCATTGATTATCCTAAATATTGGGCAAGTATCTATTTCTACCCTTCCGAATTCATCAAAGTGACATGAATTCGTGAGCCCATTCCTTGGTGTATGTTTGATATAGAGTTGGTCATTTTTCAAGTTTTGGGAGTCAAGTGGATTTCCTTGTGTGTATTATTTGATTTAATTAATTAAGTTAGGATTAATTTTGAGGTTTGAATATTTATATTTTATGAATGTGGTAATTTTAGTTATAGAGCATATTTAATTATTAAAGGTAATTAAATACCTTTGTTAATTAAATGATTACATTTAAATTGGGATTAAAGAGTTTAATTGGTTATTAAATCATATTATAAATTAAAGGGCATAGTTGATTTATGTAATATTTGATTTATTAGTTTGCATAGTTTATTTGTGCTAAAGTATTTATTGTTTAATTAAATAATTATATGCAATTTAAGTTGCACATATGGTTTAAGTGAAATTGAAATTATAATTAAAGTTAAAGGTTGAGTTTGAGTTTTATTTTAAAAGTGCATTATTTATTGAGTTATTTTATCATGCAACTAGAGAGAGAGAGAGAGAGAGAGTTGAGTTTTGCTTTTGAGTTTGCATGTTTTAGGAAACCCTAGGAGGGATAGGTTTTCTTTATGTAGGGATTTTGGGTATTATTTTGATTATGCTAATAGGTTTTAGAGGAGCTTTGGAAGAGTTGGAAGGTTTTGAGAAAGCTTGTTTTGGTGGCCATTGTCTTGTGTTTTGTTTGAAAACTTGGATTTTGAAGGTTGGCTTGGATCTTTCTTGGCTTCAGATTTTTAGGCATAGGTTGAGGTAGGGTTTGAAACCCTTGTAGTTTTGCAAATTCTCCTTTTGGAAAGATTGTATTCTTTGTGTTTGGGTTTTCTTTGTGATTGATTTGAAAAATCATCTTTGTTTTATGTTGGGTTTTTTGTTGCGAATATTGGGTTGGATTGATGTTTGATTTATCTGGTATTTCATTTTATTATTTTGAAAACCCTAGCTTAAATCATAGGAAATTGGTTTTGTGTCTTCGATATGCTACAAAGGATTAAATTAGAAGTTGAATGTGGGATCAAAATCATTAAGTGTCATTTTTTTCCCAAACCCTAGCTCCATTTGGGAAAATCAATTTTATTAAAAAGATGTATTTAGGTTTGTATTTTATGTGTGAAAGTTTGACGATTAAATCTATTATTTGGTTGTGTTTAAAAAAAAGAAGGATATATATATTATTAAATTAAAATAAGCTTGTTGTATTATTGTTATGCAATTACATTACTGTTATTTTCTTATGAATAAAATTAAGTTTGTTCTTAAAAGAAAATATTTTTTTTAAAAATAAATTATAAAAAATAAAAATAAAAATAAAATTAATAAATTAAATGAGGGGTGGGGACCCCATCCCCCAACCCCTCGGTAGAAATATTGTCGTAGCAGCTTGTGCTGCTGATGACAGCAGCCAACTATCATAGTAGTCGTGACTGCTGACGGCAGCCACTGCTCTTGTGCAACAGTCACTGCCTACCAGCGAAAACTTCAATGATGATTATTCGCCATTTGGTGAATGTCATTTGTTGGCAACCCACAATTTGGCAAATATATTGCCCATATGGGATTGACCCTATCGCCCCGCATTTATTAAAATTGGGTCCAATGCCCGCGTCCATCGCCCAAAGGTTTATTTAATTTTCTCCATTTCTTTCACATTATCGCCAATGGCATATAATTTTTGGGCACGGTATATTTTAAACATTCGCCTATAATTTCAATGTGGTCTGAAATGGATGGCCTATATTTACCAATAGTTATATATATATATATATATATATATATATATATATATATATATATATATATATATATATATATATATATATATATATATATATATATATATATATATATATATATATATATATATATATATATATATATATATATATATATATATATATATATATATATATATATATATATATATATATATATATATATATATATATATATATATATATATATATATATATATATATTTAGGCGGCCCCAAATTCACCAACCATTTTACGGATGCGTGTCTCAAACTGATGGATTTTCGCCAACTTTATTAATCCCACCAAGTATTGGACGACCCATAATCGCCTAGGAAATAACACAAGATGTGTTATAATTACGTGGGCTTTGCCAAATATTTGGAGGCCTAATACATCCTGCCCAATTCTCGCTAAAAAATATTGATATAAATACATTCATAGATCAGTGTTATTATACACAATTTGGATTGATTCAATTTGATCGATAGCAAAGTTCAGACTGTTGAGTCTTGACTACTTTGGCGAGTCGCAACTACAATTAAATTTGAGGTGAAGGTAAGTGATTATTATTCTGCGATTATGCAAACATTATATATTATAGGTCTATTGTCATTTGTCATGTCTTCAACAAGTAAACATTTTTTTTTTCACTGGTAGGCTGGTAGCCTTTATTTCATTGAAGAATCGAGATGTCGAACAAGAATAAGGGTAAGGCTCTGACATATGGGGAAAGCCAAGAGAGGCCAGAAAAATGCAGAACCTTATCATCGTACTTTGGTCGTGGTGTTGGAAATGTTTTTGGCCAAAATTGGGAAGCTACTTCATCACAAGAAGATTTTCAAGATTCACAACCTGAACCTACATGACATATTGAAGAAGTCAGCGAACCTGATATCTGAGATCACGGTGAGCTTGAAGAAGATTTTCAGTTAGATACCCAGAGTAACCATAATGATATAATAAACTTGGATGAGACTAAGAATGTTAGAGAAGATGATGGTGTAGGGAAGAAGAAAAGAAAATACAAATCAAAGAATGATAGGATGTGGGATCTGTCAAGGAATTTTCACGTAGAATGGGTGTCAAAGTATCCATTCATTGAACTAGTGGACAATCCAATTGAAGGGGAGTCTCTGGTAGAATGTAGATGTAAGATTTGTAGCTAGATAAATAAGAAGGAAAAGAGGTTGCAACTAAAAATTGACACCATAGAGAAGCATATGGGTAAAGTTTACGAAAAGAAAACCATAGATGGAGTTCAAAAATCAGTGATAAGATGGAAAATAAAGGAGGAATCTCAGCATGTTAGGAATGCAAAATTATATGAATTTCAGCATAATATAAAGACGAAGCCTGGTGAAGTTAAAGGCTCTATTGAAGCTTGTTTTGGAAAAGCATTGGAAGTAGAACTAATGGGAAAAGTTGTTCACTTAAGTGTTGTGTTTAATATTTTGAGCAGAGGGCATCATATGATAGACTGCCCATCATTGAGTGCTTTATTACACTTTTTGAAAGTTTATAACTATCCTAACAATCACTGGTCAGTCAACAGTGGATGGGAATGGGCAAGTTGTCTTGCCGAGGTTGAAAAAGAGGAACTGAAGGAAAAAATTAAAGAGTCAAATTTTATTGCATTGTCTTTAGATGAGGTTATAGTAGTAGACAATACTTCCTCGGTATGCATGCATGTTTATACTATACACAATTTTGTTCATCAACCTCATCTACTAATTGTTGCTAAAATGAAGGATAATGCGACAACAAAAAATTTATTTGAACTAGTAAAGAGTTCTATAATTGAATATGGAGGTATAAATGACATGATAATTGCCAAAAAGCTGGTGTGTGTTGGAGTGAATGGAGCTTCAGTAATGCAAGGCCACAGGGGCGGTCTTTGCACAAAGATATGATCTTCTTGTGCACCCTACATTACTCCCATTCACTGCATGACCCACAGAATGAATCTAGCTTTTGGAATTGTCAGCAAGCATGCTCCAGTACAAAAAATTGAAGTTTTAATCAAAGAGCTCTAACAATACTTATGTCAAAGTCTAAAATGATTGAGGGAATTCCAACACTTTGCTAAAGGACTAACCAACAGGAACAAGCTTCTTAAAGATAATGATACCAGATGGATCTCTTTGGATGGACCAGCACATCAAGTTTTTTCAAAATATCAATCGTTGCTTGGTCTAATGAGCTCAAGTCATGATGAAGCAAAGCAATCAAAATTTTCTATGCTACTGGCAATGTTAAGTAATGTAGAGACACTCTTAACATTAGCAGGTCTTCTCCCCATGCTTGAGGAAATGAGAAATTTAATGAAAAAGGCCCAGCAAAGAGCTATGTATATTGCAAAATATGTTGCGCTGCGTAAATTGACATGCATGATGCTCGATAATCTCTATCAATCTTGTGTCGATGATGTAAAATTTGCCAGTTGGCTGAAAATCACAGATTTGGACAATCCTAATAACTTTTTAAAAATTGGTGCAAACGGGGAGTTGTGTAGAAGTTCACGAAGTTGAGATACCAATGCACTACTTTGCCAGGATCGAGTCCGAGGAACCAGGAAAGAACCCCAGGAGGCAAGTATCAAGTATTAAAAGGGAAGACTTTACCAAGATCATTGAGTCTATAACAACTTTTGTGAAGCACATTGCCTTTGATCTTTCTGCACATATTAGAACAAGATTTTCTCCAGTTAAACTACTTGAATCCATGGCTATTGTGTTTCCATGATATTGGAGTCTGAACAGTCTGAAAGATTTTAAAACTAAGCTACTAACTTTGATAGATCATTTCTGCAAAACCAAAGAGTTAAATGGAGTAACTCTAAATGGAATTTTAGATGCAAATCATTTGAGAGAGCAATCAGGTTATTTTTCAATAATAATGAGGGAACAATATAATATTATGCAGAACCCTCACGAAGATGGATCGATATCAAGGCTTTGGAAAAATCTAGCTGAGAGTGAAATGTTGATTGATTCAATATCATAATATTTCAAGCTTGTTGATTTATGTCTAACCATGATATTGGGGTCGGTGGAGGATGAGAGAGTTTTCAGTTCTTTGGGATTCCTAAAGTCAAAGCTAAGAAACAAACTAGACAAGAATCTGGAAAATTGCTTGAGGCTCTATACATCCAGGTATGAAGTCAATACTTTTCCTTACGAAATGGCACTAAAATTGTGGAGGAAGAAATGTCAGAGAAGAGGGTTGGGCAACATTTCAAACCAAAGTGGGACTAGGAATGCCAGAGACAGTGATGTCATTGAATCATGTACTGGTACTAGTACTGCTAGCGGTGAACATCAGTTAAGCGGAGGTATGTAGAGTGAAGAAAACATATCGAAGAACCAAGGAAGCTATGAAGTTGATGGCGATGAATCTGACAATCTCAATAATGATATGATGTGGTAGCTTGAAGTCGAACCATTGTAGAAGTAGCAGGTCCTAGGTATTTATTAAACTTTTTCCTGAAGTCTACTATCAATTTATGTATCTCATCATCAATCATGCATAATAGCATATTCTAATGTCAAAAACATGAATGTGGTTGATAATGGCATCAAGATTCAAGATTCAATTCCATAATTAATAATGGTTTTCATTTGCATTATTCAACTCATATGGTACAATTCTTGTAGATTTTTTATTATTTTTTTTGACAACATAGCAATTCATATGTTACAATTCTTAGAAATATTGATTCTCATTAATTTAATTACAAATATGATACAATGTAACAATTCATTCATTAATACTAGTAAGAACACAACTCTTTGATTCTATTTACAAAAGTCAATGACTCAATACCCATTGACAATTTGGCACATTGCCCAATTTCAATTTCATTACCCTAGGCCAATGACCCTGAATTTCCTTTTATAGAAACAAGGGAGCAACAACAACTTCAGGTCGATTTTCCTAATGTAAAGTCTCAAAATCTAAATCAATAAGACAACTCCAAGTCTACAACATCTCTACAACTTTAGTTGTACATTTCTACAATTGACAGGTCAGTTTAGTAAATTAGCATTGGCAATAGCATTTGCAAGACTGCAACATTGATCCTGTTCAAAAAATAAAGTTCAAACTTGTTACTTTAAACACAATTCTAGTATTTAGGATAATATCAAAGATATATACTAAAGATATATAGATGATTGAAACTGGAAGTACTTTCACATACTATGATTGATGAGATCAAGATGATTCTGTCAGTTTCTTTAGTATGCTCCATTCTTTGTCAGTTGGAAGGGAAAAATTTGTGATGTTATAGTAAATGACCTGCAACCTTGTCAGCCATCCATACTTGGAAGAGTGAGTTGAAACCAAGATTCCTTCCATTACTGCATTCAAATTTGTGAATGTTTTGATGCACTTTGCAATGCTTCATGAGTTTTGTCCTGAGGAATGTTTCCTAAATTAGACGTCACTATGTCCTCCAATTATTTTTTGTAAGCTCCTATTCCAACGAAATTCGTTGATGAGTAATCAGGACCAAGACTCGGCAAACCAAGAGATATCAATTTGGTTGTTTTACTATTCATCTTGGCAAGCTTTGGCCTGAATAAGGCAAGAGTTTCTTATGCTTCTGTTAGTTTCTAACATTTTTGAAAGATAGAGGTCGCCTTTATTGTTGCACCAACGTGGTCTTGAATTCCCTTGCTTGACAAATGCCTATTACTGGTTCTGTTGATTTCTTGCATAATCTGCTTTGCAATTTTCTGTCTCTGACAAAAACTTTTGTTCTTCTCAATGTGCTCTTTCAACTTCCCAAAAACATCTGTAAGAGTTTCATTTAGTTAAAACCAATCACACAACCTATCACCAGACATCTTTATTTTCCCCCAGAAGAATTTTTTTATTTGCTTGACTGTATTATTTACATGGTCATTCAAGTTGTTTTCATAATTTTTAATTGTATTATTTGCCTTCTTTAGGTCTTCTCTCATTTCTGAGAACTGGTGTTCACTATGTTGTTTTATTTGCTCTGCTTTCTCTTCCCACTATTTTGCTTTCTCTTCCCACTATTTTGTTTTTACCCTCTCATTCTCCAATTCTTTCTTTAAGTTATTATTTGCATGTCTCGCATTCTCCAAGTTTTTGTATAAACTTAATGAAGAGGCTTTTTCATCCTCAAGTTTTTTTTGCTCTGTTCCAATTTTTTCCTCAGAGTTTTCACTTTTGCATCCATATGTTCTTGTTGTCCTATTGCTTCTTTAGAGGATGAATTTTTTATCCTTCTCTCTAATTTTTTGCACCTATTTTCTATTGCTTTCTCATTTGCCTTTACATTTGCTAGGTCTGCTTTTAACTTATCTATTGTGCCCTAAAGCTTTCCTTTCTCTCTCTCCAACTTCATCACTGAACTATAGACCACTTGGTTGGTCATTTTTGACACATTTATCTTGTCCACATTTTTAATTTTGGATAAATCCATTTGGAGGGTGCTAACTTGAAATTAAGATGGATCTAACTAACTCTCTAGTGGATTGTTATCTCTAGCTGGGGGCATAACAACCATGAATTCCATCATATCTTTATTTGGGTTATATGTGGGAAATAACCTGTTGGATGTAGGTTCTGCATCATGAGCTACAACAACTACTTCCATCTTCATTGTCTTACTATTTTGTCTATTCCTATTTTTTGATTGTTCATAGTTAGTTACAAAATCATTGTAATGAAAATCAGGGTTTTGTGACACAATTGAATGTTTGAATGGTGAAATAGCACTTGCACTAATGTACGAGCTTCCACCTATGTTGCTTGTGGTTCTGCTAATTCCACCCTAAGGATTAGCAACACCCTGACCCATTACATGTGGAGTTTTTGGACTGTTCTGAGGGTTTTGTCTTGAAGGTTGGGCAATTGTTGGACTCACAGTCACCATTGCCATTGTTGTACTAATACTTGTCATAACCTTTTGCTTCTTTACATTTCCTTGATCTCTAGAAACCATTGTTTTCATGTCTATCTGTAATGTCCTTTTTAGACCACTAGTTGTAGTTTTACCCATGATATCCACAGCTGTGGGAGTGGCAATTGATTCAGATTGAATCTGAGTGCTTGATTCAGATTGAATCTAAGTACTTGGAACAGGTGGAGCAAATTAAATTGACTGAGTTGATGAATATGATGATTGAACTCCAAGCCTAAGGCCTAGTTTCTCACCATGTTTTGGTGGAGCTGGTGGGTCAGGTGCAAACCAAAGCCCTTGTCCACTAGGACCTAGACCATCAAAAGCTAGGTAGCCCACTTTTTCTACAATATATGCCCCTTTGGTATATTGAAGTTTTGTGGACACATCAACTCCTCTACTAATTGAATATACATTACTGGATGTGGGATTCACACTGGATGTGGGATTCATGGAATCTTGGTCATAGTCATCATCATCACCATGATATGCTTCAGCTGGATGCTCCTTATTCCATAATTCGTTGAACATTATATCCTCTTCCATGTCGTAAAGATCTGTAGAGGTATTTGGCTCACCGAGATTCTTCCTCATTTCCTAAAAATCAAAAATTTTGGTTCGAGTCCAATTATCATCCATACATTCATTCATTAGCTCTTTTGGAATAGATATTGTAGATGGTTAAGTAGCTTTCTGGTAGAAATTGGACAATGTCATGGCCTGCACTTTTCCTTTCTATTTGTGCAATGCCATTATTTGTGATGAAAATTCCTGTATTGACATATTATTTTCACCAGCATATTTCTCCATCTCTTTTTTGACCTCATCCCAGGACTCCATGTTTTTAAATTTTTCATTCAATGGCATACTTTCATGTTGACATTTGCTTGCAGAGTTCTCATTCTCTCTAAGCTTTGTTCCAATTATGTTGAGTGGATCATACTGCCAGTGACTGTCAACATCAAAGCAAAAAATTGAAAAAAAGGCTTGTGCCACTTTGAATCCTCTTCTCTCAAATGTGAACCCTCCAAAGGAGAAAGGCAAGGAAGGAAATATCATTTTCTTTTGCTGGCCATTAAAGAGTACATCTGTTCTCTCCATTTTTTGTACATATTCCAATGCAAATACCCTCTTTGTTACATGTATTGGAAGTTTTTAGGGTTCTACCACTTAATCATAAAACCTTAACACAGTGTACTCTTCCATTAAGAACCAGTTAGCCAATTGTATTTGACTTTTGAGTTGAATGCAATTTCTACAAGTAACAGGAAATCTAGGCATTGTAGTGCCTCTAATTTTATGTTACATTGGTGTCAAAAAGAAGTCTACAAAATTTTTGTAGTTCCTTCTGTTATCAATCATCCTTATCTAAGGTGTCCACTCATATATTAGATTTTGGCCCTGACTGCAAAGCTTGTTTGTCTAAAATATTGCATGATGCTTTGCTAAGAGAAGATAACACAAGTAGGTTGTGAATCTAAATGTCTTATGTGAACCTCTTTGAATCATTAGTAATTGATCTTGCATGCAATGAACAATGTGCTCAATAAAACAATATTTTACTAGTTCTTTTTCAAAATGAATATGAAAAAGCATTTCAAGAATGTTGGCACCCACTTGTTTGTTACTATCCAATCCCAAACAAAATGCTAGCAAGGAAATATTTTCCTGTGCCCATGGCACAAAAATTTCATAATCATAAGGAGGCTTATGATCTGGACTCAGACTAGAACCGCTTGTTATTCCTCTAATATAAGAATCTCTCTATGTTGCATCTATTTTTTCATAATCCTCTGCCAGCTTTCCTAGGTCAATGTGCACGTTTGAGTTTTGTTGTTCAAACCCTAGGTTCAATAGACTAGCAAATTCACTCTCAGTTATGGACAAAATTTCCTCTTGAGTATTTTTATTCATAATTGCTTTTCTATTTTCATCATAATTTTCAGCGCAGACCATGATGATTTCTGGGCAAGGAAATACTTGAGGTAATGCCATGTGTGCCAACCTAGCAACCCATAGTTCAATTTTATCTATCGTTGCATTTACCATGGGGTTAAATGAATAAAATTATGAACCCTTATTTGGATCGTTCCACTTGTTTTCAAGTGAAAATCCAATTTCCATTATTCCCTTATTTCCATGAATAACAAGATCATAAATATCATGGAATAAATCAATGAAACCTAGTCATTTTAAGCAAATTATGGAATTCTATTATCTGACTTGGCCTTTTACTCATATTCTTATTCTTGATATTTGTTTTGCCCATCGTGGTAAGTTGGTAACCGGTATCACTATTTACTCATAGGAAAATTCAAATATTTATACACAGCTACAAGCCTACAATTTACAGGGGTGATTCAAAATTAAACCCTAACAGGCTAATTTTTTTAATATAATATAAATAGTAAAGTTGTAAATCAAGAGATTTGAAAAATTTAAAATGTGGGACGTAGGTGTTCAAGATTTTAGTAGTTACCCGTTACCCTTAGTTTCAATTTTTGTAGACTATGACTGGGAAGAGAGCTGAGAGACTTTGTTGCTTTCCTTGGAGCTCAATCCTCAACCTAGAAATTTAGAATATGTAACCCCTTTCTAAATGTGTAGACTACTTATACTTATAAATGAAAAATTAGATTGGAAACTGGAAAGTGAAACTTAAAGCGCCAAAATTGTACAATCTACAGTCATCACACTTGTCACTGATCATGTGAGTGGACAGTGGACACGTGTCATGAATCTAAAATGGGTTTGCAAAAATGGGTTTTCTTTTCCCTTTCAGCCTGAAATACAGCTTCGTTCGTTAATCTACAATCATCCAATGATCATAATGTCAATGTTAGTCACTATCTGGTGTGGTGGCCCCGTGGGTCCCATTAACTCACCTAGTCACTTGATGGCTGACTCACCTCACGAGTCAGACATGTCACGTCATCATCAAATGACATTGTTGGTAGACCATGTGATACTACAAGTGGAACGTGTTATGTGTTTAGTGACATGTTTCATGATTCTGAAACGGGTTTGAAAAGATGGGGTTTCTTTTTCCTTTCGGCCCAAAATACAACTTTGATCGTTGATCTACAATCATCCAATGGTCATTATGTCATTGTTAGTCACTATCTTGGGAGTGCACTAAGTGGTGTGGTGGCCCTGTGGGTCCCATTAACTCACCTAGTTAGGCTGAGTCACCTCACAAGTCAGACATGTCACATCATCATCAAATTGAAATGACATTGTTGGTAGACCGTGTGAGACTCCGAGTGGAACCTATTTAGTGACACGTGTCATGATTCCAGAATGAGTTTGAAAAGATGGGATTGTTTTTCCCTTTCATCCCAAAGTCCATTTTACATTGTCGATCTATGCTCATCCAACGGTAGTTATTTGCAACAGACATTGTTAAATGTTATATTGTTATTATTTCCTTTATAGATATTAATTAATAATAGATAATAAATTAATAACATTTGAAGTTATTTAATTGAATAGTAACAATTCAAAATGCACTATTTTTTTAATAATATTACTTAAGTTAGTGTATAGAGATTATGAGATTTCTCATTTATGTGGTCGTTGACTCACTAGTTCTCCCAAACATGAGTTAAATTAATATTTTTTATTGATTATAACTTTAACGTTGATAATTATAATTACATATAATTCTCATACCTTATAATTAGAAAACCATAAATTCTTTCTCTAACCTTATTAATTCATCTGTCCTTCAAATTGATTATATAATATACTTAATGTTAAAATGATATTTTTTATTGATTATAACTTTAACGTTGATAATTATAATCACATATAATTCTCATAGATTATAATTAGAAAACCATAAATTCTTTCTCTAACCTTATTAATTCATTTGTCCTTCAAAATTATGTAAATCTTTCATATTAACTACAACTGTCTACATTGTACAACTGTGATACATTTTAAATATTCAGATTTAAAAATGGAAATACCATCGGCATCATTTGAATGTTTCTTTATTTCTATTGAAACATACTTACAAGTTACATCATACATGTCAAATACATAAATAAAGCTGTTAGGAATGAATTCTGGATGTTGGCAGTCATTCTGTAGCAGTTGTTGTCGCATTCATTCATGACTATGATTGTCATTGATGTCAACACAGTGATCTTCTGGAGACTAGCAGAGAAGCAGATAGTGTTTTGATTAGCGCACGTGGGATATTGCAGTTGGAGCTATGTGATGTTGAGGTTATACTCTTTGATATGTTATATGTCTATGGTTAAGAGCACAGATAGTAATTCATTGATTCATGAAAGTTATGAGCATTTTGGTAAAAGCAGTATTCAGGCAGTGTTCCTGAGTAGCGGTTTGTGGAAATCGCATGATATCTCCTAATCAGGATGGAATCTAGTTTTACGCAGTTAAAGGGAAGTTTGAGACACATTGATGGTGATGTGGTTCATAGTGCAAACTTTGAGGTCACATGAGTGAAGAGTTATTGCATTTGGAAGCTGACAGTTTTGTGTAATTTTGATGTAGCGTATGGAAACTTTTATTTTGTAATTATGTGCCGACTCATTTGTAATTATTTGAGTGTGGTATAAAGGAAGGAATGTTTTTCCTTATTTTATGTAGTAGAAATATGAAAGTAGTGTGAGCATGGTTTTGGTTGCATGCGAATGTAAGCATGAAGTGAAATAAATAGTGTAAGAGGTTGTGAAAGCAAAATTGTGAAGGAAGACATGCAAAGTACAAAGATTTGGAATTGAGATCTGGTGTAGCAGTGAGTGCGGTTTGGCACAGTAAGGAGGTAAAATATTTCATATTATTCTACTAAATAATATCAAGGTTATTTGGACAGTGTGTTCAGTGATCTTATCCTGAAGCTGTTTGGGCAGTGGGTCCTTCTGTCTTCCATAACTCTTAACAGGATTAGAATCTTTTAACAGGGATTCAAAATCTCCTAACAAGGATTTATATGAACAAGGATTTATATGTACTGAATGTATTTCATAAGACTCCTAACAAAGTCCATCCTCTCACAAGGAATATTCATATTAGTGCATCTTTTGTGGGCATCATTCCCACCGGGGTTTACTCTTTGATCAAGAGGTTCCCTAGTCAACATATCTTGTGTTATTGTGTCATTGTGTATGAATATCTTTGTATGGTTAGTAATTACATTGCTTACATGGTTAAATACTATTGAAGATGTTAAAAGTTATAATTATCTGATAACTGATTCACCCCCCCCCCGCCCCCCCCCCCCCCCCTCTCAGTTATCTTGGTGGACGCTTTACTTTCTAACAATTGGGTATCAGGAGCGGCAGGTCCTTGAAAGGAAAGTTTAACAGCTTAAGGAGATCCATGGTAAATTTTAGGAAAGAAAGCCCTAAGTTTGATGGAGTAAATTTTGATAGCTGGAAGGAAAAGATGAAGACACATATATTGTGTTTAGGACCAGGCTATTGGTTGATTACAAAGAATGAAAGAACTATAATTGAAGAAGACAGTCTTGAAACAAGTTCTAAAGATGAGGTAGATCTATTCATGTGTAACATATTTGAAGGAGAAGCACTCTTGATAGCACTTTGGAAAATGAATACAGTCAGGTTAAATGTTTTAAGAAATCTAATGAAATTTGGAAAGCTTTACACTCTACTTTTGAAGGTGATGAACATGCAAAAAGAGCTAGATTACATAATTGGATATGTGCATTTGAAGATATTAGAATGATGGAAGATGAATCTGTTAGAAGCTATATTGGTAGAATGTCAGAAATTGTTGCAGGGATAAAATCTTGTGGAGGATCAAAGACAGAGAATGAAGTGATATGGAAAATTTAGAGGACATTGACTCCTGTATTTAAGCAGACAACACAAATGATTGAACAAGTTATACCTTGTACTACAAACTTTACAAGAGAGACTCTTCTTGGTAGATTGGAAGCAGCAGAGAATGAACCTAAGGTTATCAGGAGACTTAGCCTAGAATGGAAACATCATTCAGTGCTTCTTAGTATTCATCCTACTTTGTCAAGAAGTACCAGTGTGAGTGGAGATTATGCCAGCAGCAGCAGATCTAGAAATGAAGAAGGATAAGAAGATTGAAGAAGGTATTGCCTTGCTTGTGAAAAGAGAACCAGACAGAAAGAAAATTTTTAAATGTTGGACTTGTCAAGAATATGGTCATTTTGCATCTAAACATCCTAAGAGAGTTAAGAAGTATAGAAATAATTTCAAGCCTAGAAGATCTAAGGAATGTTATTATGCTAATGATGAAGATCTTGAAGCTAGTATAGAAAGAACTTTGAGTGAAAGTGATACTGAGAATAATGATGAAAATAGGATTTGTAGCAATTAAAGAAGAAAATTCTGATCTGATGTTAAAGAAGAAAAATCATTAGTTTCCCAAGTTGAAAAGAAAGTTGATTGGATTATAGATAGTGGTTGTTCACATCATATGACTGGAGATATGAAGAAATTCATAAAGTTTAACAATTATGATGGAGGACTTGTTAGAGTTGGTAACAATGCACCTTGTTTGATTTAAGGGTATAGGATCTATTACTCTTGATGGAAAGACTAATACTGATGATGTTTACTTTGTTGATGGATTGAAACATAATCTTTTGAGTGTTGGATAGTTAGTGGATAAGGGATATCAAGTTTGGTTTACTAAGAAAACTTTTGTGATAAAGGATAAAAATGGGAATCTAATTGGAACTAGATCTAGAACCAGAGGTAATGTATTTCAATTAAATCCTACTGAGATGACATGCTTAATTACTAAAATTAATGACAGTTCGTTATGGCATAGAAGGTTTTGTCATATAAACTTTGATAACATTGTGAAAGTGAGTACTACACTTGCAGTAAGGGATTTGCCTAAAATTATGAAGCCTGCTAACATGATTTGCAAAGAATGTGTGATGGCTAAGCAGAAGAGAAGTTCATTTCCTAGTAAGAAGTTCACATCGGCAGAGAAGTTGGAGATTGTTCATACAGACTTGAGCGGTCCTACCAGGACTAGAGGATTCTATGGAGAAAGGTATTTTATGATTCTTGTTGATGATTTTACAAGAATGATGTGGATTGCATTTCGGAAAGAAAAATCTGAAGCATTCGATAAGTTTAAGATCATTAAGAATAAAGTTGAGAATGAATCTGGAATGAAGATTAAATGTTTGAGATCTGATAGAGGTGGAGAATTTACTTCTAGAGAGTTTGACACCTTTTGTGAAATGAATGGTATTAAGAGACAGTTTTCAGCCCCTAGAACACCTGAACAAAATGGTATTGCAGAAAGAAGAAACAGGTCAGTAACTCAGAAGCAGCAAGAGCTATGTTATTTGAGAATAACTTGGTGAAGACATTTTGGAGAGAAGCACCTGAATACAACAGTATATACAATAAATAGAGTACAAATCAGAGTAGACACAAATAAGTCATCTTATGAATTATGGTTTGGACATGCACCCTCAGTTAAGTATGTAAGAATTTTTTGGAAGAAAAATGTTATATAAAGAGAGATGATGATATTGGAAAGTTTGATCCTAGAAGTGATGAAAGTATTTTTCTTGGATATTCTTTGAAGAGAAAAGCATATAGATGTTACAATAAGAGAACTAAAACTATTGTTGAGAGCGCAAATGTTAAAGTTGGATGAGAAGTTTAAAATTTAGGAAAGAATGCTTGATTATGAATTGATGAAGAAGCTAATCCTCAGCCTAGACATTGAAACTACTGAATTATTCTATGAGACTGACAGTGAATTGTTGAATGAGAATCATACTGCAGAAGAAACCAGAGAAGAATCTAAAGAAGAATCTACAGTTGACGTAAGATCTGTGACTATGACACCGAACAAGTATCTATCTAGACATCATCTTGTTGAACAAGTTATTGGAAGTTTGGACAGAGGAGTTATGACTAGAAATAAGGTACATTTATGTTTGATTTCTCAAATTGAACCTAAATGCTACTAATGAAGCTTGTGAAGATGAACATTGGATTAATGATATGAAGGAAGAACTAGATCAAATTGAAAAGAACAAGACATGGGAATTGGTTTCCTAGACCTAAAGACAAGAATGTGATTGGAACTAAATGGGTATTCAGAAACAAGATGAATGAACAAGGACGAGAAGGTAGTAAGAAACAAAGCAAGATTAGTATGTAAGGGATACTCACAGCAAGAAGGAATTGACTATGAAGAAACCTTTGCACTAGTAGCAAGACTTGAAGCAGTAAGAATGTTTTTGGCTTATGCAACTTTTAAGAAATTTAAAGTGTATCAAATGGATGTGAAGTCTGCATTTTTGAATGGTGAATTAGAAGAAGAAGTCTACATTGAGCAGCCTGAAGGTTTTTCCTTTGACTCAAGAAGGAGATATGGTATGTAAACTAAAGAAAGCATTATATGGACTAAAGCAAGCACCTAGAACTTGGTATGCTAGATTGGATAAATATTTGTTGAAATTGGGATTTACTAAAGGAACAAAAGATAGTAATCTGTACACAAAAGAAATTGAAAATGGATTGTTAGTTATAGTTATTTTTGTTGATGACATTATCTTTGGAGGAGAAGACGAAGCTAGTGAGCAAATTTGCTGATGAAATGAAGATAGAATTTGAAATGAGCATGATTGGTGAGATGAAATACTTTTTTGGGATTACAGATAAGCACAGAACAATGATGGTATCTTTGTTAGCCAGAAAAAGTACTTGAATGATTTGCTGAAAAGATTTGGAATGGAGAACTGTAAACCAGTTGGAACACCTATGGTTACAGGACACAAACTATCAAGCAAAGATAAAAACACCAGCAGTTGAGCAAAAGAAATACAGATCCATGATTGGAGGATTGCAGTACTTAACACACACTAGACCGGATATACAAGCATTCAGTTGGCATGGTAGCAAGATTTCAAGTTGAACCTAGAGAGTCACATTATGCAGTAGTAAAGAGGATATTGAGATATTTAGAGGCACAATGGACTATGGATTGTGGTATGAAAAATCTAATGATTTCACCCTATGTGCATATACAGATGCTGGATGGGGAGGTAGTGTTGATGATAAGGAAAAGCACTAGTAGTGGAGCCTTTTTTCTTGGAGGAAGATTGGTTTCCTAGTTGAGCAAGAAGTAGAATTGTATTTCACAGAGTACAGCAGAAGTAGAATATGTAGTAGCAACAAACAATTGTAACCAGATAATTTGGATGAAGCATATGCTGAAGGATATTGGAATTAAATTTTTTGAACCTGTTGTCATACATTGTGACAACACCAGCACAGTCAGTATGTCTAAGAATCTTGTATTACATTCTAAAACTAAGCATATAGAGATCAAGTATCATGTTGTAAGAGAGAAAGTTGCTGAGAAAGAAGTTAGACTAGAGTACATAAGCACAAAGGAATAGATAGCAGACATATTTACAAAGCCTTTGCCTAAGGATACATTTGATTATCTGAGAGGTATGCTTGGGGTTATGCCCCAGCCTACTTTTGAGTAATGATGCAATTGATTGCATCTATCCAATTGTATATGAGCCCTATCTTTTTCTGGATTGGATGTTGGTACTTCCTCTATGGGGGAGTATGTGTATTTGAGCTGAGTCATGAGGACTCTTGTGAATGTATTTTCTGAAACAGTATCTTTGGACATTGAGTTGTTGTTGACATAGTGATGAAATTTCTGTCATTGATGTCAATGGGGGAGAAGTATACATGAAAAACAATATAGAACATCTATTGGAGAGAACTTAACAGGATAACGAAGCAAGATTTGATTGATGAAGAAGATTTGAAGAACTTTCAGAGTATCAGTGCAACAATGCAACAGTTTTGGATTTTTGGAACATTGGATGTTTTTCATCTATGTTGCCATCAATGCCAATGGGGGAGATTGTTAAGAATTAATGCTGGATTTTGGCAGTCATTATGTAGCAGTTTTTATTGCATTCATGACTATGATTGTCATTGATGTCAACACAGTGATCTTTTGGAGACTTGCAGAGAAGCAGACAATGTTTTGATTAGCGCATGTGGGATATTGCAGTTGGAGCTATGCGATGTTGAGGTTATACTCTTTGATATTTTATATGTCTATGGTTAAGATCGTAGATAGTAATTCATTGATTCATGAAAGTTATGAGCATTTTGGTAAAAGCAGTATTCAGGTAGTGTTCCTGAGTAGCGGTTTGTGGAAATTGGATGATATCTCCTAATCAGGATGGAATCTAGTTTTACGCAGTTAAAGGGAAGTTTGAGACACATTGATGGTGATGTGGTTCACAATGCAAACTTTGAGGTTGCACGAGTGAAGAGTTATTGCATTTGGAAGCTGATAGTTTTGTGTAATTTTGATGTAGCATATGGAAACTTTTATTTTGTAATTATGTGCTGACTCATTTGTAATTATTTGAGTGTGGTATAAAGGAAGGAATTTTTTTCCTTATTGTATGTAGTAGAAATATGAAATTAGCATGAGAATGGTTTTGGTTGCATGTGAATGTAAGCATGAAGTGAAGAAAATAGCCTAAGAGGTTGTGAAAGTGAAATTGTGAAGGAAGACATGTGAAGTACAGAGATATGGAATTGAGATTTGGTGTAGCAGTGAGTGTGGTTTGGCATAGTAAGGAGGTAACATACTTAATATTATTTTGTTGAATAATATCAAGGTTATTTAGACAGTGTGTTCAGTGTTCTTACCCTGAAGCTGTTTGGGCAATGGGTCCTTATGTCTTCCATAACTCTTAACAAGGTTAGAATCTTTTAACAGGGATTCAAAATCTCCTAACATGGATTTATATGTACTGAATGTATTTCATAAGACTCCTAATAGATTCCATCCTCTCACAAAGAATATTCATATTAGTGCATCTTTTGTGGGCATCATTCCCACTAGGGTTTACTCTTTGATCAAGAAGTTCCCTAGTCAACATATCTTGTGTTATTGTGTCATTGTGTATGAATATCTTTGTATGGTTAGTAATTTCATTGCTTACATGGTTAAATTTTGTTGAAGATGTTAAAATTTATAATTATCTAATAACTAATTCAACCCCCCCCCCCCCCCCCTCTCAGTTATCTTGGTGGACTTTACTTTCTAACAAAAGCAACTAATTAAAATATTGCAATCACAGTGACAGAGAAGTCTAAAAACTATTTTTTGTACCCATAAAACACAAATTGAAATGAGCTAAAGTTTGCAAAATTTTCATTGTAATTTTTCATAAAATTATAATTACATTGTTCACTTCCAATACAATAATACAAAGAGAAACCTACTATAAACAAAAAAAACCCAAAAACAAGGTATGTTTTTATAAAAAAAACCACTAGTAGTCCACTAGTGATTTTGCCCTTCGGCTCCATCTAAGTAGAATTCTATAGAGAGGATTAACTACGAGAATTCATCGAGCCACCCATATTGACCCACCTAAGCCTCCTCTTCATCAAACATAAACCGCTTACAAAGAAAATCCCTGGCAATCAGCACCCATTTCCTATGGCTGTTCAACTGCCCAGCAGTCAAGCCCAATAGAAAAGGTTGCATGGCCACATTTTGGCCTAGGAGGAGAAGCTTGGGTATTTCACTTGCCCAAGGGATCCCCACCCCTATTTCTATGAACATGAGAACATTAACGTTTTCCCCTAGGTATTCTTCTTTAAAAACCTCCTCAACAGCATTAACATGTCCACCTTCTCTCCTCTGAGGTCGAGAAGAGATGCCAAAAAATGGGACGTAATGTCTATGTTGACCCAGTGCCTATCTTCATTGTTCAGAAACTCTCTGCCCAACACCATTTTCACAGCCTCTATTACAAAAGGCCCACCCTCCTTACAAATAGATTCCAAGGTTTCATCTGAAAAGGAACCCAGAAAGGCCTTCTGGGCCTCCTCGGATGTGCATCTAAGTCTAATTGGAGTGTCCATCTAAAATAGTAAAACTTCATAAAACTTAAAAAAAAATTATTTGCAGAGTGCAGACTGTAGACCCTAAATAAACAAATTATCTAGCAAAGACGAATCGATGAATAATGAAGCTAGATTGTCTCTACAAATTTGGAAGTGGTGCGTGATAGTTAAAGAATGTCGCTTGTCACTGACTGAATAGAGGTAAAATGGATTCACCAAAATGAAAAAGGTTAAAATGGATTCAACTCTATTCAAATGGAAAGGGGGAAATATGAGATCTATTCTCAAACCCAAATTCCCAAAGAAGAGATCGAATTTGATCAGCCAAGAGGTTAATACACAATCGAATCAATTTATGAAGAATATGGAAGAGAGAGAGAGAGAGAGAGAGAGAGAGAGAGAGAGAGAGAGAGAGAGAGAGAGAGAGAGAGTAAATCCAATATTTCCCTATAAAGGAAATTATGCTTGAAATATGGAATAATTGAAATACAAATACTAACCTCAAATTAGGGTAGATCTAGAAAATGTCAAATTTTTATGTCTGTGTATACTTTCAGGCAATTCTGCAACCTGTTCTGGACTGGAAATGTCGAGACAGAGAAAACCCAAAAATCTTTCTCCAAGATGATCTCAAGTCAAGTTTGACCCTCATAAAAGGTCAAATGCTACATTTTTTATTTGAAGTCCGATTCTGATTCTGTTCGTAGATCTCAAAAGTTTGTCGAAAAGGGTATCCAAATTCACTCTTAGATTTGAAATTTTGCACCTATAGCTGCAAGAAAATGGGGTTTTTTTTGTATGGGGGGCTTTCCTTGGTCAAACCCCAATTTAGGAATTAACCTTGAAATCAAATTGAAATATATTATGCATAAACAAAGTAATTGAAACAAATCACCTCGCTTATGTTGAAGTCCTTGCAGAGAATCCTCAAATCCATAAGTAGGAATGCTTCAATGGATGTAGAATGAATGTAGGATGTCTCTAATCAATGTTATTTGATCTTCAACACCAATCTTGACTTGATCTTTTCATATGAGAAGGCTTGGATGAATGGAGAAAGATGGATCTTCAAGGGGGCTCCAAAGAGATTGAATCCTTCAATGGCTAAAAATGAATCTCCTTAATGGATGGATGCTTGAACACTTGAATACTTGAAGGCTTTCTTGCACTTGAGAGCTTGATATATTTTAATTTCTTGAGATGAGGTATGAATAATGGATGTTAGATTAATCACCTTGCTTGAGAGTGCTTGAGCATGAAAACTTGATGTGAAAATGAGAGATGAAGGCCTCCTTTTATAGTGAACTAGGGCACAATCCTCTAGAGGGGCCACCTTGGAGAATTAAATCCCAATTAGGTCCTAACCTTTAGAAAATATACCTAGATTAAATGCAATTAGAGGATTTACCATCCCGAAACCCAAAATGGCCAACCCGGAGGCGGGAAAATAAATATCCCAAAAGTCTGATGCCCAAAAATCAAGGATTCTGGAAATTTGAATGAGGGGGGCAAAATCTAGGTTGGACCTAACCTAGTCAAGTTCAACCTCGATCCTAACCTAGTTAGGTTTGACCTCGATCTTGACCTAGTCAGACTCAACCTCGAATTTGACCCTAGGCCCAGATTCAGTCAAAACCAAGTCAGGAGGTCCCGGGGATGCCCAGAAACCTATAAATGATATCAGAACAGGACAAAATGCCAAAGATAGACATAAAATCCTATGATTACTATGATGAAGGCCAGGAGGACCTATTTCTAAATCCTACCTAGAAAATAGAGCCATGAAAGAGGGAAATTAAGGAGAATCCTAACCCTAATTTCACTTAGAATGAAGAAATCAAGTACAGGAAAGAAGTGGAAAGTGGGGAGAAAGCCAAATACATGCAAAGACTCGATCAAGGCACTTAACATGATCCCAAACCACCTACTCAGAGGGCTAAATGCTCTTATCATTGAAGTTCTTCCATTTTAAGATGATACATTAAGCCCCCACTTTAGCAAGAGTATGGACTCGATTCAAACTCTTGGTATAGGAGATCATAATGAAAAGATAATATTATCATAATCCAAGGGACAAAGGGAAATCTTAAGCCCCCAGGGACTCAAGTCTTTGTCAACTCCTAGATCACAATAAGAGAGACATTTCTAGAGAGAGAAAGAAGGTGTGATTACCTCACCCAATGATAACTTATGTCCCATTGTGAACCACATAGAAAAATGGTGCAACTGGAAAGATGGAATTGAACCGCCTAGTAAATGTGGCTACTCACTAGTCAACCCATCAAGGATTCATCCTTAGGAATATTCTATTCCATAAGAATAAAACCAAAAAACAAAAGAGATTCAGTCTTAAGTTAAGGACACTTCCGACCTTAAGGGATCAAAAAATATGTGTATTTGAAACTAGAGGGATCAAGAGATCCTAAAATATAAATCCATGCTTTAAGGATTAATTACTAATCCAAAAAGGGAAAAAGTATCTTGAAAAATATGTGTGTATTGGAAAGTGCGTGTGTGCAACAGGTGAGCAGAGCGTATGCCCCCATGTTAAAGTCATTGCTGACACTTTAACAGGAGCAATGGCTTTAAGGGAAACATAAACAACTCCACTGATTACGTTTCCATGTCGAGATGCCCCCAGACGAAGATAAATAAAGGGAAATATCACAGAAACATACAAAGAACACAGAAGGGATCTACTTACTGTGGGGTCAGTATGATCATAAGATAATACATATATGATATTATTGCAAATGAATTGACATCATTCCCCAAAGAAAGTAGAACTGCAATCACAAAGGAGGAAAGATCACATAAGATATACGAAGAAGAATCTTTTCGGACCATGACTTGGAGACCAAAAAGAATTAGTGCTACCATATTGCGAATCCAATCAGATTACACAAGGAAACATTTACGAACAATAGCACAATTACAACATAACATTGAATAACACATAGAAGAATAGAAATACATATAGAAGAATTTGAACAATAGTTTGGATTCCTTCATCACTTTGCACCAACTGAGTAACAATGATTGTATAAAAGAATCTAACATTAAGCAAACACATTATGGGAGAAGCACAGTACAATAGGAAAACACACAACAAAGCTACCATGAAGGACAAGACGATCAAGCGTGCCGCCTACTCCCCCCATCTCGTTGTATATCATTTAGGGAAGGTGGGTAACTTGCAAGAGGGACTATATCCAACACAATAGGAATGATAGCCAGTTCCAAACAAGGATCCTCCTAAGAATCACAATGTTCAACACTAGGTGTAAGAGTTAATTGTGATAAAAGCATATTAGGTAAATCAATGTCAATGTCAATAGTCTCATATTCATCATTAACATCATCAGTATCATTGAGAGTATCTTTTGCATCCAAATTAATCAAAATAGGATCTAAGATACAAATAGAATCATCATAATCATGCATGTGAACATCATTATTAGTAACAATATGTTCTATCACATTATGCATAGGTTTATTCATAGAAGGTAGAGATCTTTGAGCTTTAGCATGAGCACGATGCTTTTTATGACATTCATTAGCAGATCGGTTTCATTTTGATTTATTTGAAATAGGTTGAGAACTAGGAGGAACAATCATAGGATCCTTCACAGGTTCTTTAGGAAGATCAATAGGATTATTATCCATAGGAGAAACAATCACAAGATCTTTGATAGGTTCAGTATAAGGAACTTGATTAATAGAACTAGAAGCCATAGTTAAAGGAGGTATCGAGGGTGTAGGTAAAAGACCACAATTAAGATCCCTAGGAGGTGAACTTAATTCAAAAATTTTACAATGTTTATAATCTTGATATGATTGAAAAAGATTATCAGGTTGAGGAGGACATGAATTAGGTAATGAAGGCTAAAATAAATCAAGAGCAGCATAATCTCTAGGCCTGGAAGGTTGATATAGACTATGATTAATCATCTTCACTTCTTCATCGTGAATGAACTTAAGACACTTATGGATAGGTGAAGAAACATCATGCATGGTAGTCAATCAAGGCAAACCTAGCTTAACTTGAAATTGATCAGAAGTAGGAACCACAACAAAGGTAGTGTTCGCAACTTTTCCACAAAGTTCAACCAGTAAAGTAATAGAACCAAATGATGGATAAAGAAAACCATTACAAGTTTGAATCCACACATCCAATGTATCATAAAAGTCACATTGTAAGCTTTTCATAAAAAGATTTTCTTCAGTGATAACATTAACTAAGGATGTAGGATCAACAAGAGAACCACAAGTAGGTTTCTAAGCAATCCTAATAGCAATGTAAAGGGGACCATCAGGAGCTTTAATAGTCTCAGAGCCATCAAAGGTAATCAAAAGTTCCCAAGGTCTTTTATTCTTAAATTGTTGTCGAGGTTTAGGTTGAGTTTTCATTTTAGGTTTAGGTTTTGGTTGAGGTTGAGATTGAACTTGAGGTTGAATTTGAGGTGGAGATATAGACTGATCAACATGCTCCACTTGATTAACAACATGATTGAGATCATCCATCTTTAAATCATACACAATTTCCATAGCAGATGGTTGAGAAATAGTATTAGTAGCATGCATAGGTAAAGGGTTCATGTAGATTTGAAGCTTCTGATTAGGAGGAGAGATAGATTTATTCCCACTACTATCTAGATTATCAACAGATAAAGCCTTAGAATCAATTAGATCTTGAACCTTATGTTTTAAAGAATAACATTTCTCAGTATCATGACCATTCTAACGATGATATTAACAAAAAGCATTTTGATCAAAAGATTTAGATGCAATCGTAGTAGGTAAAAGAGGTCGAATAGGAGGTAAAGTAATCATATTAGCAGCTAACAACCGATTCATAATAGCATGTAAAGATTCAGAAAGAGGAGTAAACATATGATTTAATTGAAAAGCAGTGGATGCAGAAGTGGCATTATGAGATGCAACATCAACTTGATCAACAACTGCATTCACTTGTTTGTTTATCTTGACATAGTTGTTGAATTTTTGAAACTTGTTTGGATTAGGAGCAGCATCACTCTTATCAACTAGAAAAGGAGCCATTGGAGTGTTGCTCTCAAATTGACTCACTTATAATTGATAATGATGAAGCACTGCACAAAGTTGTTGAAAAGAGGTAAATTTAGTAAGCGGAATCTTATCTCTAATATCCCTTTGCAAATTTGAAATAAACATACGTTGAATATCAATACCAAGAACAAGATAGGAAATCTGAGCATGCAAATTCTTAAATCTACCAAGAAATTTAGTCAATTTTTCCTTAGCACTTTGTTTACAATGCATTAAATCAGTCAAAGACACTTGCAGGACAATATTATTTTGAAATTGTTGAATAAATGCATTAGCAAGTTGTGGAAAGGAATCAATAGAATAAGGAGGCAAGGAACAATACCATTGTAAGGCCTTGTCACGGAAGGTTCTAGCAAATGGTTTGGCTAAAATCCTATGGTCATGAGCATAATCACTACAAAGGATTTGGAATGTTTTAACATGATGAACAAGATCTTTTCCATTATAATTCTCAAGATGAGGCATCTCACCTTCCTGAGGAACAGGAGTACGAATGATGTCTCGGGACAAGGGACTTCCCATGTCACATGTAGGAATACTAAACTTGTTTTGAGTTAAGGAAGCAAGTTGTTGTTGTAAGGATGATACAATTTGAGCCAAACTGATGATAGTTGAATCATTAGAAGAAATAGGAGGAGTAGCAACATTAGACACACTAGGTAAAGTGTAAGAAGCTGCAAGAATAGAAGACACAACTAGAGGAACACTAAAAACTACAGTTGGAAGCAAATTGGAATAAGTGAAAGGAACATTATGATATGAAGGTTGTGATGTAGGAAGGGACACAGGTGGAACACTCATAGGAACAGAGGGAACCATCACAGTCACCAAAGAAGGAGTATAGATATGAATACTAGGTAAAGGATTAGAAGGAGGTTCAAAACTAGTGATAGGAGGAATCAACCCTAAATCTTGAGCTTCTTGAACTAAAGGTTTAACATTTGAATTCAAAAGGTGAGTAATACCATGCAAGAGGTTAACACCTTGATCACTATCACTGAGAACTTTCTTAAGAGCCTCTATAGCTTGAATGGAATCTTGATTATGGTTCTCTTGAAGAAGCCAATTACCCATTTTATCAAGTTCAGTGGAAGGTTTTTGGACTTGCTCAGGAGGAACTCTTAAAGCATCATCCTCATCATGAGATGAGTGAGAAGATTTTTGCTCCATAGTAGGATTGAAATCATGAAGAATCAAGTTATCATCTGGGATTCTAAGGAAAGGAGAAGAAGATTCAGGATCAAAGGCACCCATGAGTCTACGACTTCATCTAACTGGAATGTTATAAGTAGGACTAGTGGTAGTAAAGCTCATAAACCAATGTAATGCAAATGAACTAAACTAAGAACACATAAAGCATGAATATGAAGTCTAACTAGCATGCAAGATCTAACACAAAGGAAAAATCTAATACTAACAAGATAAAAGGAAAGCACAATAAGACATCCAATTCCACAAAAAAAAAGAGAGTAAGTATGTTGGGTTCACTAAAATGAATAGAGGTAAAATGGATTCACCAAAATGAATAGGGTTAAAATGGATTCAACTCTATTCAAATGGAAAGGGGGAAATATGAGATCTATTCTCAAACCCAAATTCCCAAAGAAGAGATCCAATTTGATCAACCAAGAGGTTAATACACAATAAAATCAATTTATGAAGAATATGGAAGAGAGAGAGAGAGAGAGAGAGAGAGAGAGAGAGAGAGAGAGAGTAAATCCAATATTTTCCTATAAACGAAATTATGCTTGAAATATGGAATAATTGAAATACAAATACTAACCTCAAATTAGGGAAGATCTAGAAAATGTCAAATTCTGATGTCTGTGTATACTTTCAGGCAATTCTGCAACCTGTTTCGGATTGGAAATGCCCAGACAGAGAAAACCCAAAAATCTTTCTCCAAGATGAGCTCAGGTCGGGTTTGACCCTCATAAAAGGTCAAATACTACATTTTTTTATTTGAAGTTTGATTTTGATTCTGTTCACAAATCTCAGAAGTTTGTTGAAAAGGGTATCCAAATTCGCTCTCAGATCTGAAATTTCGCACCTATACCTACAAGAAAATGGGAGGTTTTTGTTGTATGGGGGGTTTGCCTTGGTCAAAGCCCAATTTAGGAATTAACCTTGAAATCGAATTGAAATATATTGTGCATAAACAAAGTAATTGAAACAAATCACCTCGCTTATGTTGGAGTCCTTGTAGAGGATTTGAATTCTCAAATCTACAAGTAGGAATGCTTCAATGGATGTAGAATGAATGTAGGATGTCTCTAATCAATAGTATTTGATCTTCAACACCAATCTTGACTTGATCTTTGCATCTGAGAAGGCTTGGATGAATGGAGAAAGATGGATCTTCAAGGGGGCTCCAAAGAGATTGAATCCTTCAATGGCTAACAATGGATCTCCTTGATGGATAGATGCTTGAAGGCTTTCTTGCACTTGAGAGCTTGAGAGATTGCAATTGCTTGAGATGAGGTATGAATAATGGATGTTGGATTAATCACCTTGCTTGAGAGTGCTTGAGCATGAAAACTTGATGTGAAAATGAGAGAGGAAGGCCTCCTTTTATAGTGAACTAGGGCACAATCCTCTAGAGGGGCCACCTTGGAGAATTAAATCCCAATCAGGTCCTAACCTTTAGAAAATATACCTAGATTAAATGTAATTAAAGGATTTACCATCCTGAAACTCGAAATGGCCAACCCGGAGGTGAGGAAATAAATATCTTGAAAGCTCGATGCCCGAAAATCAAGGATTCTAGAAATTTGAATGAGGGGGGCAAAATCGAGGTTGGACTTGATCTAGTCAAGTTCAACCTTGATCCTGACCTAGTTAGGATCAACCTCGAATTTGACCCTGGGCCCAGATTCAGTTAGAACCAGGTCAGGAGGTCCCGGGGATGCCCAGAAACCTAGAAATGATATCAGAACAGGATAGAATGCTAGGGATAGACATAAAATCCTATGATTACTATGATGAAGGCCAGGAGGACCTATTTCTAAATCCTACCTAGAAAATAGAGCAATGAAAGAGGGAAATTAAGGAGAATCCTCAGGATCTTAACCCTAATTTCACCTAGAATGAAGAAATCAAGTGCAAGAAAGAAGTGGAAAGTGGGGAGAAATCCAAATACATGCAAAGACCCGATCAAGGTGCTTAACATGACCCCAAACCACCTACTCAGATGGCTAAACGCTCTTATCATGGAAGTGCTTCCATTTTAAGATGATACACTGACAAGGCATTTATTTCTTACCGAGTTAAGAGGTTACAAGTTGCACTATAGGAGCATGGTTATTGACACCAACATGTGTACACTATAGTTTGCAAACAAGTTGACAACCCTAATTTGATACGTGTCAACATTTCGGTGACTTCCTGGACAACTTTGTTTCCTTCAAGAAATTGGGCCTGAAATTAAACTTTAGCCATTGATCTTGGATCATCAGACGGTCTCAAATAATACATTTAACATTATAAAATAATGTATGTATGTTAGGTTAGGTTACGTGTCCGTGTTATGTCCCATCTTTTGGAAATCACCAAAAAAATATTTTATTCCCATAATTAACGAATGATTAGCCAATAAAATAAATAAATTTTTAAATGGTACATAAAATTCGCCAATAAAATTATTTTTTTTCCCTTCAAAAGAATATCATTCACCTCATATATTATAATTTTTTACTTCAAAAGAAAATTATTCACCAACAATTTATGAAATTTTCATTCGACAGGGAAAAAATCGCCAATACAAACTATGAAAAATCATGGATTTGAAAACCAAATTCATCTACATTAAAACAAATTCCCCCCTAAAATAATGTAAGATTCGCTAGGATTTTACACTTTTTCCTAAAAGGGGGTTTCTTAAAGTTATCCCTGCTGCCTACGACAATCACTATTACCACAGTAGCAATGTTGTTGTAGGGCAGTCACTGTTGTCGTGACAACAGGCCTGTCGTATGGTAGGAGGGGTGGGCCATACATATATATATAGTTAATAAAAATGGCAAGACAATTTGAAATTGTTTACAGGTTCATGGAAGAGGATGCATACATGAAGATGACTCATTCGTTCACTTGCTCTAATGACTCATCAATGAAGGATTCTATTATCAAGGTTCTAGGCTTAAATGTTTGGGCCTAAACATATGTGCATATTCATGATTGTGAAATTTACTCTAGATTTCTAATTCCAATCATACAAGTAATATATATGATGAAGGGTGCTCCCCTTAATACCACAAACACATAACAGAAATAGAGAAAGAACAACAATATGGAAGAACAGAAAATGGGCTTCTTATTATCTCCACAAATGTGGAATTATAAACTTTTAGAATTACAATATGCAAAGCCACATGGGCATTCCCTTACAATATTCTATAGGGAAAAGCCTCGAATTATTACCCAAATCTACTACCCAGAACTGTCCCGAACTGCCTCAGGCAACACTACAACCTTCCTTATATAGGCAATTTTCCACTGCCTGGGAAGGTTCCAGAATTTTAGCCAATAAGGCTGACCAAACTTAGAATTATTTTATTTTTCATTTTATTACATCATAGTCGGCTCAAAATAACTTTTGAAACTCAAACAAAAATTTTGAAGAAAAATTATTTTCCACCATTTCAGGTGGCCCGACTTCCAGAGACCATAAGTCATCACCAATTGCTCTGATTGACTATTATGACCCCAATTCAGAAAGGGCACAAGGAGCTCTACAACACTTGAATTAAGCAAGCTTCATGTAGTCAAAAATTTGACCTCATCCAGGGCCTCTAAAGCCTTCAAAACTGAGTTCAAAGTTTCTATACCCTGCTGCCAATACCGAAAATTTGCAATATCTTCAAAACTAGACTTAATCTAGTAATGAAACTTTACTGGCAAGTTGATATGACTAAGATGAACCTCCACATGTGAAATTAGAACATTCTGAGATCGTATGAACAACTTACTAAAAATAGCAAGTTTCCATAAATAGCAGCTCTACACAAGATAACCCTTATTGAAAAGAAACCAAAAATATTTTTGGCTGATGCAAGATTGCTCTTACACCCAGGATGCTCCTGCATCAATATAACACTATGGCAGGACATAGGGTGGTAAGAAACTTGGTTGTTGTGGAGAACTATGAGGCTAGAATTGTTAATAAAAATAATGTGCAACTAAAATTGTACACTGGAGAGTTGGAAGCTATTTTTAACTTACAAGTGGAAGGAGAAAAGAAGAACCTAGTCACTATTTAAGAAATGAATCTTGAAGCCAAATATGGAAGATATCAATTCCTATTTGCTTGAAAATGGGGATCTCTTCTCACTAGACTAGTTGGAGAGGATCATCCAAATAAGTAGTGGCATTATATTTATATACCAAAATTGTAACTTTCTATGTGCTTATCTATTTCATATTTATATAGGGAGATACCCCCACAAGGTAGCATTTGACTTTAATAAAATACTAATCTTGTATTTTTTTAAAAAAAATAATAAATTATTTAATAATTTTCTCATGCATTTATGTGTCATAAACACGTCAAATTAAATGTGTCTAGTTTTTATTTTGAACATTTCTCATGCATGCATGAGTGTAATACGCTGATGTAAAATACGATGAGAGATATCTATTTTAGAAAGAGTGGCGAGCCTTCTAGACAACCAAGTCACAAGACCTATACCAACAATATTCTAATAGAAAAATAGATTAGAAATGGAGGTTTAATAAATAGAAAAATTTACATTGCAATAATTTTTTTTGTTTTGAAATTATTTGTGGAGTACTTTTTAAAAATAATGAATGTTTATAAGTTAATAAATGAATAACAAATTTGCACATTTCAATTTCTTAGATAGATACCTCAATAAAATAGAAAGAGAAACATTACATTTGGTGGAAAGTTTTATTGTTCAATTTAAGTTGTTGGCATGAGCGAATTTTATATAGAATAAAAATTATTTACAAACATAGTGGTATGTTATAATTTTGATATAAGTCAAAATAATATTAGTAAATGTTATTTACAAATATATACATAATAAAATTGATTAGATTGAGGACATAGATGGGGGACCCCATTCCCATTAAACATTCAACATGCCAATACTGACAAAATTAAGATTGTTATATTGTTTTAATAGGAGGTGAAGAGGGTGAAATGAATAACACCTAGATTGGCATGACAAACAACCAAAATGTTAGTGTTTTTGTTAAATTTCGCCTACAAGAAGGATCAATCACAAGTATTTCATTTTGTGAATTACATTATCTTAGATCATTTACTATTATATTTTTAAGAGACTACAAGAACTTCTCAATCAAATGATTTGATCAAAAAATAAATTAACTAATGATAATAAAATCAAAACAAAAAATCAAAATGCATGAAATAAAATTAAGAAAATGATTTAAATAGATATAATGGGAAGTGGATGACTTGGAAGAAATATTAGGGCCCATTTGGTGCATGGCATACAAAATGCTGGATATAGTCAATTCTGGAATATGCTGCAATTCTGGAAGATACATATCCTCAAAATGATATCTGGAATATGTGTTGGAACCGTTTGGTGCACTCAGAAGATGACTGAGAAGATGTATTTTCCGCGTTTGGGTGCAACAAACTGGAATTGGAATATGCATTGAATAAGAATTTATTTTATTGTTTAATTTATTTAATTGTTTAATTTAATTTGTTTTTTACATTTTCTAGGTGTTTTTGAATATTTATTTTATTTTTCTATCAACGTTAATTTTATAATATTTTGAAATAAAATTATGTTTATAAGTTTTTTTAAATTTTAACATTTTGTATAAATTTTTTATGATTTTTTCAAATGTAATTATGTTTTTCAAATTTTGTAGGTATTTTTGAATATTTATTTTATTTTTCTATCAAAATTAATTTTATAATATTTTGAAATAAAATTTTGTTTATAAGTTTTTTAAAAAATTAACATTTTGTATAACTTTTTTTAATTTTTTCAAATGTAATTATGTTTTTCACATGGCGTTTTTGAATATTTATTTTATTTTTCTATTAAGGTTAATTTTATAATCTTTTGAAATAAAAATATGTTTATAAGTTTTTAAAAAATTTAACATTTTGTATAACTTTTTTTTTAAAAATAATTCCTATACAAATTTATAAAATAACAAACTCCAAAATACACAAGTCATCATTATAAACAAGCCATTCATTTTATTATTATTTTTTTTTTAAATGTTGCCAACCTGACTCAATAGGAGCACCGGTAGGAAAGAGTCGGGTGAAGAAAACCTTCGGTCTAGCCCCAAAACATAAGATTACAATTTGGACGAGGCATTCATTAGCAGATATGAAATTACAACTTGAATGAGGCATTCCTCATTACATAATGCAGATATGAAATTACAACTTGAATGAGGCATTCCTCATTTACATAATGCATATACAATGTTATAATTTGATGAGTCTTTGACGCTCTCTCATGCCTGAACTCATGTTTTTGTCTGTGGACACTGCATACATAGAGCATACGACTACTTTATGCTTTTGTTAGTACACTAATGAAGTACATTCAACAAACCTAGGTTAGAATTCTACAAAGCAATAACCAAGAAAATACTAATGTTAAATCATATGACTAATAGCAGATTGGGGCTCACTTGAGCCATAAACATGAAGAATTATTATAAAAAAAGATGGAAACCATATATATGTGCACTTGACGCAAAGAGAAGTTATGCCATATCCATATTAAAATACTAGTTACAGTATGAAAATACTAAACTAACTAATTCATGAGCTCATCTCCGCATATGGTCAAAACAAAGATATGCAATTACAATACAGAGAAGGCATCGTAAAAATATAATTTCTGCATTTGCCCTAGTCTGACATGTTTTACACTCAAATCCTTCATCGCGGATAAGTGGAGATGGACGGATAGGTGCATATGAGTTGTCATCGACCCAACTAAAATATCCACAACCATTATTTCCCTATGATGCTCAATCTACATTAGTCCTTATAATATAATGAATAATATTTACATTACAAACATTAAATATACACACATTAGCAACCTTTTTTCTATTTGGGCTGCACCAAAATTATTGTCCGAGGTTGTTTGGTGTCTATGAAGTCTTCATAACGCACCGTCCACCACCACATTGACAGTTTGGCACATTGACAAGAGCCATCGAGCCTATATCAATAATGCACCGCACCATCTTTACTACATTTATTACATAAATATTATAACATATAATGCAATACAAATAATAACAGTATATCAAAAGAATACAAATAATTATATTAGAACAATACAAATAATGCAACTTTCTACATTTACAAAGTCTATTAGAATCATACTTGAGAGTTCATGAGCCACAACAATCCCAAAATTAAACATAATTCATTCAGAAAAACAAAAAGTGGCAAGGTTGATTCAACCATAATTAGTTATGATATATTGTAGTGTTGTTGTGTTATATTTAATGTTCTCATGTTATATTTAATATTGTCATGTTATCAACATTGTGTTATGACATATTTAGTTGTCAAAAGAAGTAGGAAACATGGATGTTGAGGTTGAAGTGATCCATCCAACTTCTTGCAAGAAGGTATTCTAGACAAAAGATTACTTTCTTGATTGATTGGTTTGACCCACAAATTACAGACTTGGGAGTTTGAGGGATTGTTCATTGTTTAAGGCTGGTGAGAGGGATTGTTCATTGTTTAAGGTTGATAACAACACCCTGGACCAACAGTCATTATTTATAATGATTTTTATTCATACTCAATTAAGTGGATTGCTTTGGGTGCATTGACATGTCACCAGTTACATATGTAAGAACATTGCCTTAGCATTTTCCATTTTGTTGGTTAAAGAGATTGGTTATACTTAACCTCAAGAAGCGAAGCATGAGACCAGAGGACATAAATTTGCAACTATCTCACATGCCAATGGAAATGAAGTTATAACTAGTTTATAAAGATGTGAACGAAATGGTAGCATTGCTATCTATGCAAGCTAAAAAATGGATGCACATGTGTAGAGTGGTGAACTATCACTATACTGATCAAAATTTGAAATTTGGAAGTTCAGTATTTCATATTACTGCAGAAGATCATAAATTTGGATTTGGGAAATCGTGAAGGAAGGACAGACTTATTTGAAGGGCCTGAAGCCAAGAGTGCTTGAACTTTAAATCAAAGTTGTGTAATTGCCATGACATCTCATGAAGTTCAAGCTATTTTCTAGGTTGCAAGTACCCTATAAAATTGATGTAGCACTGGTTTGGAGGCACATAAAAATTCTAACCTCCACATCTGGGGAATTGAGGATCAAGAATCTCATAATTTGAAATGTTGAAGATGCCTCATTGTTGACAAGATCTCAAAAGTATTGAGATTCAAGAGTGAAGAGCACAAAGACCCAAACAACCAAGTTTGCAATTTTGGAACATTCGGGAACTTGGAAGGATAAAGGGGTATGAGAGACAAAGTAATAATCCTGAAATACAAAATCCCAAAACCCTAAAGTGGAAAAATAATTAATATACTTCTTCCACTACCTGCTTCAGGGGCACATAAGTCAGAAGATTAACAAGAAGCAATAGGGAGAAACCTGAAGGTTTGAAGCCCAAAATCCTAAATAGGAAATGATTTTATTGATGTACTCATCTTAGGTGAAGCACTGGAGGAGTTATATCATAAGTCAAACAATCCACTTCTAATGAAAAGACAACAAATCGACAAACTAAAGAATACACCAGAAAATTTAGGAGAATGTGGGTCTTTGTTTTATAAATGATAATAAAATACTATTATCTGAGCAACTGCATGACAACATAACCAAAAATATTCTCTTTTTGTACCTTTTGTAATTATTGGTCGTGGAAGCTAATATGGACATGTTAACTTATAAATATATCAAAATGAAATGGAAAAAAGGACTTTAGCAGAGATTCTTGCTGATAAAGCTAGGCATATTGAATGGTCATATGTCAAGTCTAATTGTTAATATGTTAAAGATATTTGTCTGTTAAACATCACATCACAGTGATTATTTTACATTCATTACATCATCACTCACATAATCACTGTCACACAATCACTGTGCAGAAACACAATATGATAATTTGTTAAATTTTTCAACCATGGCACATTAGTATTTTCCATACACACAAGATACATAACCTTCCAAAGATGCATTGGGTGGTGGTAAAATTAATTAGGAGTCCAATTGAGTTTATACATTTTAAGGTATTAGAATCTTGGGTTCTATAGCTTTTATGGTAAAGTTAAATAAAATTATAGTGATACTTAAGGTTAGGCAAGTAAACACAACCAAGTTAAGGTTGGTAGCAACATTGTTGGCCTCTATATCTAACAACACAGGTCTCTCTGGGAGTACTATCTAACAGGTCTACAATCAACCACACTAATATTTGCACTGCCAATTAGGTGAATGATACTCCTAATCAAAATGGGTTAGAAAAAGGATGTAGTTAATATCATTGAGCAATGTCAACTACATAGACTGTCTGAATGTCATTGTTTCTTTGAGAAACATGTGAATATTCAAGTCCAACAAAAGGAAAGATGAAATTAATTTTCACAAATGGCCACATTGTGAAGTGAAACCCAAAATAGTGCCTATGGAATGTCAACAGGAAACAAAATACAAACTTCTGGGGACTATCAATTGAACCATGAGGTAGTAGGTCAAAATAAGAATGTTGGGTGCATATCTCTATTGATGACAACTCAAGGTTTAAATGTATTATTTCTGTCACCCAAATTTCTTGATGAACACAGGTAAGCAACACCATCCACAACCAGGCAAATGCATATTGGGCAAACTAATGGACATGCTTGAATAAACATGAGACCTAAGATGACAAATATATAGTTACACAAGTGTTAATGAACAAATTTATATATGAGATAAGCAGTCATGGATAAATCTGCAAATTTGGGAATATGCCGATTGAAAAGAAACTGACAATTTGATTAATCTAAGGAATGAAAGATTTATCACCCACTCTAGTGTATGACCTCAAAAAATTTAGATTCTCATATGGTGTAGGGAAATTACAATTTTCATCTATATCATATTTGCCATTTTTGGATTCCTAACATCATTGAGGCGTTCCTAAAAATTTGGTAGTTAGAAAGTTGGGAGAGATATATAATAACATAGTACATAATTAGATACATCTATCAAGGCCAAAACTCAACCTCATAATGCTAATTAAAAACAATAGATTAAATCCATAATTCTAATTAAATCCATCACAAGATCAGATTTTAAAAATAACAGATTAAATCCATAATTCTAGTTGTTTTAATATGAAACATTAGTTTTGATTTGAAACATGGATCAACTAAAGTCCTCCAAACTTTTGTATATTATATCTGACTCTCTCCCCTTCATTCATTGTCAAAAACCCTACGGCTGCTATAGTATCATGTAAAAAAGTATCATATGCATCAAGCATAGTACCCTCGCTAAGGTCAGGGATTGCTTTAAGTGCTTTATACATATCCGCTGCATCAATTTTCATTCCAGATGATATTCTATCCACTTTCAGAGGCTCTGTAAGGCCTGTTGTAATGCCTGTAGACATATCTTTGATCACTTCACAAATCAAATCCAAGGAACCTACAATGCTTCCCCTCTTCCTCTTTGTCCTCCTTGATGATGCTGAAGGGTTGTCTCTACCGCTTGCACTAGATTGGTTTGATGGAGGTGTATCCATACCATCACTAGCCAAATCAGCAATAGTCTCAAAAGATGCAGTATCGATACCATGATAAGTGAAATCTTCCTCATCATTGAAATCTTCCTCTATCTCTTGAGTTGTTGTAGCTGTAGTGCCCTCAGCTATGTCATTCCCATCAATACATGATAATTCATTGTAGTATTGAAACGAATGCCTCTTATACATTCTGGCATTTTTAAATTCCTTTCTCTGCATGATGGCATAACAATTGAATTCATTAGTTGACTTTCATTACTTAAAAAGATACATTCAACTTAAAAGTAGATTTTAAGACCATGTTACCTTCAACAACTCGTCCCAAACACTATCATCGACATCCATATTTTGGGTACTCTCATTCCATGCTAAGCCGCTTGTATTCCTCAAGTCTTTCATTACTCTGTAGCCTTGCTTCCAAGTTTTCAGCTTATTCTTGAAGTTATCCTTCGATAGCTTCATTTTCAACTCGTTATTGAACCTCCTTTCAATGGCGGTCCAAGCCTCTTTCTTGAAACCCCCTTCAACTTTTTTTCCAAGCTGCACTTGCTCTTGTAGCAAGTCTAGCAACTTGCATTCCATTTCTTTTGTCCAGAATACCTTCTTGCAAGAAGAAGTTGGATGTATCACTTCAACCTCAGCATCCATGTTCATCAATACATCCAAAGACATACCTGAGGCACACACAACATGAGTTGCCCACTTCTTTTGACAGCACTAAATATGTCATAACGCAATGTTGATGATCAAATCTAAATCTAAGTTAGGGTGAAAGATCAATTGCAATGTAAACAGATGCAAAGAGGCATATACGTAGATGTAAACATTAAATATAACAACATTAAACATAACATGAAAATATTAAATATAACATGAGAACATTAAATATAACATGACAACTCTACAATATGTCATAACATAATGTTGATGATCAGATCTAAATCTAAGTCAGGGATGACTTGTCAATTGCAATGTAAATAGATGCAAACATGCATATAAGTAGATGTAAACATTAAATATAACATTAAACATAACATGACAATATTAAATATAACATGACAACATTAAATATAACAACATTGAATATAACATGACAACACTACATGTGCCATAACGACTTTTAATATATAATATCAGTTCATGAAATTTATGAAATCTGACATTAAAGTTTAAACATTGCCATAGTAGTTATTCAATCGACTAAGAGCGAGATCTATAGTCTTCCCACATCCTTCTTGCTATTTCATCTCGAAATTTCCCCCAATCATCTCTTTCACGCTGGCTCAACCCATGTCTCAAGCACTGGTACATCTATCCGATCACGACCATCTTCCTCTTCAAATTCTACCTCGGATGGAAGGTCCTCCTCTATTGTAATGAAGTTGTGAAGTATGCAACATGCCAAAACAATCCTTGTTTTTGTCTTGATTTGATAAGACGTTGCATGCTTCAAGATAGGAAAACGCTGCTTCAAAATCCCAAATGTACGCTCTATTACATTCCTGAGCGAGGAGTGTCGATGATTAAACAACTCTTCTGGGGTGTTTATTGGGTTTGCTCTTGAAAAATCCTTTAGGTGGTAGCATGTGCACCGATAAGGCGCGATAAATCCAAGTACGTTTGGATATCCAGTATCGACCAAATAATATTTACCTAAACAAAACAAATTGTCATTGTTATAACGTTGTCTTATTTTTTGTAGGCTTTAGTAATATAATCATATTTTACAAACCTGGGGGAACTACTAGTGGATCTTCTCTAGATAGAGCCAAAGCTAGAACATGGCTATCTGCAGCAGACCCTTCCCAACCAGCAAGGATGTATTGAAACTTATAATCAAATGAACACACTCCCATAACATTCTGCGACAAGTTGCCTTTTCTATCGTGATATTTAGCTTGCACGTTGACATCCACAGTGACTGGTATATGGGATCCATCAATTGCTCCCACACAGTCCTGTAGTCAGAAAAATCATAATTTAATGAACACGCGATAATAGGATTACAACTCAATCAAAAAAAATTGAACCGCTGGGAGATATACCTTGAAGTATGGATCAAAACGGGTCTTCCCATTGATTTCCCAAGGAGTGTTTGGACTAGGGGGTATAAAATAATCCAGATGGAGCACTAAGATAGCCTTCAAGACCTTGTGGAAGTATCAGCTTACCATCTCTCCGGAGTGCCCAAAGTTATGGGCAATCTTACGATTCCTTAGATTGTGGCCAAGAGTATGGAGGAGCATGACTAATTGTTCTTCTAACGCGAGGATTTCTATATCTCTGATGCTTCCTTTTTGCCTTAAAATATTGGCTAGTTTAAAGAAGGATCATCTACTCATGCATATTTGGGCAAAGCAATCTGTCTAGTTGATAATATGCTTATAAAAAGGAATTACATCTCTTTTTCGCTTATGCATATTTCGACTACCTTCTTTTACAGACACTGCTATGGTTGTGACAAGGGTGGCAAGAAGAACTACAACAATAGGCAGGAGTCTTCTCCTCCTCATAAATTATCCTTCAAGTTCAGTATCATCAATGAGATCCATCAATTACCTAAACATACCAACAAAACAATCACCAAACAACATAAGAAAACACCCAACTATAATGCATAATCAGTGAATAGAGTTGTAGGTTGAGTATACAACATATGTAGACAAGAAAGAGAATATGGTATCTGCTGATTTGGTTGATGATGAAAGTAATTACCATCAAGAGAAAGTACCACAGAACAATGTAAGTGACCATAAATTAGTTGAGAAAAAATAACTTTATTCAGTTCATACTTTACCTACTGACAATGTTCAGGCATGACTGTGAGGTAGAATTATAAGTAGATTTGGAGAATTGAATGTGATACTTATAAGCTTTGTGTATATTGTAATTTGTAAATAGTTGAAGCTTGTGTTTCAAAATAGCGGTTGTTGGGGGATGGGCACTGTGAGATGTCCTCATTTGTGACAAGGATAGTCACAAATGAGGATAGTCATTGTAAAGACAACATGATAATGTACAGTTAGTGTAACATGGTTTAGTACCAATACCAATACATTCAAGTGGCAATGAGCCCATATTTGCATGGTTCAATACCAATACATTCAAGTGGCAATTACACAAGGGATAGTCACTGTGAGATGTCCTCATTTGTGACAACAAAGAGGATACCTTTGAGGGAAATTAAGGGATTCTAACATTTCCCTCAAAGGTATCCTCTTTGTTGTGCGAAAGTGAACTCTGATGAGTTTTTGACTTACTAGTAGTGAGCATCATCAATATTGGCATCAATAAATACACAACATACTCATTTGTGACAACAAAGAGGATACCTTTGAGGGCAATTAAGGGATTCTAACATTACCCTCAAAGGTATCCTCTTTGTTGTCACAAATGAGGATATCTCTCTATTTCAAATAACAACACTAGGTGAGAACGAAAATGAAACTGTCCTTACAATGATTGTACATTATCATGTTGTCTTTACAGTGACTGTCCTTGTCACAAATGAGGACATCTCACAGTGACTGTCCCTTGTGTAATGTACAATTAGTGTAACATGGATCAGTACCAATACCAATACATTCAAGTGGCAATGAGCCCATATTTGCATCGTTCAATACCAATACATTCAAGTGGTAATTACACAAGGGACAGTCACTGTGAGATGTCCTCATTTGTGACAAGGACAATCATAAATGAGGACAGTCACTGTAAAGACAACATGATAATGTACAGTCACTGTAAGGACACTCACAAATGAGGACATCTCTCTATTGCACTAAATGAGGACATCTCACAGTGACTGTCCCTTATGTAATTGCCACTTGAATGTATTGGTATTGAACTATGCAAATGGTTTTCTTCTTGATAATGTCCTCATTTGTTCAAGAAGAAAAGCATTTGCATGGTTCAATACCAATACATTCAAGTGGCAATTACACAAGGGACAGTCACTGTGAGATGTCCTCATTTGTGACAAGGACAGTCACAAATGATGACAGTCACTGTAAATACAAAATGATAATGTACAGTCATTGTAAGGACAATCACAAATGAGGACATCTCTCTATTGCACTAAAAGAGGACATCTCACAGTGACTGTCCCTTGTGTAATTGCCACTTGAATGTATTGGTATTGAACCATGCAAATGTATTGGTATTCCACTATAAGAGAATTTTCCTCAAGCTTCCCTATATGTGTAAGCTGGGGATCTTTCGAATTTGAAATGCTTCTTGCAGTCCTCAAATAAATTCCTCGATAATCTTCTCCAGGAAGCATAATGAATAAAAGATAATCAATTTTATTTTTGCACACTTTTTCTACCTTGCAATTATTTTGAACAGTATTGTGATCCCTTGCTGGGAATTTGAGCCAATGGACTTGCCTAAGTTTCTTTCTTATTTCAGAAGGGCTTCCATGATTTTTTTATAAATGACAAGTTTAATCTCTGTAGTTTCTGGGGATTTCATGGATTTTACATAATTTTCTTTCCAAGAGTTTTTTGTGCTTCTGTCTCCAAGGCTTTGGGATTCCAATCATTGGGTTATGTCAATGACAACATTCAAGGGAGCCAGTAATTAGAAAAAACTGTCCAAGAATTTCAGGGTACCCTGGATGTCACAGCTTCTTGGTCTACAAATTCATCTCCGGAGAAGATTTACAATACCATATTTAATTTGCTGAAAATCATCTTAATATTTTATATTTATTCTTTGCATTTTCAAAATGATGTATATGCTTAGTAACATTTTTGGAACATGCAAATTAGAAAGAGGACTCTGTCCTTGTTTGCAGGGCTTCGAGTTGCCATAGGAATTGCCAAGGTAGTCAAACAACTAATGTAATTTACAAATAGAACTGCATGTCTTTGTTTACTTTCTTTGGAGACCTGCTAAACTACGGTAAAATACAGTTACAACAAATGCTACACAATTTATGCATATCATTTTTGAAGTGAAAGCAACTTAGTTTGACTTCTCTTCATGCCAATTCTATCTCTGTATCTCTGTAGCATATTTAAGTATCAATGTTTTTTTTGAACTGCTCAAAAACATGTCCTATGCATATATGATTTATATGAGTTTGTCACTGTCTTCAACCTAGCATTTTCTTAATATATTTTTGTGGAGATCTATTGTTCTCATACCAGCAATCAAGATCAGATAGGAGAAAGCACCAAGACAAGACAAGACACCGAAAAATATCTAAGTCCATTACATGAACTACCCAGAAATAACCACAAATATGTCACAAATTGGCAATGTAAAGAAAAGTGTGACATCATGGTTTGACAAGCATAAAAGTCAGTCTCTTGTAGCAAGATTTGCACTTCTTATTTTTGATGATGTGTTAAGCATGCCTGTGATGTTCTATCATTACACTACAAACTGCAAACTGCAACCTCACACTGTGTAAAACTAAAACCCTACACGGTAAAGAGAATCCATTAACAAACTGCAACCTCACACTGTGTAAAACTAAAACCCTACACGGTAAAGAGAATCCATTCACAAACTGCAACCTCACACTGTGTAAAACAAAAACCCTACACGGTAAAGAGAATCCATTCACAAATTGCAACCTCACACTGTGTAAAACAAAAACCCTACATGGTAAAGAGAATCAATTAACAAACTGCAACCTCACACTGTGTAAAACTAAAACCCTACACGGTAAAGAGAAGGAAATGAAGTTTGACCTCCTTGTTCGAGAGAAGCAAGCACCAGAATAAATGGCCTCTGCGTTTCCTATGTGAGCTTTTCAACTCTCCAAACCCTGAAAAGCCATCAAAAAGGAAACCCACATTAGGAAAATGCAGACAGGTTGCTCATGACAAATGGAGACCCTTAGACACGGTTAGAAGGACTTATTAGGAGACCCAACTTGGCGCCGCAGAGTAGACCACGGTGAGAACGATTTGCTGCAAAGAATGGTGAGAACGAAGACGGCAAGGGGAACAGTGAGAACGAAAGACATGGAAAACAAAAAAGATGGTGAGAATGAGCGACTCCTTCGGCGGAAAATGAAATATCGGATGCCAAAGATAATTGTTTTTGAGCAAGCGGACCCGACAGCAGATAAAATTGGCATTTGAAAAGTGGAATTAGAATGAGAATTTCTAATTCCACCTTTTCAAATGAAGATGAAATGCCCATTTTTTGGGCAAAATTGGAATTTTGAAATTCCAATTCCTCCTTGTTAAGATGGACACAAACATGGAATAGAATAATCCGAAAATGCTATTCCAAAATTAGAGCCCATATTCCATGTACCAAACGGGCCCTTATTATTTATTAGAATAATCAAAGAAATTACATAATTAAATAATAGTATTATTTTAAAACTTTCAGTTTTATAATTTTTTATTTAAAAACATATATAATTTGATAAAATTGTAAATAAATGTCTAAAATTATTTATATTTAAAAATAAACGAATGTCAAATAAAATTAAATGACATAGAATATAATACATTGATTTTTTTACTTTCTAAAAAATTAATATAAAACTTATAAAATAATAACATATTAAGACGTAATAATATAATCATATCTTAATAATAATTTATAATATCATAAGATGATAATAATTTAATATTAATTATTATATAATATATTATTTTAGTAGAATAAATAATAAATATGATATCTAAATATACTAATAATAAGATTCGGTTAAATATATATTTTTATAAGAAGATAATATAATAATATAATAATTATAAAAAATAAAAAATAATATAATAATAATAAATTATAATATAATAAGACATGTACCGCAAGTCAAAAAGATATATATAGACGCACTTCATGTACGAATCTAATAAATTATCTAAGAAATTTATAAATTATCTAGGATAAAAAGTTCACAAAAATAAAAGCTATTTATGCTTTTTAACGCTTTTACTCAGAACCTCTAAAACCCTTTTAACGGCTCTCGCGGTTCAGAGTATAGTAGGTCCGATCCGAGGACCGCCTGGCATAGTCCAACCCACGCACGGCTTGAAGCCTCTTTTACCAGTTCGTTGGAAGGTAGTAATTGGGGCAAAGCGAGTCCCAGAAACCTATAATAAGAAGCTTTCTTCTTTGTTCACAGTACTAGTGCCCTAAGGCGGCAGCAGCTAGCTTCAGAGCAGACATGAACAGGGATTTTGTATTCGAAGATGAGGGTTCAGAGCCCTTTGTTCTTCCTCCAAAGTCCCAATCGCCGTGGGAGTTCGCAAGCTATTCTGAAACTGTTGCGAACGAGCATGCCAGAAGAAACACCACTTCAATTGACCATAAGATCTCTCAACTCCGTTCTCGTTTATATAAACCTCATGAAAGTGAAGAAAATGATGTAGACGAAGACGAAGACGAAGAAGAGAATGAAGTGGAAGAAGGAGGAGGAAGAGGAGGAAAATTCTCAAGAAACGGCCCTGCAATGGCGCAAGAAGATGGAAAGGACGTCAAGGCGATGAAAACAGGTCACTGGGAGGGCGAAAATGATGACACTGATGATGATGACGAAGACGAGGAGAGCTCGGACATCGAAAGTTTGGATGACACACCTTCCGTTCCTTCAAAAACCCCTGCCAAAATCCACAAGGTCTTTATTTTATTCCTCTAAGATTTGCCTAATTTTGTTACTTCTGTTCTAATAGATCTCTAATTTTTTTAAAATGCAATTAGACTGAGAATTAAGTTAATCTATATACCCTATAGAGACTTAGACTCGGATCGGACTCGGCAGAACTAATTTGGGCTTGATTGGGCTTGGAGTTCAGTGGAAAAAGGAGTGGCAAGAACCTGACAACTTTAAGCCATGAATAGTCAATCAAAATGGCTGGAAAATGAACATTTTTCATGTTGTCAGTTCTGTTTTCTTTTCCGGCTGCCACAAAACAGGAGTGTATATGTTAAAATAGAGGGACAGAGGAGAGGGGAATTATGCAGCTTAAAGCTTTTTTGTCTTCTTTATTTTCATGTGATTTGTTTGTAGTGTTGATCTACTTGGCAAAACTAACGTCAGAGGAGATCAACGGGAGGGCTTTTTTGCTATCAACCGGTAGTGAGAGAGATACACTTGGGTGCAAGACATCACTAGATAGTATTCATTATACCGATATCAGAAGATTCTAGCTGTTATAGTTGTTTTGTGCATAGTTGGAAAACTCGCCAAAACCAAAAACTAGCCAAGGGCTGGAAAAAAAATTCGGGAAAAATTCAGCCAGTTTTCAGAAAAAACTCGGAAATTTAAAAATTTGCTTAAATTTAATTAGAAATGCATTTTTTTTGCAAAATTTAATGAGAAGATGCGTCCAATGAGTCAATAAATGAGAACATAAAAGAAACAAGCTGAGTCTAGATATATTTAAATGCAAAGTGGGTACAAAATTGCATTCTCATGATGTTGATGGCTGGAAACATAATAGTAAATAGTTTCTGTAAAACTAAAAGTAAATGCATCATTGCAATTACATCTTCCTTTTCCCAGCTCTAGTAAAAACTAAGGGAGAGGTAGAACTAGAGGGTCTAGTTGTTGTTATATGGAGCCTAATCAGATTTGGAGGTTAATTTTTCCCCACTTTTATCGGCATAGTTTCCCCCCAAATTTTTCAATGGGGGTTTTGGGGCAGCGCCTCCAAGATGGGGTCAAAGGGAGTGCCCTTGGTGCATTCCCTGTCGTGATACATGGCGTGTTAGGATTAGGTAATACTGAGGGGGGGGTGAATCAATATTTCTGCACTTTGTTTTAAACTTCAACCAATTATAAATAAACCATAATAATGCTGAAATGAAAAGAACATTAAAACATAACACGTAATTCATGACACCATGATTTGTTCTCGAGGAAACCTTGGCCAAGGGAAAATCTCGATGGGGATGGTACCCACAACTATGCACTAAAATATTATATCCCTGTTAGGAGATCTAGCCCTTTTAGGAGTTGATTGTTACATAGTACATTTCCTTGTTAGAGGAATACAAAACCCTGTTAGGGGTGTACAAAACACTTGGTTAAAGGTGGTGAGCAAACTGCTCTTACAATCAAAAACTGTCACAAAGAGTTCTCCAAAATGTGAACAATACAAGCACTTATCTTGCTTAGATAGTTACAGTTATAGATCTGTGTATTACTGATCTCGCATCTGCTCTCTGCTCTCAGATTCACAACCTTGCTTCATCATCACATACCATACATAACTTCGCTTCCACAAAATCATTCTATACTTACACAAAATCTGCCATCCAGTCGGCTTCACAAATACCATACAAAACATAATAATTAATTATGTAAATAATAAGTATGATGTCAGTGATCTTATATTACCCAAGTGTTGGCAATATACTTTATTCACCTGACTTAGCACGTTACCATATCCACTAACCTTGCCTTAATCTTCGCAACTGCTCATATGCCCTGTTATATTGATTTTTTGTCTTCGCATACCTTCAAATCACTAAATCTCACTGATTTGATCACCAAAACTCATGCGCTCTTAACTGAAGCATATACATATCCCAAAATACCTTCTACTAACTTCGCAGGCCATAATACCTCATACATTTCCATCGCTAATCAAAACTGTAACACTGCACCCTATTACCCTGATTCTGGACTTAGTCATTTTTATGATTGTGACTCCAGTAGCAAAACTGTCTACATGCGATCACTCCAGCATAACTGTTGCCATGAATGACAACCCTCAAATGCTCCTTAGTGCTCCAAAACACCACTTGCCAACAGGGCAGGGTCGAGGGCAGTGCCCCGTGAAGCCAAAAATGACTTTTATTATTGTACAAAGGCATCGGGAGTAATTTTTCAGCAAAATAGATGTGAACAAATGAAAAATAAAATTGATTGGGGGCCATTTTTTTGCCTTTAAACATTGGAATGAGATTGCGGTTGAGTTTTTAAGTTGGACTCGCCGAGTTTTTGGCAAAAACTCGACGAGTAATCGGCGAGTTTTGGGGTGAGTAAAAGTCAAAAAAACTCATAGAGCCTAAAAACTCAGCGAGTCCCAAAAACTCAGCGAGTTTTTGCAACTTGCCGGGTACTCTGCGAGTGTTCCATCTATGGTTTTGTGTTGTGTTGATTGACGGTTTTGGAGTTTTGTTGTGACAAGTACTCATGCTTCGGGTGTTTCTTCATTGGTTGAGGGAGTTGAGTCAGCTGCATTCACTAGGGCTTTCTTGATTAGGGACTTAGCAATTGTTGACAAGACTCACAATCCCATAACTATGATGTCCACAAACAACTAGAGTAATGAGTGGAACTGGAAATGAAGTAGTTTAGAATAAGGAAGAGGATCAATCTAATTGCCTCTGGAGATCTAAAATGTGAGGTTGTTAGAATAGACAGGAAAAGCAACGTAATCATCTCTTGAGAGCTAAAATGAACTAGCTGGAAATGTAGCTCTCTTTTGATCATGTGATGCAATCAACCTTTGATTATGGAGGATGCTACCACATCAACTTGGGGATTTGAACCCCAAAAATTTAAAATCATGCTTGTGAGGTTGATATTTTAAAGAATTGTTTTTGTTTTTGAAAATTTTAATTTGTCCTTTTTCGACCACAAAAGCAACATACCCTTGGCTTAGATGCCATAATTAAGGGTTGTCTTTTGCACCAAATTCATTTGGTCCCTTTTTGTTTTGGCTACATTGTGTCTAGGATTGGATCTTGGTTTCAAAGTTGGATTCTTGCTTAAAAAGCTCAATCATTTACTATTTGTTTTCAATTAACACATCTCTCAAGGATCTAAAGTTGAACTTTTGTTATGAAAGCCTATATATTAACTACTTGAGCTCATCCTTTTCCCTTGTTGGTAATTGTAATGATTTTTATGCATACATAAACACAATCCACGTCAACCTGTGATTGAAGGCAACACAATTTACGGTTCAGAAACTATCATGTGTATGCCTACTGTTGATGAAGAGAAGTACTGACTTAATTCCTTTATTTTGTCATCTCCTGTGCTACATCGCTTAGCGTGAAAATAGAGGGTTGTGATGTGTTTGACCATGGTCAAACATGTAGATGGTAGGGTGGGAGGGAAAGTGAAGTATACTCGGAGGTATCAAGTGGTATGTGTGAAGGGGAAAGCTTGTGGAGGTGTGCTAAAGGGGAGCTAAGGGATCTTGGAGCCTGATCATTGCCAATCCCTTTTCTTGCGTTGTCACACCAAGAAATGTAGCATAAGAGATGACACACCTAGGGAAGTAAGTATTTGTCACCATAAAGTAGAATGTTAATGTTTGTAGCTGTAGGAGAAATCTTTTATACCTATGTTGTCTCCATCTCATTCAAATTGTGATACTTACTCTGCAATGTCTATTGACATCGATGTCTATTTCTTAGAATCACAGGTGACTTAGACTCAAAGAGCTCTTGTTGATCGGTTCCTCATGTGGAAAGTCACGGAAGCATTTGAAGGATGTTTGCCGTCATTGAAGTGCCACGATTCTGTAATTCTTCTTTAATGCGCCCAAGTTGATTACAAGTTGTAGTTCGATCTCTTTGATTCTATCATAATAGCCTATCTTCGTGTATGTGTATGGAGCCTAGCGATCTCTTCACTGCCAGCACAAATGCCTTTGTGTTCGTTACATGGTCATTATATTTAAGGCTTTAAATATTTTGAAGGTGAATCGACTATCCTTCATAACCATCACCGTCCTTAATTAAAGAATTGAAGTGCAAGTGTCATCGGTGAATATGGCTAGCCGGTTCTTATGTGCCCGTCGTGAACGATCAAGTTATGTTCAAATTAAACTCTTGTCAGTATTCATTGATTATTCTTTCTATTTTTCCAAAGTTTCGATGGTATTAGAGATTGCGTGGCTTTTGAAGATTGGGGAATACAAACAACAATTTGAATGATTGTCGACACTTCTTCTTCATGCTTTGAGCCTCTGTCCTTAGTTATTCTTCGATAGGGACATTTTGTGAAGTTCGCTTAGTGAGAAAGATGATTATGGGATGATTCAAGTTGAAAGCTAGCTGATCACCATTGTGAATTTTTTTATGTAACTTCTCCAGACATTATTAATAATTGTTGTGTGATCATTTTAGTGTGTAACTCATTGTTGTAATCAGCGTCTGTGAGATACATAAGTCTTTTGGGTGTACTGTAGATGCCAAGCAATTTTGCTTATATTGTAAAAGGGGCATACTACTATTGAGAGCATAGTTCAAAATATCGTTATTGACAACTTATTGTCGAGGGCAAAAAAAAATATCGGGAAATATTGGAGATAAGTCGGAAACTTCTCGAGAACTTAAAAAATGGCTTAAATTTAAATAGAAATGCATTTTTTTTGCAAAATTCAATAAGGAGATGTATCTAATGAGTTAGTAAATGAGTAAACAAACCAAACAAGCTGATCTAGATATATATAAATGCAATGTGATGTCCCCTTTTCTCCAGAATCACATTTAATAAATAACACAATAAAAAATTAAAATACAATAAAATAATAATACCCTAATAATAATAGAATTATAATATAATATAATGAATTAATAATAACATAACAAATGAATATAATATAAATTAATATTTATAATATAATATTAATATAAATCAAATATATTAATATAAATTAAATCAAACATATTAATGTAAATTAATTAAAGACCAAGAGTCATATCTCTTGTCTTTACCAACTATAAAAATGAGGAGTTGTCGAGGAGGGGAGGAAAGGGAACCACACATAATTATCTCTTGGGGATTGCTGAGAAGAATATACATATCACATCATTGATATTTGTACCCAGGAATCAGACATGGAGGGGAATTGCTCTAACAGGAGATCAATTACTGTATACCATTAACATTGAGAATGGTCTTCATAGCATTGCTCAGTTCATACGACAAACACACTAGAGTCACTGTCGGCTCGGAATCTCCTCCTTGAAGTTTTGGGCATGTCTTCTTCTCAAGACACTCATCGATGGGAACGAGAAGGCGACATGAATAGAGTCCGCAAATAATATCATGATGCATTCAGGAGATTTAAGTGGGTATTCATGCAAACTTTTAATGTTGTGGGGTTGATACATTGGGTCTGAAGTTTGGAATTAATTAGAACCCACATATTGCATTATCAAATGGTGGAATCTCTGAAGCAACTCACTGTTGTCATAACTCATAAATTCAAGCCGACAACTCTAATTACAATTACTAATTGGATGGTATCTCTACGATGCATAGCAGGCTCAAGCATCTGTTCACGTGTTTCATAGACCATGCATCAAACAAATTTAAGGAAAAATAGGAGGTTCATGGAAAATAGAATTAATAGCGGAATTATAATATAGTGGACACCCGACTCTATGAAATTCAGTGTTCACAAATCACAACCAAGGCAAGGCACTGATTAATGGTAGAAGGAATCCGGAAACCAAAGCACAGGGTACTCAACATCTGTGACAGGAATCTATTGGCTAATATTCTGTATGTCTCTGCTCTATATAGAGGGAACTACATTAACGTTATTGGTCCCATACACATACCAAAAGATTAGAGTCAACACCTTACCCCAAGATTCAACAGGCCATATCAAGTATAGCAACATCTTCAGAGTTGCATGACCTTACCAATATTTGAGACATAGCCATTATTGCTTTAAACTACAAGTGAAATTGATTACAAGGATCAAAGGATTATTTTAGAAACCACAATTATTTCCCTCTAAGAAATAATCAACAATCAAGCATTGTCTGCTATAAGGGTTGTACCAGAAATAACAAGTGACATTTTGTACATATTCATCTTCCTATTGACCATCATGGCAATATTGGGTAGTGTAAAATAAGGAATTGAAGTAATTGTCCCATATTTATTAATAATTTCGATTGGGGACATTACAGTGGTATCAGAGCATGATCCTGCCATCTTGCAGGGTAAAAAAGTAAAACAAGGGCGTGGTTATAAAAAAAAGGGAAGATAGATCTTCAACTATCGTAGAAGATACAAATTATACAGGAACTGTGGAGTTGTGGACTATACAACTGATGAAGATGTGGAGTATACAAGATCTTGAAAGAAATCCGAAGTAAACTTGTAGAGGATGTCAACAAAGCACAGTGATTGATCTTATGCATTCAGCAATGATGTTTAATTAGCAGTATTAAAATCATAGGGATGTTTATATATATACAGTGTCCAAGAGAAACCAATCAAACTTTGATCTAATAACAACAATTTCTACATGAGGCAGTGATAAGATAACCATAAATAGCAATGTCAATATTTCGGAGATCAAAATCTGTGACCATCAACCAAGGATTGCTGAAAGATTAGTATGAACAGTGATATTATTCAGTTTTGTATCAAGTAATCATCCTTGGAATCGTGATAGTGAGGAGGACATAATCTTTATAAGGAGTTAGACATACAGTCCTCTTAGGCGTGGATTCTTCTATGAAAAAGTAATTCAGATTTATGATGAAATAAATATGAGTTGTAACAGACTTCAAGGAAAGAGTGTGGATGCTTCATGACGGTCTTGTAATCAGGTTGTATAAGTCATTCATTACAAAACTGAAGAATGAACTTCTTGGTGAGTGTCGAGATTTGATTAGGGACATTCTTGGTGAGCGTCAAAACTTGATTAAGAGACATTCTTGGTGAGTGTCAAAACTTGAATTAGACATTCTTGGTGAGTGTTGAGGTTTGATGAAGGACATTCTTGGTGAGTGTCAAAGCTTGATCAAGAGACATTCTTGGTGAGTGTCAAAACTTGAATTAGACATTCTTGGTGAGTGTCGAGGTTTGATGAAGGACATTCTTGGTGAGTGTCAAAGCTTGATCAAGAGACATTCTTGGTGAGTGCCAAAACTTGATTTAGACATTCTTGGTGAGCGTCGAAGCTTGATCAAGAGACATTCTTGGTGAGTGTCAAAACTTGATTTAGACGTTCTTGGTGAGTGTCGAGGCTTGATCAAGGACATTCTTGGTGAGTGTTGAAGCTTGATTAAGAGACATTCTCGGTGAGTGTCAAAACTTGATTTAGACGTTCTCGGTGAGTGTTGAGGCTTGATCAAGGACATTCTTGGTGAGTGTCGAAGCTTGATCAAGAGATATTCTTGGTGAGTGTCGAAACTTGATTTAGACGTTCTTGGTGAGCGTTGAGGCTTGATCAAAGACATTCTTGGTGAGTGTTGAAGCTTGATCAAGAGACATTCTCGGTGAGTGTCGAAACTTGATTTAGATGTTCTTGGTGAGTGTCGAGGCTTGATCAAGGACATTCTTGGTGACTGCTTGATCTTGATAGAGAGACAATCTTGGAGGAGTAGAGCAACACTTAATAGGGAAAGTGCTATTGTAAATCAAGATAAGTTACATCTTTGAATTATTCTTAGTATTTTAAATTGAATATTATTATCTTCAAATTTGATAAGTTTATATTTGTAAATTGTAGTTCTAACCTCGAGTTGAAATTACCATTTCAGGGTTATTGGATTCGAATTGGATACTGAGTTGCATAGCAAACACTACTCAAACCGAAGGTTCGCATTGCTTGAGGACAAGCAATTTTGGGAAGGGTGGACTGTGATGTCCCCTTTTCTCCAGAATCACAATTAATGAATAACACAATAAAAAAATAAAATAAAATAAAATAAAATAATAATACCCTAATAATAATAGAATTATAATATAATATTATGAATTAATAATAACATAACAAATGAATATAATATAAATTAATATTAATAATATAATATTAATATAAATCAAATAGATTAATATAAATTAAATCAAACATATTAATGTAAATTAATTAAAGACCAAGAGTCATATCTCTTGTCTTTACCAACTATAAAAACGAGGAGTTGTCGAGGAGAGGAGGAAAGGGAACCACACATAATTATCTCTTGGGGATTGCTGAGAAGAATATACATATCACATAATTGATATTTGTACCCAGGTATCAAACATGGAGGGGAATCGCTCTAATAGGAGATCGATTACCGTATACTGTCAACATTGAGAATGGTCTTCATAGCATTGCTTAGTTCATACGACAAACACACTAGAGTCACTGTCGGCTCGGAATCTCCTCCTTGAAGTTTTGGGCATGTCTTCTTCTCAAGACACTCATCGCTGGGAATGAGAAGATGACATGAATAGAGTCTGCAAATAATATCACTATGCATTCAGGAGATTTAAGTGGGTATTCATGCAAACTATTTATGTTGTGGGGTTGATACATTGGCCTGAAGTTTGGAATTAATTAGAACCCGCATATTGCATTATCAAATGGTGGAATCTCTGAAGTGACTCACTGTTGTCATAACTCATAAATTCAAGCCTACAACTCTAATTACGATTACTAATTGGATAGTAGCTCTACGATGCATAGCGGACTCAAGCATCTGTTCACGTGTTTCATAGACCATGCATCGAACAACATTAAGGAAAAATAGGAGGTTCATTGAAAATAGAATTAGTAGAGGAATTATAATATAGTGGACACCCAACTATGAAATTCACAAATCACAACCAAGGCAAGGCACCGATTAATGGTAGAAGAAATCTGGAAACCAAAGCACAGGGTAGTCAACATCTGTGACGGGAATCTTTGGGAATCTATTGGCTAATATTCCGCATGTCTCTGCTCTATATAGAGGGAACTACATTGATGTTATTGGTCCCATATACATACCAAAAGATTAGAGTCAACATCTTACCCCAAGATTCAACAAGCCATATCAAGTATAACAACATCTTCAGAATTGCATGAACTTACCAATATTTGAGACATAGCCATTATGGCTTTAAACTACAAGTGAAATTGATTACAAGGATCAAAGGATTATTTTAGAAACCACAATTATTTCCCTCTATGAAATAATCGGGGATCAAGCGTTGTCTGCTATAAGGTTTGTACCAGAAATAGTAAGTGACATTTTGTACATATTCATCTTCCTATTGACCATCATGGCAATATCGGGTAGTGTTAATTAAGGAATTGAAGTAATTGTCCCATATTTATTAATAATTTCGATTGGGGACATTACATGCAAATATGTAACAAAATCGCATCCTCATGTGGAATGCTGATGGCTGGTAGCCATAGTCTGATAGTTTGAACTTTGAAGAAAACTAAAAATAGCAAATTGTCTTTGTAAAACTATAAGCAAATACAAATGTCAAGTACAATATCAAACTAGTCTACATCTTCCTCTTCCCCTTCTCAATAGCTCTAGTAAGAACTACGGTAGTGGGAGGGGGTCTAGCCCTAGTAGTTCGCTGTGGTTGTGCCACCTCCCTCTGCACAACTCGCTGTGACTGGACGTCCACCCTGGATGTAGATGGTGTTGACACTGGCAATGACTCCTCATCATCTGTATCCTCCTCACTCTCAGTGCTCTCATGATCATCCTCCTGAATGTCATCCAATCCTGCTCCGAATCCATCCTCCTCTATAGCTTGCCTCTCCAAATCATAGATGTCATTGTCTGTGAACAATGGAGGCTGCTCTTGTGATGTCCAATCACAGTACAAATCTATGTCAACCAAATCAAGTGGACCAGCTGGTGGTAACTCTACCTTCCTTATGCGCAACTTAAGGTTATATTGCACATAAGCAAGGTCATTGAGGCGTTTCTGTGCTAACTTGTTCCTCTTCTTTGTGTGAATGGCCTCAAATAAGCTCCAATTACGCTCACAACTAGATGAGCTACATGGCTGACATAATATGCGCAAGGCAAGTTTTTGCAGATTTGGGACATTCCCACCCCAATTTCGCCACCAAGCATCTGCAAGATAAAAATATTAAAGAGTTAGAAAGCAAGGTGAAAACATATTTTAGTAACTTAGTTTTTATCTACTTATCATGCATGTGAAAGACACCAAAAATCCAAATATTGTGCCTGGGGTTTGAGTGTTTCTTTCTCTTCTTGCCAAGCCTGAGGAGAATAGCTTGCCCATTGCATTCTGATACACTTCCATCTTGGCCACAATGAGGTCTCTCACCTCAACCTCAGGTACCATCCTATGCATGCATTTAGTGAAGCCCTCCATGACCTCTCCATTGGGATCCCCTTAGGATGGAGAGAAGCGAAAAGAAGGGTTGAGGAAATATCCCACCGCATGAATGGTTTGGTGGAGCTGATTGTTCCACCTTGTAATGCCCCCTATCGGGACTTTATCTAATTTATCTTAAATTTCTTGATTAGGGTTTGGATTGTAATATTCCCTAATAGGATTAGTTATTTATCTTATTAAATTTAAGTTATGTGTACATTCGTTAATACTCATATCCAACTTTATTACTATTTCGTCTCCATGAAGGAAGGAGTGGATGTTATCCAAGTTGCCTATATACCAACTTTGCAATGGATTACCTCAAAGTTTACAGATCCAAGCTCACATCATGAAGGCTTACGGAAGGCTGACCCTTACCTTATCTTGGGACAAAGATCCAGTTGCTTGGGTTTATACAAGCCCCTCCTTGGTAACATTACAACCTTCTCTACTTAAGCCAAATAGTAAAAGAGATCTTGTATAATATAATGGATATAATTCCTATATATATTAAATAAATTAGAATATTGAAAGACCTCTGGTCTGGATAAAATGTAAATATAATATTTTGTTATTATCATTGATTCATAAATACTTTCCGTAGTCACAATTTTATTCCATCTTCTCTTCCTTTTGAAGAGTAACCATTATATTCCTTAATTAATTCTTCAATTTCCTAATTCTTTTAATACTTAAATATAATCTAGAATCACTAAAGCTTTGACATATATTTTATTTAATATATAAATGAAATGGAACTAAATCTCATATATTTCATCTTACTAAGAGGACATACCTTTTTTTTGTGTTTTTTTTCTATTCTCTAACACCTCCTTGTTCTTTTCTTTTATACTTTTTTCCTCCCTTGAGTTCCTCCTACATTTCCTCCTTTATTTTCTCCTATCTTTTCTCCTTCATTTTCTCCTATTTTATTTTTCTCCTAAGTTTTCCATATTATTTCTTAATGTTTCTTCCTTTTCCCCCCATAGTATAATGTCTTTGCTTACTCAATATATATATATATAAATATGACTAGTCATGTTGTTCGGATTATAGTACTAGTATTAATAATTTGCATTTGATTATTATAAAACTCTTTATTGGTGGTATTAGTATTAATTATAATTCTTCATCTGTGATATTTGTAAATTATAACTTTCCCCTTATTTACAATGTAGGAGACTTTAATATTAATTAGGAAACTATATCAATTATTAATATAGGGAATCTAATCATTTATCAATACACTTAATATTAATAGGAGACAATATAAGAGACACATTTAATTATTAATTTAATATTAAATAACTATCATTATTTTAATACATATAGATTATTGATTGATCTATTTAATTAGTCTAATAATACATTATATCGTTATTTCTAACAATTATATTAATTGTATATTGATTAATATTGATGGCACCTATTTAAGATGACATTTGCAATATTATGAATTGATAAATAATATTATTAATGTTAATTATTTAAGTAGAAACTTAGCAATATTTGAGCCAATTTATATGCATACATGCATCAATTATGGTTCATGACACACCTCCTATCAATAATTGCCCATATGGGGTCAAATTTTAGGCTGTCCCCCTTGTAGTAATTTTTAATAGCCTCTTTAGCCATATCCATGGCTTCATAAAGATACCCCATCGGGGTTTAATCCCCATCTACCAAGCGGAGAACTCTAACCAAGGGCTCCGTTACCTACAATTGAAAAGTAGAAAAAGATTATCATTAATCATAGACTAGAGTTACAAATTAATAATGAAAGACTTGATTCTTGAATACAAAAATATTAAATATTCAACTTTTGAAGTTTCCAAGATACCTTCACAATTTCTATAGCATCATAAAAAAAGTGGTTGTCAAAGACGATGTGTGCAACACTTTGTCCATCAGGCTTCTTTGAATAACTTGAGTCTAACCATGGTTGACTCACAAACATTTGCTTCAAAGAAGTCAAAGAACTAATAACACTTTGCAACGTTAAGCAAATTGTTGCAAACCTTGTAGCCGCAAGTCTAACCAGATCCTTCCCATGAGTGAATTCTCTCATCAATCGAACCCAAGGGTGATTGTAGATATATTTTGTTATCTTTCTTGCATCCTCTACAATTGGTTTCACCCAATCCAATTTTCCTATGTCCTCCAAAAGAAGGTCAAGGACGTGCATTGCACAAGGAGACCAAAAAAGTGTGCTATATTTATCTTGGAGGATCTTGCCCGCTGCCACATATGCTGCTGAATTGTCGGGTATTATTTGCACCACATTAGCAACCCCCACCTCCATCACAACTTGCTCTAACATTAGAGCCAAAGGTTCAGCTGTCTTTATCTTGTTTGAGGCATCCAAGGATTTCATAACGACCACTTGATCGTTGCAAGAAACTAAAAAATTGATGATGGTACAATTTTTTCCATCCGTCCATCCATCTGAAAGTATAGAGCAGCCAAATTGTTTCCATTGTAATTTTCGGTCTTTTACCACGTCATTGGCCCTAGAAACATCTCTGAGCAAATTACATGTACAAAATAAAAATAACATTAAGTACACAACTTTCTTTAAAAAAAATTACATTCAACAAAAATAAGTAAATTGTAAAACCGTAAAACATTTAAAAACTAAAACAAGTGAACTAACCTCACACTCAAGTTTGCAAGATTAGGTGCCTTGTAGCCCTTTCTCACTACAATGATTCCTGTCACAAAATTCAGCCAATAGGGACTTGTTGCAACATTGAAGGGGATGTTGTTAAAATACCAAAAATCAACACATTGAATGTCAACTTGCCGATGCACATCGCTGTTCCACCCACTACCCTCTAGTGATGGTTGTGCTCCAAGTGTGTTTCTGTGCACAAAAAAATTATCTATAGAGGATGTGCGTGGTGGTGGTCTACTAGAACCAACGGAAGTAGAAGCCGAAGAGATGGTAGATTTGCGGATCTGTGGGCCACGATGAGAGCCCACTATGCCCTCAAGTGCTGCTTCATCTTATTCAAAGGTGGATGGGATACCTGGTCGCAAATCACAACCCATATTATTTCATTATGATCATTGTTTTAGGCTTTAGCAAAATCTAAATTGTTGAGGTGATTATAAAATAATAATAAATAGTTCTTAAAAAGGAGACAGTGTGAGATACCTTGCGATTTAGAAACAACTGCCTTCATGGCCAATTTTGCCCTTTCCCTTTGCAACTTTTTCCCTTCTCTAGCAGTGAGCAAGGCATTCATCTCTCTCATTATTTTTGCGGTGGTTTTGTCACAAACCCTTGTGTCATGCTTTGTGATCCCTCCAAGGTGGTATTTCAAACGAGATATGCCTCCACTAACTAGTTTTTCACATTTTATGCATATCACAGTAGTATATTCGGGTCCTTCGAAAGCATATGCCCATGCCTTGTCTCTTGCCCCTTTAGGGCGCGTTCCTATATATCCCGATGGACATGCGTGTACTGGGGCACTGATAGACCCTGGCACCCTGCAACTGACCCAGTTGTAGAGGTATACCTATTTGCCATTTTGATGAAGAATCAAACTACACATGTCACATACAAAATGAGTGCACAAATTTAGAAATTTAATAAAAGAATTTAGAAACGAACTAAGTTAGTTTAAAACTTTAAATAAGTTTAAACATAGCTGAAACTTGAAGGAAAAAAACAAAAAAAAGTGTAAGGTTATGAAATTTTAAAAAAAATATGAAAATTTTGAGAAAACTATGAAAAATTTGCAAGATTTGCTAAAAAATGGTGTTAGGTCTTATTCATTATTCTCTAAAACAAGTTAGAGTAGATTGGAAATGATATTATATAGTTTGTATAAACTTGAATGCAACTAATACAAGACAAAATGATTTTAAAACAAATGGGAAAGAATTTTGAAAACTTACTTGTGAATCTGAATTTGGTTGAAAAATATCTTTGAATCCGCTTCAAGTCCACAAGAAATCGATCTAAAATGTTGCAAATATTGACCTTTTTCCTCCAAAACCTTTCTAACCTCTCCAAACCTCAATTGACGTAAAAAGAAAACATTTTGGCCCTTTGCTGGGCCGTCACTGTTTTAGCCAAACGTAGGCGAGATAAGTTCTTTACTTATCACCGATAAATGGTGATATATCAGTGATAAGTTGCAAGTTTTCGGTGATATGTTTCAAGATATCGGCCGACAATATCTTTACGTAGATTATTGCGACTTGAAACTTATCGCGATAAATCAGCTTATCGCCGATATATTGGCGATATTTTGATCTATGGTTGAGAGTACTTTATTCAATTTTGAGGATTCAATAATAGATTGATTTTTGAGTGTGGTTGGGTTTTTCCCTCGAGTAGGAGGGTTTTCCCAGGATAATCTTTGTGTCTTTTGTTCATCTTGTTTATGCTATTTGTTTTGTTTGCTACTTTGGTTCAAAACATTAACATGGTATTAGAGCGGGTTTAAGGAAAGATCTAGAACCAGATTTATTCAAGCTTCGGGGAAGATTGTAAGAAGCCGTGATATCTTTCAGATTGATGTTTTGAAGGTAGATATCCTGCTACTGCCGAGTGTCTAACTTGGTTGTGTTAAAGAATTTAATTTCTTCAAGTGCCGTTAAGCTGTATATGTCGACCGTTCATATTCCCATTTTGGCATGGATATAGAAAGGCTATGACTCTTCTTCTTTGGGAGTTAGCTATTAATGTGTCTCGTGGTCTTTAGAAGAGATTCAAACACGATGGAATTGCTTGCTAGGCGCTTTTGGTAGGACCCATGGTATTAGCTGCTTCTTCTTGATGGGAAGATCTTCACTGTATATTTAATTTAAAGTTCAGATCTGTGAAGAAGTTAATGTATGGGTTGAAGAATCCTCTTCAAAGCTTCTTGTTGGATTTCCAGCAGTTGAGATTGGCAAAAGGTAGAACATGGTGTTTGTGCGTAGAAGAATGCAAACATAGCTTGTGTTATAGTTTTGGTCCTAAAATCATTGAGAAGCTGTAAGGGATCAAGGATAATCCATTTGGAGTACCTAAGTATTGCCATGCGAATTTGACGAGCTATTTTACAGAAGGGAATGGTGGAGCAGTGGATGAAAATCTAGAAGAAGTGACCATGGTGATGATAGCAGGGAAAGATACGAAGACTAAATCTGCAAGAGCATTACTAAATTGATCAACAACAAAGAGATAAGTATTTTATAATTGTACCTTTGCATATTGATCATGAATTTTATGTAGTTAATATTAATTCATGTTATACCACTAGGAATAGTGAATCATGTATGCTTTTAGCATTGATTTGTATATTTCTCTTTAGGATAGTTTGATTCTATGAACTATTACTAATCTCTCTAAAATGCTTCCGGGACGGATTGAGAAACAAAAGGATGATGAGAGATTACATAAGGAATTCAAGGAAATAAGAGCTTGATGCATCTTGTAAGAAAGTCATGGGGACACTGCTTGCAGCCATGAGACTGAATTGGTGGCACATAACCTCATTAAAGAGGAAGAAACTATATAGATTGTCAGTACGATTAGTTTCTTCAAAGAGGAAGAGATGACATTTAGAGGGAGACTCCTTAGCTGTAGAGAATAGATTTGCAGAGTCAATCCGAGTTTGACATTGGTAGCTCTAGAATACGATGATTTGGAATGAGGTCGAGGTGGACAGTATTGGACTTGAAGTTCTGGAGATGTGTGTTGAAAATCATTACTCTAAGGCAAGCATTGCGAGCAATCTTGAATCAGGCAGTCAGGAGGTTGATGCAAGTGCTTGAAGATTCAGAGGGAGCTTGAGTGGCAGATGGAGAGTGCCAAGTCCTTTGTAGAGGATCAGCAAGCTCGAGAAGCAGCGTGGCTTTGAAAGCTCATTGTTTGTACAAACATTGGAGCCAACTATAGCTAATTGTGATAATCAAAGCAGTGAGAATGCTGCCCCTGCTGAGAGGGGGTCTTTGTTGAGAGGAAGTCTTAGCATTCAGTTCTTATTATGAGCTTAATGTATTTTTCTTTGAGAGGGAGAAATTTGAGGTGAAAGCCCTTGTTGCACTTTCCACTCATGGGAGTAGCCATAATGGACATCATGTTGAGAGACTCCATGACGACATCACGTTGAGTGACTCCGTGATGAGAGCTTGTGTTTATTCCAATCATGGGAGTAGCCATAGTGGATGTCATGTTCAGAGACTCCATGACAACATCACGTTGAGTGACTTCGTGATGTGAGCTTGTGTTTATTTCACACATGGGAGTAGCCATGGTGAACATCATGTTGAGTGAATCCATGATGCTATCACATTGAGAGAATCTGTGATAAAGTTTTGCTTTTAACACATATGGGTGTAGCCATTGTGTTTGTCATGTTGAGAGACTCCATGACATGAGAATCTGGAAAAGATATCTCCTTTGCTAAGAGGGACTATTAATATTTGTAGCTGCAGAAGAAATCTTTTACACATGCGATGTCTCCATCTCATTCAGATTATGATACTTACTCTGCAATGTCTATTTGACAACGATGTCTATTTCTTAGAGTCACAGGTGACTTAGACTGCAAAGAGCTTTACCTTGCTGATCGGTCCCTCATGTAGAAAGTCGCAAAAGCATTTGAAGGATGTCTGCCATCATTGAAGTGCCACAATTATGCAGTTCTTCTTTTATGCGCCCGAGTTGATGACAAGTTGTAGTTCGATCTCTTTGATTCTACCATAATAGCCTATCTTTGTGTATATGTGTATGGAGCCTAGCTATCTCTTTGCTGCTAGCATAGATGCCTTCATGTTCGTCTCATGGTCGTTATATTTAGGGCTTTAAATATTTTGAAGGTGAATCGGCTATCCTTCATAACTGTCACTGTCCTTAATTAAAGAAGTGAAGTGCAAGTGTCGTCGGTGAATATGGTCAGCTAGTTCTCATGTGCTCGTCGTAAACGATCAAGTTATGTTCAAATTAAACTCTTATCAGTATTCGTTGATTATTCTTTTTGTTTTGCTGAAGGTTCAATGGTATTAGAGACCGTGTGACTTCGAGCCTCTATCCTTAGGTATTCTTCGATATGAACATTTTGTGAAGTCCGCCTAGTGAGAGTGATGATTATGGGATGATTGAAGTTGAAAGCTAGTTAATCATCGCTGTGAAATTTTTTATGTAACTTCTATAGACATTATTCATTTTTGTTGTGTGTGATCATTTTAGTGCGTAACTCATTGTTTTAATCAACATCTGTGAGATATATAAGTCTTTTGGGTGTACTGTAGATGTCAAGCAACTTTGCTTATATTGTAAAAGGGGCATAGTACTGTTGAGAGTACTATATTCAGTTTTGAGGATTCAATAAAAGATCGTTTTTTGAGTGTGGCTGGGTTTTTTCCCTCGAGTAGGAGGGTTTTCCCAAGATAATCTTTGTGTATTTTGTTCATCTTGTTTATGCTATCTGTTTTGTATGCTATTCTGGTTCAAAGCTTGTGGAGGTGTGCTAAAGGGGAGCTAAGGGATCCTGGAGCCTGATGATTGCCAATCCGTTTTCTTGCGTTGTCACACCTAGGGAAGTAAGTATCTGTTGCCATAAAGTAGGATGCATACCTTATGGATGCGTGGAAATAGTACTTTGTGGAACAATATACATGACAACATTGAAAATCAATGTCCATAACAAAATCAGGGGCAAATATTCTAGAAACATAAGGAAATAAGACTTATACTCATCTGGATGGAGCTTCTCATTGATCAACTAGACATTGCCTGATTTTCAAGACATTCTGGTTTTTGTGATAATCCCAAGCAAATGAAGCATCATCCCATTGTCTGATACTTTTTGAGGCACTTCTCAATATCTTCCAGTTTATATTTTGCGCAATGATGGAATATGACCAATTGATGCTTCAAGGACCAAATTATGGAGTTTGCTATATGATATTCTACCCTTTCCACCCATGTTACCAAATTCTTCCTTGGCAACCCCAAAGTCTGGTCCGGTTCTTGCAAAAGTTGGCCGCATACCTTCAAAGTCTGCTCAAATTCTGTCAGACTAAACTGGCAGGAGTTTTACCTTTTGTATGTCGAATTTGCAAATCTTTGGCAGGACCTGGACCTAATTTGGTCCAAAAAATGGAATTTTTTGACTCTTTAAAATTTTTTTTTGGTCTATTTTAGTCAATCCAACCCTCCAACTCTAAAATAGACCACTAAAAAGGCCAAAAAGGTAAAACATATGTAATTTGGACTAAAACATTAATATATATATGGTGGTGTATTTTTCTATGTTGCTTTACTATTAGCATAGTGGTGTATGAACTTATTTGCTGCTGCATTATACATTTACATATACATATACATATACATATCCATATCCACATACGTATACACATACACACATGTGTGTCTATATATATATATAAAACATATGTTTTTGTACACAAACCCAAAACGAATTCGAACCCACCCCCAAAAAATTTTGAACAAATTTCAAACCCGAATTTCGAACTTGAATCCGAACCGGCAACTTAGCTTTCCACTAATCTGCCGAATTTCTGAAATGTAGTGTGTAGGATGCCATTGACCTGGAGTTCTCAGTTGACATTTTACTACAAAATATAGTTCACTGTTGGCACATCATTTAAAATCTCTTTAATGTGACCAAAACTCTTGCACATGTAAAGTTTGTTTGATTTGCTAGCTGAAAAATAAGCTATATTTAAGAGTAGCTTTATATAATCCTCTGAATCTTGCAAGAGAATTAGTAATCTGGGGAGGCTCCCTATTGCCATCCTTCTATACGCTTTTTGCAAAGTTGGCTTTGTGTTGCCAAATCTGCACCATTTCAAATAATCTGAATGCATACAATTACAGGCATAAGAGTCTCACAAAGCAAGTGTATTTGGAATATTGGCTACATTGTGGCAAGACTAGGGAATAGTTACTTGGAAAACTACAAAAACATGAAGATCAAACTGTTAGGTAAGGAAAGAGTTGGGCTCTGGAATAAGCATTTTAAGAAAATGGTATGAAATAAGGTATCGGTACCAAATGGATTTTGGTAATAGCAGACATTTTGAGGTGTTCTTGAAACAGTACTGGAAACTTTTTGAAACTCCTATTTCTTGAAATTTCTGAAAAGCTGAGAACAGTGCCAAAAATTCTAAAAAAGAACTGGATTTTGTCAAAAAACAGTTTTTTTTTGCCAGAAATGATTATGGAAGTTTCTGTCCCTTCTTTAGACTTAGTAAGGTTGAAAAATGGCAATCCAAAACTGATTTTCAACCTATTGAAAAGAGCCCATGCGAAAATAGAGGGAGCTTCACGTAATCTGTGCGCCAACAAATTCAACTCTGCTGAGATATGAAGGGCCACACAGAGGGAAGAATATAAATACAGAACCTCAAGCCATGGTTAAGCTCCTTGGCTTCAAACTTTTGCCATAATCTTGGTTTGATATTGCTCCCACATTGCGCCCGACCTGTACCAGTTTATTTATTCCTCCTCAAGAACTAACGGGTTGCACTTTATTTTATTGCCAAGGTCACAATATACTCAGCATTTAGTAAATTATATTCACCTCCTTTCTAAATACCAGGCCCATTATTTATCCAGTGATAAATATGAATCATCACTTTATTGGTAATACCTTTTGACTTAATCTATTCCGCAACCCTTAATATAATCACCAATCTTTCCTAGTAGCTCCTGTTAATGTTTTGACCAGAAATGAAGATAAACAGCAAAAAACAAAATAATGAATATTAAGACACAACAATTTATCCTGGGAAAACCCTCCAACTTGAGGGAGAAAAACCCAGTCACAAATATATCACTTTATTGATGAATAAGCCGAAGTCTGAAATATAATATGTCCAAACACAAGGCTCAAACTGAAGTGATATTCAGAAATACAAGATATCAATATCAATCCCATACAGATTCCTCCTTGAGAATATATAAAATTGCCTCGACCCTTCATTATTTTGCCGTTGCAAAGTGAAGACCCCTTCGTTGTCTTGACCTTTCATTGTCTTGACTCTTCAATGTCTTGACTCTTTGTTTACCAAACAGCCACACAAGAACTCTTCGATGATCAACAACCACATACGCATATGGCTCTTTGATGACCAACGTTACACAAGAACAAAATCTCCACAACATGGCCAAACTGATTTATCAATGCCTTTCAGCCAATGACCAAATGCTTGGGAAGATGACAATTTCAATAGAGATAATTATCACAGGTATAGCAGATGGCTCCTGCAGCTACCAATCTTCAACGCTCCCTCTTAGCAAAGGAGATATATTTCCAAATACTCAAGTCTTGGAATTTCTCAACATGACACTCACAATGGCTTCACCCATTTGTGAGAAAAACAAATAATTTATCACGGAGTGTCTCAACGTGATAGCATCATGTAGTCACTCAACATGATGTTCACCATGGCTACTCCCATGTGTGAAATAAACACAAGCTCTCATCATGGATTCACTCAACGTGATGTTGTCATGGAGTCTCTCAACATGACATTCACTATGGCTAATCTCATGAGTGGAAAGAGCAATACCTCTGTCTCAGAGGCAAACAATGACTTGCACCTCAAATTTCTCCGTCTCAGAGAAAAATGATTACAAGGGCTTTCACCTCAAATTTCTCTGTCTCAGAGAAAAATGCATTATTATCAACTAATAAGAGCAACTGATGCTGAGACTTCCTCTCGGCAGAGACTCCCTCTCAGCAAGGGCAGCATTCTCGCAGCTTAGATTATCACAATAAATTGTAGTTGACTCCAATGTTTGACCAAACAAAGAGCTTTCAAAGCCACACTGCTTCACGAGCTTGCTGATCCTTTGCAAAGGACTTGGCACTCTCCATCTTCCGCTCAAGCTCCCTTTGAATCTCTAACCTGATATGAAGGAAGAATTGCTGCAGAGTATTTGCACAGTCGAATCAGTGAGCAGCTCACATAAGGTCCAGTCACTTCATTCCCTTCCCTTTAGAGCCCTTCCAGACTTACAACCTTATTGGTAAACACAGCCTATGAAAATTTGTATGGGGAATTTCTGCCAGTTTGAAATATACAACATCCTCCAAATTTGATCAAACTCCAATAACACCAGCAGCAACTTATCTTTGAATAGACTCAACCTTTTTGGTTGGATGATAAAGGTTGAAGCTTTCTGCCCTTTTAGACAGTCAACACCAGTAAACCATGCAAATCATATATTGTGATTCTAAATAATGCTGTTCCCGTGAGTCTACAAATGGCTCCAATCATTCAACTTGACTAATCTTATATGGAGTCAACTCGTCAAATTTGAAAGCTGCACCACATTGCTGGACTCTCAATAGCAAGCACATATGACACGAACTAGAACTGAAACAATCATATGCAAAATACCTGTCCATTTTTTATGGCAATGACCAGCATCCATGCCAAACATTACAGACATTAATTGCCATACGCCTGAGGAATTGAGAAGTCACATATGGTCAAATCAAGCGATTCATCCAAACACGACAATAATGGAGCCAGCAGATACAAATATTTCAATGAACTTATAATTCCTTCCATCCCTTTCCCTCACATGACTAGAGAAAAATTGATTAATTTCAAATGTCATATTCAGATTTGAAAGCCACTGTTGAAAGGAGTGGTCGTAGACAAGTCTTAGCTGTTTGATATTTTCAATAATATTTCCTACGAAGTTTCTCCCTCTTTGTTTTTATCTAGAAATGAGCGGAATTTGCTTCGCCTCATCCACCCTCGTGCAACCCAATTCAAACCCAAATAAAAAAACTAAACCCGTCCATCACAACACAAATATAATTTTAACTAGAATGAATTATAAGCTCGGATTTATAGAAATTGGAAGCAAGAAATAATCAGAAAATTTGGTTAAGTTATTCCTTCATATTCTAACTAGAAATTGATTATAAAGAAATACAAAGAAACTTCCCTCTGAGGGCCCGAACTCCACTCTGCAGGACCACAAGTCCTGGCATAAAAAATAGCCTCAAACAAACTCTTGACAAACCTCCATAAAAGCAATAATCCTGTCCATGAGATCCTTGGAAGCAGGGGAATTGGGCATATGCGAAAAGAAACCATTCTGCTTCCTCTCATACACAACCAACTCCACTTGTTTCTCATACTCTGTCAACTTCTTTGTATACTCAATCTCCCTATCTCGTAACGAATCACACCTGCCCGCAATAACCAGCTCAACAGGTAATTCTAGCTCCTTCAAATAGGGAGCACTGGGACCAAAAAAGTTGGAAATAGGGTGATCCCTGTCAACATCAACAAATAATGAAAGCCTCTAGTGCCGATCATTCAAACAACAACCATGACAATAACCTTCAGAACGGCTCTGGAACAACTATGTACTTCCATGATGGCTTGGGATAGGACACTTGGGATTATGAATACAGTGATCTTTGCAGGATTGATTCCATACTTCATTCATGTTGGGAGTTTACATAACTTAACAACAAGAAACCATAAAGTCCAACCCGACAGTCACCTTTGCTAAGTCTTTGTAATCAACCCGACACACAAGGTGTAGTGGGAATTCCCTTATTCATTTGATGAATGTTTTAGAGGTGTCACACTAATAATACTTTGTCTCCCATTCAAAGGCTCAGTTGCCAATATGAATCGTTGTCTGTATCCGTTACCAGCTTCTAACGTTTCTTTAAGTGCCATGGTAGACATTTTTAATTCTCTTCGATATAATTATGGGGCTCATACACTAGACTTGTCACGCTCAAAGAATTATCGACATCTTGAAAATATTTACCAGAAGTAATTAATCCTGTGAAGGCTTCTAACATCATTATTAACTTTGTTCCGTAGACACTATGAGGCCAAATAAGACCGGAACTCATAGAGGATTGTTTGCTTTTAAAATAGATTTTATACCAGTTTGTCTGGGTGCGATTTAAACTTCTCAAAACTTCAATTCCAAGGCAATGAAGAGACCCGATACTTGTTAAAATCCTTTTGCGAAATCGAGCTTCATAAAATATTAACGACAATGTTTGAACCAATACAAACGCCGCTTCTCAATAATTTTGCCCAAACTATATGAATCCTTATAACAAATTTCAAATATTTCCCCAGACTTAAGAGTCGATATCTATATTTTATTTGCAATATGTCTTTTGGGCCCCACTACAAAGGACTCACATGGGTATGCATTCTTGTGTCACAATTCTAGGCTTCAGTAATCAAATATTTTATAATATATATTCTTGAGTGATTATTGATCCTCCGAAAACAAATGTTTTGTAGAATAATATTTTCTTTGTATAATTCGGCTCAAGAATTACATCTTCAGCAGTAGATGAAGCCTTAGTAATAATATTCAACATAAAATGTCCTTTACTTCTCAAAATAGATGCACATATAAAATATCATACCAAGAACATTTTCTAACTCAATTTGCCCAAATGTAGACTCTGTCATGAACCTACCTTATCGAAAAATTAGGTTTCCGTTCAGCTCTTCAGAAACTTTTGAATGTTTTCATCTCTAGAAATTTCCTGCAACTTTAAATAAACATCTGAACATGCTTGAATAATCGTTGTTTGCTGTTATCCAACCTGCTCTGATACCATGTTAATGTTTTCTCCAGAAATGAAGACAAGCAGCAAAAAAAAATAATGAACACTAAGACACAACAATTTATCCTGGGAAAACCCTCCAACTGGAGGGAGAAAAATCCAGCCACAAATATATCACTTTATTGATGAATAAGCAGAAGTCTGAAATACAATATGCCCAAACACAAGGCTCAAACTGAAGTGATATTCAGTAACATAAGATATCAATATCAATCCCATACGAATTCCTCGTGAAGGATATATAAAATTGCCTTGACCCTTCATTATCTTGCCACTACAAAGTGAAGACCCCTTTGTTGTCTTGACCTTTCATTGTCTTGACTCTTTGTTTACCAAACAACCACGCAAGAATAAACTCTTTGATAATCAATAGCCACATACGCATATGGCTCTTTGATGACCAACGATACACAAGAACAAAATCTCCATAACATGGTCAAACTGATTTATCAATGCCTTTCAGCCAACGACCAAATGCTTGGGAAGATGACAATTTCAATAGAGATAATTATCACAGGTATAGCAGACAGCTCTTGCAGCTACCTGTTGTGACCTATTCACACATCGCCCATCAAAGATGGGACCCCCTATCTTTTTGCCCACTTGGCCCTTTTGTTTTGCGTTGTCTCAGTAGCTCTAGTGGCAGTCTCTTAGGTTCTTAGCATTTCCAATTGAGAGGTGTTGAATTTTGACTAAGTCTTAGGCTGGGTTTTGTTCCTTGTCATTCAAGGTTTCAATTTTGAGGTGTTTCCCATCTTGCGGTTGTAAAGTTGAGTAAAATTTTGAATCCTTCGAAAGGGTAAGTTTTGATCAATCCAAGTGAGCACCTTTGGGGCTCCAACATCAATGCAAATTTAAGATGACTTGTGAAATAAGTTGGAATGATTAAGTATTGGTCAGGCCTAGTACTGGTCAGCATGAGGAAACACAAAGGGCCTCGATTTAGGTTGAGAAAAAGAATTTCCAAGCCATTCGAAATGTGGCCCTAGATGAACTAATATGTGTAAGATATCCAAAGGTCCTTTTAATGCTATATTTCAGTGGACAATGAAAATTTCAAATAAAAGTCATGAAGAATCCAGCATTATGCCCCTTTTGCACTCAAAACGTAAACTTTTCTAAGATAGAAGCACTATAGGTTTTTTTTTTCCAAAATCTAAGTTGCAAAGATTTTTTTTAAAGTATGAGAGGACTTACCCCACAAGTTCCAAGAGCATTCGATGAATGTTTGAATGCAATTGATTTTGAACGGAAGATCCTTAATCCACATCAAGTGACCAAGCCTAGGAGATTTCTAGAGAGCCACAGATTCGTTGTCAGGTCTAATGCCCCAAATCTCAGCAACATTGGGAACGTACACATTCATGCAGGGCAGGTGTGCCACAAGATTGGTGCAAATGTCAAATCCTATACCAATGCATAGTTGCGTTCGAAGCATCATTCACTGGTATGTCCACAGAAAGAAGAAAGTCACCGCAAGAACAGTAGGTTCCAAAATGTTAGGGAGTTCGTCTATGCTCTAATGACACTGTGAAAAATCCTCAATACCAAATGTGTCACAGGAAATATTTGAAGAAAGTGAGGAGCCCTTCATATTTATACTCATGGCAGTGAAAGGTCATTAAATCTGATACCCGATGTGACTCCAGCACAAACCTTCAACTGTTCAGAAATTCTTGCACTATATGGAAGCTTATGAACTGAAGGCAATGAAGAATGATGAAGCCCAAGGCCAGTAGCGCTAATCGTCCCAAGTGAAGAGCCTGCTTGCGTACTCATCTCCGCAAATTCATAAATGACCAAAACAATTCGCACTTTCAGTTAAGGAAGTAGTATGAAGAAAGGTCTTCCAAGGATTCCCATGTGTACTCCCCAATGTATTTTTAGGCACAACAAGGTAGTGTTTCAAAGTCCAAGTCCGCGGAAAGCCTCAACATGTGCTCAAGGCACGTTTTTAGATAGGTAAAGAAATGCTTGGAGTTTAAAAAAATCTAGAGGGAGGTCCCATATGCGCCCAACATGATTCCAACCATGTCAAGGAAGCTTCTCATTTGGGAAAGTCCACCTACAAGCCATAAATGCGCTCTAGGCGCGGATTCATCAATGTCAAGGAAAGCTCCAAATCAAAAAAATCCACCTAGAGGCCAAAAATGCGTCCGAGTGCAATTCAACTACAGTCAAGGAAAATTGCAAAAAAAATAATCCGCTTGGGAGTCTAAATCGTGCTTGAGCGCGAAGTGAACAAAGTCATGGAATATTGCAAATCAAAATGTCCTTCAATTAACCATAGTCGCACGCCTAGGAAGACTCGACGTTGGATGTGCCATTAGCTGGAGAAAATGTGATGAAGTTCGAAATCCATTGTTACATATGCTCAAGTAATCCAAAGAAATTCCATTAACATTCTGCGACAAGGGTCATGGTCGCCCGTGCATGAAATTTTATGGGCTAGAGTAAGGAACATTTGCAAATGCTAAGTAAACGATGATCATACACATAGTACTTCAAAGACGGAAATATCACAAAGCTATGGCATCATCACCCAAGTACATCCCAACAAAATACCAAGAGGTGTCAGCCATTGGTGTCAAAATATGTCCAATGTAGGTCAATGGAGTTGAGGAATAAGCACACCCAATCACAATGAATTGCCGCAGTGACTTTTAATCTGGAGAGTTTCTTTGATGAATCTTGCTAGTACTCGATACAACACATGAAAAATCTAGTGAACGTTGGATTCACATGGCCAAAGAGTTTGTTGGAGATGGGTGTGATTTTGCAATGACAAGGGATGCATTGCGTACCAAGACATGAAAGATGTTCTCGAAGGAACCTCATATGCGCTCAAGCGCAACTTTGCCTGGGTCATGGAATATTGACAAATGAATTATCCACAACAGAGCCAGATTTGTGCCCAACGTGCATGCATGTTGGTCAAGGAATCTTGAAATGAGAAAGTTTGCCTATGGTCTATATTCGTGCCCGAACATGTATTTTGGTGAGTGAAGAACCATCAAATCATGCTCGAGCGTGATTTTACAATGGTGAAGGAAAGTTTAAAAAAGAATAAACCTACCAGCGAGCCCAAATCTCGCCCAAGCCCGAATCCGACATGGTGAAGGAAATTTTGCAAAGCTAAGGAATCCGACAGGGCACAAAAACGTGCCCTAGTGCGATTGAGATAGGGCCACAAAATGTTTACAAAAGAGAAATGTCCGCAATGGCTGGTAAAATGCACTTGGGCTCTTTTATCGCATATTGAAGGAATTTGGGGTAATGTTAAAATATCTTTCATTATAAACGATATGTGCCCGATAACCCAAATATTTAAGGGGCAAGGAATAATATGAAGTATGAAAAATCCACCGAAAGGGGACCAATGTACAAGAGCGTGAATTCATAAGTATTAAGGAATGTTTCCCAAGGTTCTATTTCCACAATATGAGTCGATTCATGCCAATAGCGTATATTGAACAAAGCAAAGGAAAGTTTTGAAGGTTTCAAAAGTCCCTCGCTAATGCCCATATGCACTAAAACTATCTACGACGGCGAAGGAATATTAAAATCCAAGGCTCTTCTAATGTAAATTTGTGCTTGAGGGTACAAATTGCTCATCAAGGTCAAGGGAATTTTTGAAAAGTACTTTTGGTATGATGGAGAAGGATGGAAATTTATTTAATACTTGCTTTTGACCAATTAATACCATATAAGAAATTACAAGATGTTGATTTAAAATTGGTCAAGTAAGGAACTATTTGTTATATCCAATGTGTTTGCTCAAGGTTGAAAAATCACGAGAATTTTACAATAATGGAAACTTTGAAGTGATGAGAGTGTTCAAATTCAAAGAATCAAGCTGATGTCCAAAATACGAGCGTCAGAGAGTGAAGAATTCCGAACTCTAAATCACAATTGTGGAATGCAAAATTCAAGTCAAAGTGGAAAATAAATCAATTTTGGGGAATAAATTGAAATTAATTAAATATTAAATTGAAAATTGAAAAAATGACAAAATTGAGCAAAAAATTGAAAAATGGCGAAAATGGATTCAATTCGGATTGAAAATATTGGACTTTTTGGAAAAAGCGGCGAATGTAGATTGAAGTTGATTTTGGAATTTTGGGAATATAATTAAATAGATTGAAGGTAATTTGTTTGAGAGAAAGTTTTAGAGAGAGGAAATATAAAGAAATTTTTATATGATTCTTATGTTCGTTATTTCATTTTACAGGAGGAATTTCAGTTCGAGATATTCGAGGACATTCAAGTCCGAGAGTTCCAGTTCCGGTGTGAAGACGTCTAAAGTTCTATGTGATACAATTGAGGCATTCAAAGTTCGAATGTTAAGTTTCAAGTGTAGATATATAGAAGGAAGGATGTAACATCTTGAATTCCCTCTAGAAGTCCAAGACCACGATTAAGCAGTTTTGTAATGACCAAATCATTAATGAGGGAGCTTGAAATATGAATTCCCAAGCAGGCGCATGGAAGGTAGAAAACAGTCAAGAAAGATAATTTCAAAAGAAGTAATCGAGGTTGAATCTAGTGTAGAAAATGATGCAGTTAGAAAAGACTTGAGCTTACATGGCCTCCATCATGATGACATGGCGCCCAATCATCTTCATCGACTAGTCGAAGATCTCCAAGCCGAACTTCACCACTTTCAAGGAACAAATCAAACACAAGCTATTCCCGACAAAGGAGCATTTAATGCATAGCGGGCATTTAGGTCGTCCCACTCTCTTGCTAAATGGACATGCGTAGTGGGCATTTATTACCCCGCTAAGGAAGTGGCTTTCTCTTGGTTGGTCCATGTGGACCCATGCATTAATGTAGATTCGTTTTTCTTGCCCTAACCCTAATTAGGGATGAGGTGACAAAATCTGGGCCATCGGTTATTGTTTCAATCCGGGCCACCCATTGTAACCAAGGACCTATATAAAGGCCTCATTTCTCATTTGTTTATGAGATTGTTGCTAAGAGCTACTGAGATAATAGAGTTTTCATTGAAGTTTGGTGACTACTTAAAGTGTCTTTGTGCTTGCTTGTTCTCTTTTTCCCTCATTTAGATTAGATTGGTTAAGATAAAGTGTTTTGATTTCAATGGAGAGTGTGATGATGTTTTGATGAATTCCTTGGTTCATACTTTTGGCTGTTTGCTGATTGTAAGTCGTTGTGCAAAGTTAGCCTGAATCCTCACATTTATGGATGCTTAACTTCTATCATTCAACGTGCATTGTTCATTTTGATGGTGTTTGTTTTGATATGAAAATCACTTGCATAACCCCTTGATGATTGCATCGGTTCTCGCGTAGTTGTAGTTTATCTTGGCGAAGCGGAGCTTGGTTATTTTGGAATTTGTCCATCAAAATAGTATCTGTTGTTATCATTGCCCTTAGGATTAGAGTAGGGTTCCTAAACCCTATTCCCTTTCGCTTTCCACATATTTATGAAAAATCCAAAAAGAAGTACTACATTGCAATATCTTCTGATAACTCCCGCATCTAGTATGGTTTGAAATCAATTTCAATGCAAACGTAAGGCCCCTCGTGATTAACAATAAATCACATTTACCATCGAGCTTATCCACGGTCAAGACTTGACATGAAAAGAACCTTGGAGTCACCTGTATGATCTTCCACAATCTTAGCATACACGAGATTTTGATCAAGAGAGGATAAGATATCTCGATATTTTGTTCTACTATTGGTGGGTCATAAAACACACATCAACACTACCAATCTTCAACAGCTCCACCCAATATGCCATAGAATATATTATTTTAATCTGTTCAAACTCCATATCAGAATAGGCGTTCAATACAATAACTCCAAAGTTTGTAAAATTTTACAAATTAGCCCAAATGTGAATCCTGGTTGAATCTTGCTTAAAGGAATGGTATAATGGTTGCTAATTATGTTGCTTAAAAAGACAACTCTTGAGGCTGGAAAAAAATGATTAAAAGCAAATCTGAATCAATATTGTGACCTCCTCATTTGTGATATGCTTGATAACTTTGATATATGAGATAAAGAGTTATTTTTCAAATGGTAAAACCACATCAATGCTAACAAGGGTGCCAGTATAACTTTTTTGTCCTTAACAAAATTTGCAAATAATTCAGAGGTCTGACAAATAAGAAATTCTTACCGACAATGGGTTGTAGCTGCTTTGCTAGATAAGCTACCAGTTTATATGTTGGGCAATGGTGGGTTTCCACAATGACCACTAAGAGAGAATTTTAATTTTTGTCATAAAAGATATGATGGTTTTTTTTTTAAGACTGCAGGAATTGGGTATAGCACACCCCCCTATAAATTGCAGTGTGCTGGGTAAACTTTTTAATGTGATTGACGATGCTGGCATGACACATCCTTCGGTACCATGTGGTCTGGGGGGAGAGTAGACCTCGTGACCTTGTGCTTTACCATAGGAAGCTCTTGCCAAACGAGCTAGGCCCCCGACCTGATGGTCTTACTTGTTTTAGTAGTAAGAACATCTTATGATTTTATTTTATTTCCTCAAACAATGTAAACCTTTAATGTTCACTTAATTCCGGTTTATGTCACCCTTGTATTAGGTTTATTTAGCTGCTTTCCTATGAAGTAATCGTTACCCTTTCATTATTACACACAAGAAACATTTTCTCTCCGTAAAGTTCTTACTTGTGTTCTGGCTTTGTTTCCTTTTATGTATTGTTTTTTGTAATTGTGCACAAAATAGTTCAATTTAATAACTTGAAATTCAGAGGAAGGTCTTGATTACTTTTTTAATATGAGTGCACAGTTGTAAATCTTTGCCCTTCTCTGGAAATGTGCTGATTATTTTTTCATCTATGAAGAAAGCTTTTAATTGAGAATAAATTTGCTGAATTTTATTTCTTTGTCATGTCAGGAGGATATTGAAACTAAAGCTGCAGAAACTGGAAGTCATAAGAAAGGCTTGAATGATTTTTTTGCATCATCAGAAGGGGCTTCTTTTAGTGCAAATTCATTTGTTGAATTGAATCTTTCACGTCCATTATTGAGGGCATGCGAAAGTTTAGGCTATCAAAAGCCCACTCCAATTCAGGTTTTGAATCACCTCATATCATTTTTAAGTGTGTTTTTGCATGTGTTGATGTGCTGCCTGCCATTGCACCTGAAAAATTTGCTGTAGTCATTATTTGACATTTCTTGATAGTTTTTAGATCTTCCAAGGCGTTTCCAGGGTTTTCAGTCATTCTTTGCACAAAAATTGAAGCTTATGAATTTTAGTTCTTTATGCAAATATTTTATACTTTTTGTACATTCTTGGCAATGCAAATATATTGTACTTTTTGTACAGACATTCCTGTGCTTCTTTGTTTCTGAAGGTCACTGGAAAATTGCCTATTTCTGTTTCTGTACACATTTCCATTTCTTGGTAACAAAGGGCGCAAGAAATAAACAAGATGTAATTAAAAAACTATGCAGCAATATAATACCATGCACAGAGAAATGGGAGAAATTGTGGCAAAATTTATCATGTATGTTTAAGTATCCTAAATTATTAGAGATATGAAATTGACAGTCTAGACAGACATTTCATATTCTGTTTAAAGAGTGTTTTAGAAAATTCTTTTCTCTATTTAAAATGAGGTCGAGAAAGGGAGATGAATATTCTATAGAAGTTTCAATCTTAATAGCAAGGTTATAGTATATGCCACCTCCATCTCTGTTGTACCTGATATGGATGTGGACACAATACAGCTGAGATATGGCTTGGCTACTGTGTGCAGCTGTACTCCAAAAATACATTTTTTGTAACAGTGCCCTTTGCATGTAGATACAACATTGTCATGATATCCATGCCATATCCAAAAAATACTGAAAGATGCTTAACACTTCAAAAGCTATGCGGCCAGAAAACCATCTTAATCCTTTTCAAAAGAAAATTACAAGAGAATACTAGGAATCAGATAGCTCTTGAATTCATTAGCCAAATGTTCAGAAGTTTACAATCAACAGGAACAGTAAATTCTTAAAAATGCAGAATATTTTTTAGCTGCATTTGAGAGATGAAGGCTTTCAGCTACTAGCCTTGGTCGCCTATGGTATTTGCCTGACATTTATCCTTCAACGGACATTCAGGTTCCTCCACTAACCCTGCTATGCCTGACCACTCCTTCCATGAGTCTCTATTGCTGCCCTTATTATTCAGACTTGAGTCCTAATTCTGATGTCCTATCGATCCAACTTTAGCCCCTCTTATTGGTGTTATGGTAAAATGATTGAATGAACTAAATGGAATGATCAAACGATCATTTAAAGGATTACAAAAAAGATGTTTCTATAATGAAACATTCGTAAAATAGAAACAATCGAATATTTACATTAAGTTACAATATTTTTATTAAATAATAAATTAGTAAAGATATTATTCTAATACCCTCCCTTAATGGTCAATCTATCAACTACACCATGTTGCCCCCTAAATTTTACAAACTTGTCCGGGCTCAAAGACTTGTTGAGAATATCTGTTGTCTGATCTGCAGTTGGAACATACAGCAACTGAACTGATCCATCTTCAACCAGCTTCCAAATTAAGTGACAATGAAGTTCAACATGCTTGGTTCTCTCATGGAAGACTAGATTTTTGGCCAATTTGAGCACCCCTTGATTGTTACAGTAAAGGGGAGTAGGATCTGCTTGAGACATTTGCATATTTGAAAGCATCCTCCGAAGTCAAATTGCCTCACAAGCTGTCTTAATTGTTCCTCAATACTCAACTTCTATTGAGGAAAGAGCTATTGCTTGCTGCTTCTTGCTAGTCCATGTGACTGCACCAGAGCCCAAATCGAAGACATACCTAGATGTTGATTTTCTGTCGTCAATAGAACTTGCCCAATCCGAGTTTGTAAAACCAATAAGTCTAGGATCGTGACTTCTGCTGTACAAAAGACCAAAATTAGAAGTGCCCTTCACATACCGCAGCACATGCTTCGCTACTACCCAATGATTAGCCTTGGGGGCCATCATGAAGTGTGAAATGTAGCTCACTGCAAAATTGAGATAAGAACTAGTAATAGTAAGGTAGATGAGACTGCCCACCAATTGCCTGAATGCTGATTCATTCACCACTTGTGAATCTGACTTGGCTGTCAACTTCAAACCTTTCTCCACAGGTGTGGATGCAGGTTTACAATCTTGCATCTGAAACTTGTCCAACAGGCTGTGAGCATACTTAGACTGAGATAAGAAGATACTATCTTCAGTCTACCCAATTTCAACACCTAAACAATAGTGCATAAGTCCCAAGTGTGCCATGTCAAAGCATTGACACAAACACTGATTTGATTGATAAAAAGTGCCGAACTACTAGTGATAATTAGGTCAATTAGGTCATCAACATAGACATCAAGAAGAAGATCACCATCAGTGTTTTTGACATACATATTAGAATCAGATGGACTCCTCTAGAAGCCATTATCTATAAGATACTTGTCAATTTTGACGTACCAAGCCCGAGGAGCTTGTTTCAAGCCATCGAGTGCTTTCACTAGTTTGCACACCTGATTTTCCTTTCCAACAACCTTGAAATTAGGAGGCTGCATCACGTAGACTTCTTGCAACTCACTGTTGAGGAAGGCACTCTTAACATCCATCTGATGGACTTTCTAACCAAATTGAGTTTCTAAGGCAAGGACGAGCCATATGCTTCTCATTTTGGTTGTAGGAGCGAAGGTCTCCTCACAGTCAATGCCTTCTTTATGTGAGAACCCCCTAGCAACAAGACGAGCTTTGTACTTGTTAAGGGTTCCATCAGCTTTGTACTTAACTTTATACACCCATTTGCACGTAATGGGCTTCTTCTCTAGAGGAAGATAAGAAAGAACCCAAGTGTTATTCTTTAGGAGACTACGATGTTCAACTTCTATAGCCTTTTCCCACTTAAGAATCTCTTCAACCTTAGTATATGTTTGAGACTCAAAAATACTATGAATGTTGGCCATGAGAGAAAAGTTGACTATATTTTGCTACTTGCTCTTGTTTTTGGAAGATCTACTCTCGATGAGCTCATCAAGACGAAGATCATTGATGGTATTAGCCCACCATTTAGGCCAAAGAGTAGAAGAACCAACATCAGAGGCAAGAGGAATAACAAGATCTAGAAGATGTTTAACAGGAGGAATATCATGTGGAGGAATTTTAGGTAGTGCATCATCAAACTCAAAATTTGCATTATCTCTCCCATTAGATGAACTAAATGGAAGTTGGACACCCAAATCAACAGCCTCCAAAGGCTGATCCTCAGAATTATGCATAGATGAGGAAAGCTGAAAAGGTCCTCTTTCTTCATGAAAGACAACATCACGACTGAAGATTAGATTATCAGTGTCTATATCAATTAGTCTATAAGCCTTGTGGTTGTTACTGTACCCTATAAACATAAGTTGTTGACTTTTGGAATCCAACTTGGAGCACTCGGCATTTGGAATCCAAATGTATACTAAAGAGCCAAAAACTTTTAGTTGACTAATCCTAGGTTTGCGACCAGTCCAGTCTTCCTTAGGAGTCTTCCCCTTAACAACTTGTGTGGGAGATCTATTAAGGATATAGACTGCACTGAATACTTCTTCTGCCCAAAATTTCTTAGGAACGCTCCAGTGTTCCATCATTGACCTAGCCATTTCAGTTATATTGTGGTTTCAACATTCAACAATGTCATTCTTCCGAGTAGTGTAAGATGTAGTTAAGTGACGTTTGATGCAGTGTGTATCACAAAAGTTGGAGAAAGCATTAGAACAAAACTCCCCACAGTATCTAACCTAAGAGTGACTATGGGACAACCTGACTCTTTTTCTACTAAGACTTTAAACTTTTGAAATATGGTAAAACCTTTGATTTTTGTCTAAGAAAGTACACCCACATTTTACAACTAAAATCATCAACAAAAAGCAAGAAATGCCTGGAACCAGTATTAGAAGGTGTATTCATTGGACCACATACATTCAACATGAACTAACTACAATACCTTTGAGGCTTGCCATGAATCACCATCCTTGAATGGTGTCTTATGATGCTTCCCAGCCTGATAAGCTTCACAAACTTGGTGATGTTGAGTTTGAGTCTCAGGTAAGCCAAGAACTAGGTCCTCCTAAACAAGCTAAGCAAGATAATGAATGTTCAGGTGGCCATACCGTTGATGTCAGAGACTACTGATGGAGGATGATTTAGCTTCAAAGGCATGCTCAAGAGAATCACCTGTATCCACAAGTTCGTGCAGACCATGATCCTTGTTTTCCTTGTAGGGTAAACGAGTTTAATGCATACGAGAACATTATGTAATATAACAGAACATAGTATATCAGATGATGCAGGGGCATTCTAGGGTTCTCGGTGAATTTGCATGGTGGTGTGTTGTTTTGGTTTTGTGTTACTCGGTTGTAGCTTTAACCGATGATCTCGGTTATTGAAAGGAGCTCGGTCGCTGAAACTTGGTGAAACTTTTGGCGCTCGGTGGAACTTGTGCTCGGCGATGCCTGTGTTGCTCGGTGTTGCTTGGCGTGGTCGGTTGTTTCACTGGTGCTCGGTTGTTTCTCTGACGCTCGGTAGTTCTGATTTACCGACTGGAGTTCTTGGTGATTTGGTTGGCCGACTTGGTGCATTTATTGTTGGTATCTTTTGTTGTATTCTCCTATGTGGATCTTGAGGCCGACATGGAGAATTAAATGTTTGTAAGGCTATTTATGAGCCAACTGTTGTTGCATTTAATATTTGTTTGTAATAGGAGCCGACTTGGCTTAGGAGTTAATTACGTCATCCAACCGACTTGTGGCTGAAGATTAGTATTTAAGGAGTGTTTGGATAGTTGTTTAGGCATGAGATTTAGGAGATAGAAGTGTAGATCTGGATCCTGCGAGATCTTGAAGATCAGATTGTTATTTGATAGTTTGTAATAACAGAGCTAGTGGTTTGCATGCTTGGAGACAAGGAGATTGCTTGGAGGCTTGCGAGCTCAAATTTAGATCTGCCTTAGGGTTTCCATCAATTGCTGATTGTTTTCAGAACTGGACTAGCTGGGGTTGGGGCTTGGATCGTTGTTGATCTTGTAGAACTGTTTGTTGATTGTAATTGGCCATAACTCGGAAGGCCTTACAGCCGGGCATGTTAATGAAAATTCAGTTGAAAACATTGTCTTGTTGTGTTATTCCGCATTGTGGTGTTTGGCTGCTTGTGGGGATTGTCCTTAATTGGATCCTCCTTGTCTTGCCCTGCGTTAGGTGGTATCAGAGCTTGAAGATCTTGAGTGTGTAAACCAGTTGAGGCTGTTTGCACCATGACCTTGTTGGTGACTTATTGCTTGGGTTTTCGAAGATCTTGAAGGATGCCTCCGAGAAGATTGGACCCTAGAGCGATTGCAGATCTCTGTGATGCTGTGGAATCGAAGATTACAGAGAAGGTTAAAGTTGATTTCAGATTTGAGATGGAATTGATGAAGAATGACATGATCGCTGAGGTCATGAGAGCTATTAATGGTGTGTCGAAGAATCTTGGTACTGATGATGGTTATGAGGAAGCTGTTGAAGACTTTAAAGCTGCTGGATCTAGTGGTGATGACCATAGAGATAGATCTAGTGAAGACAGAATTGGTTGGTTACATAGATCTGGAGCTCGGTTAAGTAATAGTTACCGAATGGAAGTTTCTACTGTCTCTGGTACTTTGGGACCCAAGGATTTGATTGATTGGATTGGTGAATTGGAAGACTTCTTTGAGCTTGAAGAAATTGAAGATCCTCTTCGAGTAAGATTGGCACAGACTAAGTTGAAAGGACATGCTGCTCTTTGATGGAAAGAATTACAAAGAGATAGAGAAGATGAAGGTGAAATGAAGATCAATCGGTGGAGGTTGATGGTGACTAAATTGAAAGCTAAGTTCATACCTGCTGACTATGAGCTTGACTTGTTTAAGAAGTTGCAGAATCTGAAGCAGAAAGATTTGATTGTGGAGGACTATACCGAGGAGTTCTATAAGTTGACTATTCGGTCTGGACACAAAGAACTTGGTAAAGAAAAGGTAGCTCGGTATGTGAATGGTTTGAGATTTAATATTCAGGATGAGCTTGGTATGTTGAAGATTGATTCGGTTGAAGATGCTTATTAGTATGCTCTGAAGGTAGAAAATAAGTTGAAAAGGAGACAACATAGTAATCCCCGAGGGAAGGAAAAGATTGATCACTCGGTGAAGGATAAACCGACTGCTGAAGATGAACTAAAACTTGTGGAATTGAAGAAGACAGGTAGAGTTATCTTTAAAGGTACTTGTTATAACTATGGTGAAGAAGGACACCGTTCTTTTGAGTGTACACAGAAGAAGCTTGGTGACCGATGGATTGCTGTGGTAAATGAGAACATTCAGAATGAACCTGAATCTGAGAACTTGCTGGTTTAGAGAACATTGCTCGGTACAAAGGGGGAACCTTGTCAGAAGAGTAACTTGTTCAGGACTCGATGCAAGTCTGGAGGTAAACTCTGTGATGTAATTGTTGACAGTGGTAGTACTGATAACCTTGTTGCTGAGGACATGGTTTAGAAACTTGGTTTGAATAGAATGAAACATCCTCATCCTTATAGGATTGGCTGGTTGCAAGATGTTCATGCTCTAGAAGTGAGGGAGCAGTGCTTTGTTGATTTTCAAATTGGCCAGTATAAGGATCTTGTGTTATGTGATATTGTGGAGTTGAATAGTTGTGATATATTGCTCGGTAGACCTTGGCAATATGATTGTAGAGCTATGTATGATTGTGTCAAGAATGCATTTACTGTTGAGAAGTATGACAGGAAGTTTTCCCTGATGCCTTTGTTGGATACAACACTCGGTAAGAGGAGTCTGAGTATTGGTAGCCGAGTTGAGTTGGTGGATCCTGAGAGGAATGATGATCAGTATGGAGAACAAGTCTGTGTGTTATCAAGGAAAGATTTGAAAAGACAGAGGAAGTTGAAGTGGAAGAGTCTGCAAGCTGAAGAGTTGGAGGACATGTATGTGAAGAACTAGTTCGGGGTTTATGTGCTAAATCCCGGAAGATGTTCTTCCAGCCTATGAGAACATCTTTTCGAACCTGGGGTGTCTGATGTAGGGGCATTCTAGGGTTCTCGGTGAATCTGCATGGTGGTGTGTTGTTTTGGTTTTGTGTTACTCGGTTGCAGCTTTAACTGATGGTCTTGGTTATTGAAAGGAGCTCAGTCGCCGAAGGAACTCGGTGAAGCTTCTGGCACTTGGTGGGACTTGTGCTTGGTGATGCCTGTGTTGCTCGGTGTTGCTTGGCGTGGTCAGTTGTTTCTCTGATGCTCGGTAGTTGTGGTTTACTGACTGGAGTTCTTGGTGATTTGGTTGGCCGACTTGGTGCATTAATTGTTGGTATCTTTTGTTGTATTCTCCTATGTGGATCTTGAGGCCAACATGGAGAATTAAATGTTTGTAAGGCTATTTATGAGCCGACTGTTGTTGCATTTAATATTTGTTTGTAATAGGAGCCGACTTGGCTTAGGAGTTAATTATGTCATCCAGACGACTTGTGGCTGAAGATTAGTATTTAAGGAGTGTTTGGGTAGTTGTTTAGGCATGAGATTTAGGAGATAGAAGTGTAGATCTGGATCCTGCGAGATCTTGAAGATCAGATTGTTATCTGATAGTTTGTAATAGCAGAGCTAGTGGTTTGCATGCTTAGAGACAAGGAGATTGCTTGGAGGCTTGCGAGCTCAAGTTCAGATCTGCCTTAGGGTTTCCATCAGTTGCTGATTGTTTCCAGAATTGGACTAGTTGGGGTTGGGGCTTGGATCTTTGTTGATCTTGTAGAACTGTTTCTTGATTGTAATTGGCCATAACTTGGAAGGCCTTACAACCGGGCATGTTAATGAAAATTCAGTTGAAAACATTGTCTTGTTGTGTTATTCCGCATTGTGGTGTTTGGTCTTATTGTTGGACTGCCCTTAATTGGATCCTCCTTGCCCTGCCCTGCGTCATCAGAGAACTCACAACTTCTTTTGTATTACTTCATCAAATGTTTACAATGTATGACAACAATACTCAATAGCAATATGACAGCACCATCAACCATAATCATGATCATAAACATTCCCGACCACGAGTACATAACATCTATAGAGCTCGAGGGGGTGTGAGGCAAACCATCACAACCATTCCAAGTACCTACCCCTTGGTTTCACTAATTAGTATTAACGACACATTTACTAATAAAATGTTTTGTCGACATCATCCCCCCTAAAAAGAAAGTCGTCTCCTGATGACGCACAATAAAATGGAGATAATGACAAATCCCAACTATACAAAAAGTCAAGACTGAGTAGGGGGTTGAGAAAGAGTCCCTGATGAAGATGGCGCTGGTGGTGGTGTGGGTGAAGCCAACCAAGCTTGCAACTCATACACCTGCTGTGTCCTCAGCCTCAGGTCTCGTTCTACCACCATCTTCCTCTCCATAGCAGTCTTCACCATCAGCATTGCCTCCAATACCTCCTTATCTCTCTTATCCGTGGTCTCCATGGCACTGGCTAGGCAGGTTTCCAACATAGCCCTCTCGGCATGTTCTTCCAACTGTGTTGCCATAGCTGCCTTCTCTGCTTGTGCTACCCCCAACTAAGTCACCAAGTCTGTCCTCTTAGCTGCCCATTGCTTCTTCTTGCGAGCCAAATCCTCCATGTGGTGGGCCAACTCTCCGTCTACTGTCTAGAGTCGAGTGGCCATCTCCTCCTGAGCTGATTTTGCGGCCACCCGTATGGCCTCATGTCCAACAGAATGTGCTCAGTACGCCTGAGAGTGTAGTAGCACTCCCTGAATGCTTGCTTAATCTCTTGGAGTAGACACCAACCCGACTCTTCCCCACTTGCTCTCGGAGGGCCCAATCATTCATCATACCTAGGGTCTCGGTGATTGGCCACCCTCGGGACTCATAACATGCAATGAATGCCTCGGCACAATTGAATCGTACAAATGCCAATAGTTGCTCCAGCTCCTATGAGAAATAAGTGTTGGAAAGCAAAACAAGGTTTATTCCTATGTAGTTTATTCTTGTATGGGTGCATGTTCAGTGGTGCCCAACACTCATTTAAGTACATTGTTCATGATCTAAGTCATTTGTTTTTTCCGAAAACTGACAAAATTGGGTAGCTTTAGCACTCAGACACATCAGAGTTTGGACATGACATTCAGTTAGGTAAATTTAATATCCTTTAATGGGCTGCTGCTCCACATATGAATTGCACCATGATTTGACGTCAGTCTTGCCACATGGTCAATAACGTCATGTGCCTCAAGATTGTAGAGGATCCAATCATCTTCAGTTTGCTGCTGCATCTAAGATTGGGTTGTGATGATAATATCATTTAATATGCTGCCACTCAACATATGAATTACACCATGATTTGATGTCAGTCTTGCCACATGGCCAATAGCATCATGTATCTCAAAGATTGTAGAGTATCCAATCGTCTTGCATTTGCTGCCTCTAATATTGGGTTTGTTGGTTTTGTGACAATTTTGATCACAAGTTAGTGTAACTGTATTGTACTCTTTTTATTGCTTTAAAATTTAGTTTTGGTTTGTCTAGATATTTGTTATGGAGCAAATCAACTATTTGATAGTTTTGTGATTTTGGAAGTGGGTCATTTGTTTGATAGGGAGGATGGTTTGTTAGATCACTCAAACCATTTTATAAGTAGAAGATACATTTGAGGTAGAGGTCATTGTGGTTGGGCATTAGGTAGATTCTTATACCTCATGTATAGGAAGAAAGGTTAGAGGCTGATGTGGAGCGAGGAATGCTCCCATTAGAATGGTCATGTTAGCTGACTGGAGGGAAAGGCATTGACATAGGGCACTAGAGTTGTCAACACAGGCTGATCAGTACTAGGCTAAGTTTCCAGGCATAGTTGAAACACTTTTTTTGCATGATGAGTATTTACACCCAATAGTCACATACATTACTTGTTGAGTTTTTACCAAAAACTCGACCGTAGATAAATATAATGCCTTGGATGCAAAAAAGCTCATTCTAATTTCATCTTGGCTGATTCCTTTTTTCTCATGCAATGGAAGACACCCTCTCAACATTCTACGAGGTCATTTGCAATGATTTTGTGCCAAGGAGTGAGGATTTGTATTTGAGCCAAATGTGAACTCAATTGGAGCTTGTTCAAGGTCATCCACATGAAGAAGAAGAATAAGTTAGCTGGGAAATGCCTCAATGGTCTTGTCTTTGTGCAATATAATCTTAGGTTGTGCACAAGGAAGGTAGAGGAAATATCAGGCAGCCCAATTAATCTGGATGATATAGATCCTTATAATGATTGGACAGCACATGACTAGCCTTCATTGTATACTGAGGATGACATCTATGATTTGTAGAGGCAGGCAATAGAAGAGGAGGGGGGTGGATTTGGGTTCAGATTAAATGACATTAAGGAGGATGACGAGGTTGAGGATGATGAGGAGTCGTTGCCAATGCCATCGGCATCTACATCAAGGATGTCGAGCCACAACCTGTCATGTCAAACGAGGGGATGCAACCGGAGTGGACTTCTAAGACTAGATCCGCTAGTTCTACCTCTCCTTTAGTATTATAAAAATAGTTTGTTATTTTAATTTAGCTTCAAACTATTAGCCATCAACTATACTCAACTTGTTTCTTTATGTTCTCATTTATTAACTCATTGGACGCATCTCCTCATTGAGTTTGCAAAACAATAATGTTTTCTAATGAAAATTAAGCAAATTTTTATGTTACTGAGTTTTTTGCCACATTTTTGCCGAGTCCCATTTTCGGGCCTTGCTGAGTGCAAGCTTTTCAACTATGTTATTGGGTACACCCATAATCAAGTATGGGTTTGCTCAGGGGCACGCTTGGGTACGCCCAAGGTATGCACTCTAGTGTTTGGGTACACCCAGGGTATGCATCCGGGTGCTTGGATACGCCCATGGTTTGTATGGGGCGTATCCAAGGTACCCAAAGGTGCAGAGCACCAAAAGGTAACAAAAAAATACATTTTTGACTTTTTTGGCATCACAAAACCCTAAAATGTCCCTACAAGTGTCATTTCGCCCAATACAAAGATCATTTTGCTCTCTTCACTCTCTCTTTTTGCATTTTCCCTATTTTTTTTCCGGGTGCATAGCCCTTGAAACCCCACTTTTGGACCACATGGGATCAAAAGGTTCCCTTGCACCCCTTCTATCGTTGGGTTTTTCTCACATTTAACAATCTGTGCAGCTTATTATTGCTGCCCCACAAATCCATTCTGGTCTCTGTTCCCAAACCCCCACTAGTTATTGGGATTTCTTGTCATATAAGAAATTTGATTACAATGAGGGGTTCTAGGAGTGGAGACCAGAATCAAGAACATACACATTTAAAATTATTACTATTAAATTCCAATTGATAAAGATAAATATTAAATATTTATCTATCAATTTACATTTAATATTTACTTTTATCACTACATTTTGTCATTCAGTAATGATCCATGATGAAGTATCATACTATCAAATGTATTTAGCTTTACAATTCTGCATATTTCTTTAAATTTTTTGTGTGCACACACACACGTATGCACATACCCGAATGTACCGTATCCAAGGGGAAACATTGCTGTACTGCCATACCAATATCCATGCCCATTCCCGTACTTGTACCAATGTAGGTACTAGGGTACAGTTGCTTAGTTGATAGTTTGCAATAATTTTTGATATAGATACATACTGTAATTGCTCATGTTCAATTGATCTTTATCACCCCCTTAGATTGGGGGGGGGGGGTGATTGTTGGGTCTACGATCCAAAGTATGATTGATGTATATCTTAAATTAGTTTTATAATTATAACAAAGGGTGGTTGTAACCAGGAAATTGGAGGCTTGTCAATGGGTAGTTGCCAGTAAAATGCATTTAATGCTAAAAGTCTGTAATCAAATAAAATGGCATTTAATAAATGTTTCTGTTTTACCATTTAACTCTAATCGTGCCTGCAATCTGTGTTCTTATCTAGGACCCGAGGACATTTTTGAGAGTTCCATGCAATTTGCATGTTGGACAAAAATTTCTTATATTTTCTTCTTACATCATGGTCATTGCTTTTTATTACTCAAATGCATAAGTTAAAATCTGGTTGAGTCAATTATGATGTGTTACATTTTTGTTGCATTGCCTGGCTGGTATGCATTGTTTGTAATAAATATGCTTTTCCAAAGTACAGGTTTATATAGTAGTGATGATGTGAAGATGTTTTTATTAATGTGATCAAGTTGAGTTGATAAGATGTCAGTATTTTGCTAGTAGAAATGGTATAGCATTTCCAAGTTTAAGCTCTTAAATGTAATGTAAAGCTCCAGAATTTCACAATTCTTGATGATAGCTATAAGCTTTTTCTAATCTTTAAAGTCTTCTGTTACTCTAAAATACAGGCAGCATGTATACCTCTGGCATTAACTGGGCGTGATATATGTGGCAGTGCAATTACAGGGTCTGGAAAGGTTAGTTGGGTCCTGTTTTGTTTAGTGTTATTGTTTTTGTTCCATAACATATCTAGCTATTCTTCTTGTATTTGTGATGGTTTTCTCTTTCTTTTTGTTGAATGATAGTTGATCAATTCCTATGTTTCCAATCACAGACAGCTGCATTTGGCTTACCAGTGTTGGAGAGATTACTTTTTCGTCCGAAGCGCATTCCAGCCATAAGAGTTCTTATTCTTACTCCGACAAGAGAATTGGCTGTTCAGTATGTCATTCTGTTTGTAGAGTATTTCACGTATTATTTTGCTTGGCGAGTTACATTATACCAAAAATGAAAAATAGCGCTCAATCTCAAAGTTATAATTTAAGAAACTGGAATATTTGCAATTGAATCTAATATCAGACCATAGGGTAGTTAATGGTTTTGTTGCCAATCACAATGTCAAATATATTGCAAAAATTGAAACATACAGATAATCCAACCAAGAACATGAGAAAACTTGTAGGAGAGAAAATACTTCTTAGTTATTTTATGTATAATGAAAGAGCAATGGCCACTTTATTAAAAAAACAACATAAAACTTTACACTGGGGCGACTTAGTGTTTTAACTCTAAAATGATTTATGTGAACTTTAAATCATTTTTAATTGGAGTGAAGTTAGAGTGATTTTAATACTAAGCCCATCACTAAGGCTAGTGTGATCATTATAACTCTATGTTACAAACTCTAACATTCTCTCTTAATGGTCATTCTAGATAATACACCAAGTCAATCTTGCAATGTAACAAATTTATTTGGGTCAATAAAATTGGTGAGAATGTCTGCAGTCTGATTTTGGGTTGAGTGATATTGCAGCTCAATTTATCTGTCTTCTACAATTTGTTGAAGGAAGTGGCAATATACATCAACATATTTTGTTCACTCGCCAGAGATGGGATTCTTTGCCAGCTTGAGAACTCACTAGTTGTTATAGAAAAATAGAGTTGACTCTTTCTGATGAATCTTAAAATCTTGAATCACTTTAGCTTCTGCTCTGTACTTAGTTTTTGTATTTGAAAGAGAAACATGACCTTTCATGCTGATCCAAGAAATAACCTGTCTGGAGGCTGAACACACCCTGTTTGAATAGCCACATAACCTAAATTCCTCGCTTCTTTCTTCCATATATAATGCTAAATTCTGATGTTCCTTTTACATATCATAGCATTCTTGTTGCTTCCATCCAGTGTTCAGAGCATCACAAACTGAGAGTTGTTGGGTTTTAGTGGCAGTGAGATGTATCAAGATTACCAGTAGTTTCTTGTAGACTGATTTGTTAACTGCCTTCAAATTAGTCTTGGGTAAAGCTTTCATATTGGACAAATTTGGTACTCGTTTAAGTTTGGGTTTGGGATTGGTGGGTCCATCTCAATCACAATAGGAAATCCAAGCTCTAGAACAATACGCCGCAGGCAGAAAATCCATCTCCAATTCAATTGCTATGGTTAGTAACAGTGAGAGCTCACCCCTTATCATAAACAACAGCATTCAGGAAACCACTTCTTTGTTGACATCTGTCAACAGCTGGACACCACTTACTCGATTGGTTCAGAGCTTAGAGAAATTCAAAGTGGAAACTATGGGGCTTTAGATTAGTGCACAATGGCTTCAATCCCTTGGTTGTTTATTGGCACTGAATCACCAGTCATGTTTTCATAAGTTTGGAAATTTGTCATCCAACATTGATGCTTACAATCTGTTGGATCCTGAAACCGCTAGTCCACAATTCTACATTACCATTTCATTTCAAGGCCAAGGACTCTTTCTTCAGGAAAAAATACGGGTTCATCAATAATTTGAGGAGGCTTGAAGGCTATTTAATGAGTGGATAAACTCTCTTACACTGTTAGCTCAGCTTAAACTTGGTGGGTATTTATAGAGGTATCTTGATTCTTGAATAGGATCAAAGGTGTTGAAAGGTACAAAATTTGCAGTTGTATGCAAAGTAAATTCAACCCCAAATATTCAAACTCGAAATTGCTTGCTTGAATTAATGGATTTAACAGGTACATATAGTAATTTGCAAGAGCTTCAAACTGAAGCTAAAGTCTTCTAAAAATATAAGACAAATAAAAATAAATAAAACACTGAAATTACCATTAATAGAAGATTCTACGAAGCTAGCTAAAAATAGCAAAAAATACTAGCATAATATAAGAATCTAAAATATTCTAATGCCCTCCCTTAATGGTTATTCTATCAACTACACCAAGTTGCCCCCTAAACTTGACCGGTCTGGGATATAAACTACAACACTTGGGGCTCAGAACTCCGGTCTGTGTTCCTCAGATTTCTTTCTAACAACGACCACTATTAGTAATAGTTCCAAAATCCTATAGTCTGCTAACTGTATTGGATGCAAATGTTATTTAAATTTGGGATTTGTGTTTGGAATGAGAATTTTCAATGTTGATATGATGGTAGCCTAAAATCAAAACTAATTGATTAAGAAGAGTTTAATGGCATTACAAGAGATGAGAACGAGTTAAATGGCAGACCGAATTTTTTTGATCCTTCCAGGTTGCCATCTTTAATGTGAAAAAGTGATAAATGATTAGACTTAGCATGATTACAAAGGAAACCGCAGTTAGATTTTATGAGAAGTCATAGGGAAAATGGTAGGGTGTCTTAGTTTTTTCATTTGCACTGTTTGGTAGGTTATGTTAAATGTACGATGTCACAAAGTGATGGGAATACAACATGTGAACATTGTCAGTAGAGTGTATGCAATAATTCTCAGCAATATGTGCACTAGTTCCTTCAATATTCTGGCCATGAGATTCAAATAAAGTGCACAAGCTGAGATTCATGCATGTTTGTTTATGTTATGCTATCAGGGCTCAAATCAGTACCCTTTATAACAATGCCAATTAGTTTATGAATAAATGATGTAGGCACACTGGAAAGCAATTAAGAAACTTAAAGGAAAATTCTACTTTTTAAAATCATTTTCTGAACCAAGAAATCATTTTTTGAAGATACCAGCTAGATAATTTTTGAGTATTAAAATTCAGAACTTTATTTTGTTTGGAGTTTGGACACCTCAATTTGGTATTTTTTGAATTGATAACATAACCTACAAACAGCTGTTATCTAGAGCTTTCAAAAATATTGGCCTTTCATATTACTATGCTAAGGGATTTAGAAGAAGTTTATATTACAACATATGGTAATTTAATAAATAGGAATTGTTGTCAAGGAATTACTAGGATAAATAATAAAAGTATATTCTCTTGAAGGTCAACTTTTTATAATTGAGTTTGCCTTGCTTATTGGTGCACAGCATACACACAACATTTGTTCATCTAGCAAACTCAAGACATCGACTTGGATTTGAGTATAATATATTTCTGCGTATTTTTCTTTTCCCCTAAGAAACATTGCCATAAAAGATGTTATAAAAGCAGTTTGATGTTTTAGCTGTTGAATTCTGTAACCAGAATGGGGAAACGTTTCTCTTAATCCAAACATGGAATCTATTTGTAAGATGCAAGTATATGAAATATTATTCTAATAACAAAATATGCAAAGTTTAATCTATGAAAGCTAATTGTGATTGATATTAGAATATTTGTTTGAATTTTATTGTAGTGAGTGACAATGTTTGTATGATTAAATTTTACTCAACTGTTTGTTATATTTAGTATTTATCATTACGTGGTTCAAGATTGTAAAAAACTACAATTGCTGTCATGCGTTTGCATGCAATCAGTAATTCTTGTTAAACGATGTTTTATTCATCTTTTATTAACGAGGAGGGTCTTGATCAGACTTTCTGTTGGAAGATAAATTGAATGCCCGTTGAGGAGTACCTGCTTTTAGAGGTTTGGCTTTCATCAATCCAGACTAGTGGTCATGCTTTTCTTATCCATTCACAGATGGAATAGCTGAAAATATTAATGAATTTGTTTACAAAGATGAATAATTAGACAATTAGGTTTCATTTGATGCTGTGAAAGTGAAATGACATTGGGCTGTAATAATTTAAATAAATTTAGATTAAATGTTATTAATATTTAAGAATAATTTTCTCAGCATGCTTCTGACTAAGGCTGGGGTCCCATGGAAGGGAGCTTCCTAAAAAATAGAGCTGAAGCTGCTGATATTTTTTAGGAAAATTTTAAAGCTGGTGGTCCCATGAATTTTGTAGTGCAGTTCAGCTTAAAAGTTTAAACTTCAATATTTAAGGAAGCTGGTGGTCTCATGAATACAATACTTTTGCCTTCCATACTTTGTGCTTGAAAAGAAGTGAAAAAATTATTTTCCCGCCAAAATTATTTTTTAAGAAAAATCTGAAATTAAATGTTTGACAAATGGCAAAAGCATTACTTAGCCAGTGAGTCTATTTCTAACTCCACCCTATTTTCACTTGCTTAAATATGCAACGCTATAAAGTAGGGGCTCCTATTTTGAAGGAGAAGATTCCAAATAATGCCATAGCTGGAAAAAAAATTGTTCATGGGACCTCTTCCTAAAAAGTAGAAGCCCAAACTTCCCCATGGGACCCCACCCTAAGTACATGACCGTAGTCCATACTTTTGTGTTTTGTTGATGGACTTAATTCATCTTGATATTATGTTAATATTTTTGTTAGACTGTAAATCTTTGTGCTTGTCGTTTGTTCCTGAGATTATCGTTAAAATCTTTATATTATTTCTTTGTTGATTGCCAGTAATTGGGTTCTGCTTCTTTGATATTGACAGGGTTCACAGTATGCTAGAGAAGCTTGCACAGTTCACTGACATTCGATGTTGCCTTGTTGTTGGGGGTCTCTCAGCTAATGTATAACATAAATATAGTCAACTTCTTTCTTCTCTATTTTATTTGTGCATGCTAATTGTAGAGCTTCTGAAATATGTTGCATTAATTATGTTGGATACCAATTTGAAAGTGAATTTACTGATGCTGTTTGACTAGATTTATGGTGCAATATAACTAAATATGTTGTAAAACATTCTCTATTCGGTATTTCTGTTTCAAGATTCAGCTATGTTATGTTGCATATACATCTACTTCAACTTTCTGGTTAGATATATGCTTTATGGCTGTAGCAGTTAATGACCCCCCACTTCCTCACTTCTAGAGCACAAGTTTGGAAATATCACTTTAAAAAACCATTATTGTGCTGTTGCTAATTTATCTGGCACTTCCTATAGAGACTTATTTTGCTGATGATAATTTGTTTATTTATACTAGCTGAAACATTTTTTCTTTATTCCTATTTTGTTTTACAATATCAGCTTATAATTTAGTCAAAATTATTGCTGCAAGAATATCAGTGGACCACAAAGATATTAATTTCTTTCTATGCTCTACGAGTTGCCTTATTTCAGGTGCAGGAAGCAGCATTAAGGTCACGGCCTGATATTGTTGTAGCTACTCCTGGGCGAATTATAGATCATCTATATAATTCACAGTCTGTGGGATTGGAAGAACTTGCAGTCTTAATTCTTGATGAGGCAGATCGTCTTCTTGAGCTTGGATTTAGCAATGAAGTTCAAGAGCTGGTAATGTGCTAAATAATATGTTGCAACTGAAATGGCACTGCTTGTTATAATTTAATCATTCATATATTTTAGATCAACACTCTAGGTGCATGTAATGTGAATTCACATTTTTTCTAAATGCTTAATTGTATTAGCCAGAATTAGTAATTTTATCAATATACCTTGGTGATTATGACTTATAATTTTACAACCATAATTGCTCATTAATTTGTTGTGTGGAAATTTAGCAGAGGCTGAGTAGATCTGATAGTTTATCTTACATATTATTGTTTTGCAAATTGCTAATAATAGGGGCTTGAGTGATGGGGTTATTAGCTATGTTGTAGGCTTTGTCCCCAGAGATCCCTGCACCCAGACTGAACAGGTCCAGACCCAGGATTAGGTTGCCTGGTTCTCTGTATGGCCTGGATATGTAACAGATGTACCCTGAGCAAACTCCAGGCAAAAACAAGTAAAATTAAATAACCACTTTTAAAAGAATTCAAACGTAATGTTCTGATTGAAAAGCTCTCTTTTAAATATTTATGATATGCAATTGCGTATTCATTAAACCAGTGATCCAGCAACACATAAAACTGTTATCATCTCTCCTTAAGATCCCTAATTTCTCTTTCATGTGGTTTTCTGTTGGGGTGAGTTATAAGGATCCCCATATACAAATTTGTGGGGCTGGAACATGAGCCATTGGGAGCTGCTTCCATCTGGTTTTGGATATACCTATGGGGAAGGGAGGCACAGTTAGGATGAATTGCTTAAACTTTTTATCTATGTTACTATTCTTGGTACTCGTTTGGGGTTGTGTTCACGTGTTATATTTGCTGATTCAGACAATTTCTTTTTGAAGTTGGGCTCATTTTGGGTTCTTGTATACAAAAATATGTACATGTATATATGTGCGTGTGTGTATCTATCTATCTATCTATCTGTGTCTGTGTGTGTGTTTAGAAAAGCATGATTGATAATTGAAATTGTCATTGCTGCTATCTAGTAGCAACACAGCTATTCGCTTTGTTGCAACTCCACATGCAGAGGAAAAAACTAGTCTTTACTAATTCGTAGATCTAGCCAGACTGGACCTAAATATTTGGTATTCAATAGTGTTATATTGTTGATAGAAGCATCTTTATAGTGGACGGAAGGATATGGACAATGAGGAGAGGTTGCTCCTTGTATTCAACAGTTTATGCTGAGTGTTCATAAATAAATATGTTGTTAGCTGAAGTATTAATTATGTAAGTATTAGTCAGCTTATGTCATGTTGTTATTTGTTCCTTATGGGTAGTTGGTTTGGCAGTTCCTAGTGGTTGGTAACACATTACAAAATTAATTAATAAATTTATAAAATTACATAATCAGACTAATACATACATAATAAATAATTTGACTAATACTTACATAATTAATACTTATGCTAACAACATATTTATTTATGAACACTCGGCATAAACTGCGGACTACACTCCTACATGAGAACCTTGCCACAGAGCATGCTAGAAGTTCCATGGACACCATGTCTTCCTTGGAAGGTTTTGGAAGAAAGCTTAATGATCGAGACATAAAAAAAATAAATTTAAAAAGAATTGATTATTATAAACTAAAATATAGTAAACAACCTTAGGCTCACTGTTGCATAAAAAATCTGACAAAATTTGTCAAGGGTTTGGTTTGTCGAGGATGAACCCATATGCCAAACTGTGATCCCTGGCTGCACATCCACCCACATCCAACTAGGATCCTAATGAGAAACAAAGTCATGAATTATTAGGAACGAACTGGTAACATACCTTTTTATTAGTTGTATTATATGTGGTACATGAAGCATATAAATATATTGTAATATATCATCTTGAATCCTTGATAATTGATCTATACTTTTTATCCACAATTTATATTATATATTTAACATTAATTAATTATTTTATAAAATTATAGATATTAAGTAATTTATTAAATATATTTAATTTTAAATTATAAATGATTTATTTATTGTAAACTTGTTTTGTATTTTTTAATCAATGTCAGTTTTGTATTTATAAATTAAATTACACACGTGTGTGTGTGTGTTTATATATTAATATAATATTAGTAATATAACATATATATGTATGTATGTATGTAATTGATGGATGAAAGTGGCCTAGTAAGCCATACTCATTTTATAAGTTGCTAGTAAAAACAGAGTTTTGGGCTGCTCCAAAAAGGAGGGCCATGAGCAAAATGCCCAGGGAAATTATAACAAAAACTCCAAAGGCAGTCAATAATGACAAAGAATATACTGAAATAACTACACAAATTGTTGTAGTTTATATGCATTTTCCGATACCACAAGGTTTAGACATTTGTTCCATGAAAGATAACACCCTTGTAGTTGTGTTGGCCTCTTAAATCCTTGCAATCTATCAACCTCAACGCTGTCCCCATTGTTGTATGAAGAACTGTCTTCCAGTGCAAAGTACGAATTGGCCCCATTCTACAACATTTCAGCAGTGGTGAACTTTAGAAATGCTATCCCCCTTTTTGCCTAATGAATACATGGGCCATCATTGACAACCAAAGAAATAATGATAAATTGGACCAAGGAAGGAGAAGCAACAAAGGCCATGAAAGAAGGCTACATCCCATTCCTTGATTGGAACCTTGAGCTCCAAACAACTAAGTTGCTGGTTCGGGTTCGGGTTCAAAGAACCGGTTCACCAGTATGGCAAGATCTTGAAATGGGGTTTGGGTTCGTTAGTATAAAAACATGTAAAAATTACACACACACACATGTATGCATCCTAGAAGCATGAATTAAGATTAGAATGTCACATAGTATCATAAAAACAACAAAAACACCATAAACTTGTAATCATAGCATCATATCAACATCAAAATATTAAAAATTTAAAATAATAATATTGAGTTCAAGTATCATTGATTTGACTTTCAAGTTTCAACAATTGAAACTTTATACTAAGTTTCAATCATGTAATGGATTATTTAAATATTCATCTTCTTCTTCATCAAAGGCTTTAGTAAATTCACAAACAGTGCCAATGCCAATGGGATCAGCTGCACCAATAACATTCTCGCTTTCCAAATCCTCAAATGCTTATTACTTTTTCACTGTACAGAGAGCCTGTTTGTTTGTAATTAACATCCTACTTGAAAAATGTTAAAAAAGTAGCTTGCAACTCCCTTCACCTATTAAAGATATTGTTTAGCTTTTAAAATATGATTTATCACTATAGAGAGCTTAAAATTAATCGGACAGGGGTCATCATCAGCAATTGGATATAAAAATTTCACTGGAAGAAACCTTCCCGCACTAAATTATAGAATGTTTCTCAGTGGAAATGTCCCTGGTTTGCACATGGTCCGCCTGGGTCTGCCCTGGTTTGACCTGGGTTCGGCCTGGATGAACCAGCCTGCCTGGGTTCGAACCCTGTCTGAACCCACAGGTGAACTGGACCTGAACCAGGAACCGGTTCAAACCCTGTCCAAACCATGGTCCAGGCAGGCGAACCAGACTTCATAGAGGACAAGGTCTAGACACAATTATCATCATGGCTGAAGAAGTGCCATAGATATCATTCTCACCACTTTATAGGTTCCCTTGCCTCTAAGAAAACCCCAACACACATTGATGCAATATCAATATTGACATGGCAGTGATTATTAACTCAGAGAATCAATTCTCCTAGGACCATACGGATTCCATGCACCATTACCATATTTTTATACTTGAATATATTGTGATGTCTCCATCAAATTCTGATATTTTTGCCTTAATTTGCATGAGAGATTGCAGTTCAGGGAAGATAAGGAAAACATTTTACAACACCATAAATATCGAGATATATTTGTAATAAGCAGGGAAAACTGTATGCTCATTGATATATTTAAAAATCAAACCTTAGAAACTGTTTCCATCTTATTTCTCAAATAGGAGAAGCAAGTGTCGCCGATGATAAATAAGATCTGATTCATATCATTGATTAGTCGTGCTGAACATTTGCACCTACTAGGAGTCTCTTACCTGATGCGGGTTTTGGAGTTTTGGAAATAAAGAAGCGATCTTATATTGAGACATCAATATATAGAATTTGCCATGTTAAAGGAAGGTGGAATCTAATGAAGAAAGTCAGCGATACAAGCAACTATCATCAAATCAAGTAAAAGAAGATAAACATTCAAATGTCATGGTAAGTCATCCATGATTTGATGTTGGCATCTGGTATACTAGTGAACAGAAACATGTAAGTATTGATTCAAGTGAATTAAACATAATATCTTCTTTTTGGCTGCCAAGGTATCTATAAAAAAAATGCTAACCAATCCTTGATTAGTATGTAACTAAAGATGTGATCAGCATATCTAAGTCAAGAGTTGCGATTTTTATAATATGTCAAAGGGCCCATTCATCATGGCATGTGACTCTTCATATGTGAAGAGATTTCTCATTCATAAGGAGATATAAATAAAGGATTCAAGGGGAGAGTAAAGCATCATCAAATCATTCTTATTTATTTCTTTATCCATATTGGATCGCGCTCTTAGAGCAATTGCCTTATTGGCATAAATTGGTGGCCCTTATTCCAAGCTTGCTATCAGGAACAGCCCTTACATTGCACACTTATAGAGCCAAATCAGAAACAGCAATTATCTTATTGCTACAAGCGATATTGGAGACATTTGCATACTTATAAAGTATAGATCAGAAACAGCAAGATATATCATTGCTATAAGCAATAGAAGCAGACTTTAGCATATTCCTTAGTGCCAAATTTAGACAGCTGTCAGGAACATAGAGAAGATTTGTAGTATATCTCATATCGATATATCAGAAACAGATACTAGCAGTTGGAAGGAGACTTGTTGCATGATTCATATTGTTATATCAGGAATAGTAGAAGTACAGATCAGAATATAGCAGAGATCATCCTTGCATAAATCTTATCAATATATCAGTGTTAACAGTGATACTCTATCCTATTTTGCAAGATATTCATTGATAAGTGATATATCATATAGCATCATATTATAAGTGATATAAATTGTAAATCATAATATAGCATTCTTACATTAAGTGGTATCAATTATCATGAATATAAGTTTCATAAAGGATATTTTTAGTCTTGCAATTGATCTTGTGAGTTAATAATCCCTAATTCCTAAGAATTAACATAAGGGGACATGACATGAATAGTCATCCTACCTTATCAGTTCTATGATTGAGACATCTTAAAATTTGATTCAAGCAATCTATTGATTTGATTTGCATTTTCAATAGATGTTTATTTCTAGCTCAAGAATGTCTCAATATGAATTATGTTTATAATTGATTTTTGACTTGCTTGTAGGATGTCAATCAAAGCAAAAAGGTATCTTGAAACCCTACTTGCTTTGAATAAAAGATTGTAATCTAGGGCAAAATTTGAGTATTCATAATTTGGGGACATTACAACATTTGCCTTCTCCTGTTTTGCAGCTTTAGAAAGGATGCCTCCTAGTAGAGACACTTTTAAGGGTGGGTGGTAGAAGTTGGAGGCAACCTATTAACCTAAGTCATAGGGTTCAACGAACTTCAAACATGAAGTTCAAAATTTGTTGAATATTTAATGGACAAAAAAAATTGTTCAAATTCGCTAATGAATTCGCATTCAAAAACCGTGTTGATTTTCCTTAAATTTTTATTTTTGTTGGGCGCTTTTAACCTAGATTTAATTCTAAATGAAAATGCAGCTTTCGGCTAGGGCAGTGATTTGATCCACAGGTGCAATGCATGCATGCGTTCATAGGGTAGTTTTACTGTTATCTGTGCAAAGTGCTGCAACTAAGTGAGTTTAAGTATTAGTTTTAGTTTTTTTAGGTTCTATCATTTTGTTCTCTGATATTTGATGAAAATTTAAAACGTTTTTGCTATAGATTATTTTTAATTCTATAAAATTTTTAAAATTTGTTTTTTAAAATTAAATATTTACTTAGATGTTAATAACAAAATTCAAATATTAATTTTCTTTAAATTAAATTTTGATAAAAAATTAATAGTAAATTATAATAAATTCAAATTTAAAATCTTTCCTCTTTGGAAAATAATAGTTAAACTAATTTCATAAATTATTGGATATATTACTTTATTTTAAAAAAAATTTAGTTAATTTAAGGCGAATTTATTGTCGATTTTTTTTTTGAATTTTTTATCCTTGTCAAACTTCATCCGAATTTTATTGTTGCCGAACTCAAACTCGAAGTTGAACCTTGTGACTTAGCTATTAAGCATGGGAAGAGTGCCTTTAGATGTAGATGTTCACTTCACCACAATGTCAAAAAAGCTTCTTTTGGTAGACCATCTTGGTGGGCAGGGGCTGGGTCTCGACATTATGTCATTCCTGCCAAATCCTCTCAAGAGTCAAATTAACTCCATGCTCCTACGGACACCAAGGCTTTCCCCCCTTCTGGTTCTCGCCCCTTATATCCATGTGTTATTTTCTCTTGATGGTTCCACAATGGATTCCTAATCTTTGTTGACACCACCCGGTTTGATGGATTCCATTCCATTGAGCTCTGTTGTGTTGATGGAAAACTCAGTGGTGACATGCAATGAAGATGGTCTAGATGCTATTGAAGGTCATTCAAAAGATCATGGGTGGACAGAAGTAAAGAGGAGGAAACAAAATGCTCAACATTAAATGATCTTGAGGTACCTCAAGAAAGGGACAATTGTGAAGTCTTAATTGTTTTAGTTTAGTCATATGGATTGATAGACAATTTTCTAGTTGGCAGCAAGCATTTTTGCTTGCCTGTGTTTTAGTAGAAGGCAACAACCTTTTAGATTTGGCCCAGATTGCCCTTTCATTGTGATGCATCCCTATTAGAGGGTTGATGCATTTCGTGCTTTTTATTATTTTTTATATGGGAGTGGACCCCATGTCGACAACCTCTCAAGGATAAAAAAAATTAACTGATATGAATTTGCAACTCTTTTAAAAAATATAAAAACAAATGTACTATAATAAATTAAAAAATATTAAAATATAAATGAATTATTTTCTGTGCTCCACGGGTATGCGTCCCTTGGACTTCTAGACCCTCTCTCGTCCCTGGTATGGTACAGGGATGAATTTTTCATTTTTGCCATCCCCAATGGCATTTCAAAATGGGAAAATTGGGTACCGCCCCTGAAATGCTTCTTTGAGTACGGCTAGAAGTTCTTGGGACGACTAGAAGTCCCCTACCTGTCCCGAGGACTTCTGGCCATCCCTTATAGCCCAAACCATTTTTGGACTGCCAGTGTTAAAAACTAAGGCATGTTTAAATTTGGAAAAAAGGCTGGCTGGCCCACAGGGACAGCCAAACCACATTTAACAATACCAAAACCTAATCTAAGCATAAAATAACCAGAAAGAAGAAAAATAAAGTCATTTTCACATTCGCAAAGGAGAAGAGCAGCAAGAGAAGGAGCAGCTGGTCAAAGAGTGAACAACAGTTGAAAGGGGAGGTTAGGGGATCAAATTTACTTGATTTAGACACTTAGACCTACCATCTACTGATTATGGACAGTTTTATACTTTTGCAGTCTTCTATGATTACTATTTAGTAGTTTAGTTATCGTATTTACATTTTAATATTTATTGTCATTTCATGGTTGAAATTTGGAGCCTTTGGGCATTTTTGCTATATGTATGTACTATGTCATATATTGACAATGAAAGCATTTGAATTTTGTTTTTGCAGCTTGCTTTTCAATTCAAATGTGAAATCTATTCAAGTCTAATGCTATGTATTAAGCTTCTAAAATGTCTGAGATGAATGCTTTATCAATGTTATGATATACATATTTGAAATCACTCTCTCTCTCTCTCTCTCTCTCTTTATATATATATATATATATAAATTCCCCTATTTTTTTAATAGCTGTCCCCTAAAAATTGGCCCTAAACCGTACTTGTACTAGATACACGTCCCCGTCCCCGAAACTCCGTGGAACATAGATTATTTTTTAATTTAAATAATAAAAATTTAAAAATTAAAATGTGTTAATAATAAAAAAATTAAATAAAAATTCTAAAATATTAAATTTCAATATAATAAAAAAAAGATAAAACCATAAATTTTACATATTAACATATTAATTTAATTGGAAAAATAAAAAATCCAAAAATTTCTCTGGAGTCGCATCTTCCACACAGCACAATGCAGCATTGTGCGTCTCTGAAACAGAACTCAACAATAAATGAGCAAACCCTCATGTCCAATAATGTGTGCCTCCAATATGAGCTTAGTTACATAACTTTCAAAATTGGAACACATTTCTTTGAGTTCTATCAATTCTGTCAATAAAGCCTCTTCGACCAACCAACATGACTGCACTAAGGAGTGTAAGACTGACGATGCTAATTAAATGAGTGCCCATGATGTCTGCAACTGTGGGCAGAAGACTGTTAACACTAAGGACCCAGTTTTCAAGTACTCAATGTTTGCAGGATGAAGACTTGCGGAACAAATTGGAATAAGAATGAAGCGTGGAAGAAAAAATCTGGAGAAACCTAATCAAAATCATGTTTTAAAAATATATTACACCAAAAAACCCTAAGCCTTTTTCCATATAAATTTTAGAGCGAACCAAAGTGACTTTTTTTCCGTTTTTTTAAAGATTACTAGATTTCAATCTTTTGATGTGAAATTTGGGGAACCCTATGACATAGGGTTTGCCAAATTTCAATCTTTTTACTAAACCTGTGCAAATGCATACTGGTAAACCTGAACCCAAATTTGTGCCTGTATTAGCTACTTAGATTTATATTTTTTTCATATTTCTTTTGGGAACCTGTTAAATTAGTCAGTGAGCCAGAGATAGAGCTATCTATGTTGGATTTGATGTCATGCATATCTCTATTATCTGGGGATTTCATTAAGCCAATGATGAAGTTTATATGATAAAGAGTGAACACGATTTGGGTATAGCATTTTGATTTGATTTGATATATGTGTGTGTGTGTGCAATCTTTGGATAATTGATGAGAGTTGAAATGGGACCTGCAGAGGAAGATGGTAAAGGTTAAATTCAGTTCTGATATGTTGATCCAATAGATATTTGTTCTTGGTGGGGATATTCAGTTGATCTAATAGATATTCAGTTCTAGGATGAGAAAAAGTGGGAACATGGGGAAGTTTCTAGCTAAGTTACTGAATTGCAATCTGGTTCAGCCATGGGCAAATGTTTAGGGTACATTGTTTCAACAAATTTTATACTACTGGCCAACATAGAATCTCTATCATTGAACACAAACAATGAACTAAGACATCTTCTGGCATTATTTGTTTCCTTATATTTATTTAATGATCTAAGACATTGAAGCTTCTTCCACATCTACGATGTATTCCAGATTTTAGGTAGAAATAAGATTATTAAATAGAAAAGCATTAAATTATCAAGGAAAGTATATTCTAGTTGATCAACATGCATCTTATTACTTGAAGTTGATCGTAAAATATGTTGCAGGCAGTAGGATTGGTATGGCTGATATTTGGAGATAAGAAAAAAAATTGATGGGGAGAAATCACAGTAAAAGACGGAAATTCCCCAAAATACATAAATTTTGATAGTGAGATGTAGCATTCAAATCGGGGAATTCTTGAGTATTTGAAATTTGAAATTTGCAGCAAAGAGGGTTCTTCAATGAGGAAAGAGTTAAAATACTCAAATTTTGACAGTGAACTCTACACTTGGACAATTGAAACTGGTTAAATTGGCAATCAACATTCAAATTGTAAGAGTACTTGTATAATCTTAAATTTTAATGTGGAAGCAACCTTTAAATTACAAGGAGATATTTTTTAATATCTTTTAAAACTTTACTGTAAACACAATGAATCCACCTTTGTGGTCACCTATCAACTTTCTCAACTTCATGGTCGCTAATGTAAGTTCAATAGTTAATAAATATACTCCCATACAAAGAGGGGAATTGTACCCATACTTATTTGATCTGCAGGTTTATGTGAGATGGATAGAGATGTCTTGAATGTATGAAACTCTTCTATTTAACTAAGTAGATTTTGTTGTTTTCTATTGGTTCAGCCAATAAATTTGCACATTTGCAAGTGTGTGAGATTGCAGTTGTATTTGTGTGCTTGCGTGTGTGCATTGGTTAATTTACACATGCATGTTTTAATTTGTTCATGTGTGTGCATGGGTTAATGCACACGTGTGTGTTCATGTTTTTGTTCAGGCACACATGCATCAGAGAGTGTGTGCAAAATTTAGCAAGAAATAAGATTGTTAGATAACAAAGCATTAAATTATCAAGGAAAATAGATTCTAGCTGAAGAAACATGCATCTTATTACTTGAAATTTGAAAGTAAATTATGTTGCAGGTAGCATGACTGAAATGAGTAAAATGACAATGTTATTTAGAGAAGGAAAAGCTGGGATATTAAAAAATTGATGGTGAAAAATCACAATGGAAGGTGGAAACTCCCAAAAATACATAAATTTTAAATTGATAGTGAAAGGTAACATTCAAATTGGGGAAATCCTGGCTATTTGAAATTCATCATTCATACCAATAATGATGGCACAAAAGAATATTCCAATGGATATGCTGATTTTTTGTGTAGCAATTGTGACTTTGTCAAATCATATCATATGATGATTTTACGACTGTATGAAACTGTATACATACATACGGTTATACTGAATATTTTGCTTGACATTTTGCAAACACAAAAAATCCTCAAAATCTTTCCGATGCCAAACCCTATAGATTTATTATTGATTTATAGGTTTTTGAGTCTTCTACGCTCAATTGTTTTTGAGTCAGTATCTATTTTTGGTTTGTTTATTTGGATGGACAATTTAGTTATTTTTAATAAGCCATGGGCATATTACATTTCCAGCAAGGTCTCTGAACATTGCACCAAAATCTAGATGCCATTTCGGAGAGGCTTTCTATTTCCATGAAGAGTATTAACACATTGTCGATGAAAGAGAAGTTCTTATTGGTCCACAATAGATTCATGAGATCAAAGAATGGTCAATGCCTAGGAATCCTAATAGAGCTCCACAACTATCTTGGTCTAGTCAATTTTATTGTAGATTTCTACTTAGATTTTTCTGATTTTCTCATATTATATAGCCTTCAAATCAAACAACTAATTGCAGTGCTAGAACATCATTCACTTGGTCAAACATACAATCTAATTATATAAGTTGTTTGAACAACCAAAGGACTCATTCATTCCCTGCTGGTATCTGTTTTCTAAAACTGCAGTGTTAGTTGCCTAACTGTAGATGTATTATTCCGTATAATGCAACAGTAACATCCAAAATAAACTATAGATCATGGACTAAGTTGCCGGTTCTGATTCCGGTACAGATGCGGGTTTGAGATTCGGGTTCGAAATTCGTCCAATTTTTTTTTAAGTTGGGTTCGGATTCGTTTTGGGTTCGTCCGTACAAGAATATATATATATATATATAAAATTTAATATAGATATAATATATTTAATATGTATAAATATAGATATCTAATTTTAATTATTATATATCTAATTTTATTTTGATATATATAAATATAATATTAAATATACATATACTATTACGATAATAAATAGTTTCTAATTTTATCTCTCTTTCATCTATTTCTAATGGTCACTCTTTTTGTAATGTTTCCATAAACTCCTTCTGTTTGTTATGGAAACTTTCTCTTTCACTCTACAAGAATGTTTCTATTTCCTCTCTCCTGTTTGTTATAGAAACATTCTCTTGTATCTTTATATATAGATCATTCATGATCATTGTTTAATAACACATTCATTATTTTACCACAATATGGTATCAGAGCAAATTCTTGGCCTCTTCAAAAACCTTAAATTTCTTTTTTGAAATTATTAGTTCAAGATTTTCGAAGCTTTTTTGCCCCGAGTGCATTCAAAATTTGCATTTGTTTTTTCCTCACCCACTCATCTAGGGTTTCTGCATTTTCAACTAGGGTTTTGACCCATCAGTTCAAGTTGGAATTTTTTTTTTATTGCAAATTTCTTGTGGGTTTTTCGAGAGCTCAATTGGGTTGTCATCTGTTTTTTCTGGGTGCCTCGATTTTTGAGCAAGTGGATCCAAAATCTGATAGTATATTCTTGGTGGGTTTTTGCAGATCTCAATTGGGCCTGTCTCGCTTTATTTGTTGGGTGCATCGTTTTTCGTGCCTCAATTTTCGAGCCAGCGGATTCAGAATCTAACAGTAGATTCTATCTGGGTTTTTTGAGCTCTTCACTGGGTGTCTCTTTGAATTCTCTGGGTTTTTCGTTAATTTGCTTTGAAGTTCATGCCCTTTTTTGATTTTCATGTTTTTTCTTTGAAAAACATGCTATGGCATCTCTCACCAGTCTTATGCTGGAAGGTAGTCAGCATTTCAACGGAAATAATTATGACACCTGGAAGCAGCGCTTGTTGACGATTTTCGAGTATCGTCGCCTTGAGGCGCTTGTTCAAGGTGTTAACGTATTGTTCGTTCATGTTTAATAAACGACGAGACAATAATAATATGCATATATAATATATATTATATTGAATGGAATATTAAATATTATTGAATCGTATAAACTGTTATTAATATGATTATCGCTCCAGGCAAAGGAAGTCACGATATTATCGTGAGTGCTATATATGAACAGTCACGATACTATCGGACTGTTAGTATATGATAGTCACGATAGTATCGTGACTGTCCAAGTAAATTAATTCCGCCAGGCCTTATGCATTATGTTTATTGTATGGTTCAAAACGATAATCATTAGGTTAGTTAATATGAATAGTCATGACTTATCAATTAAATGATAAGTCATGTCTTTTCATATTTACTTCTTCAGATTCAATATATATATATATATATATATATATATATATAGATAGTCATTGTATTTTTGTAGAATCAATCAATAACCAAGGCAATTGTATTCTACTGCATACATTCAGTTTACGTCTTATGATCTATAATTACTTAACATGGTATCAGAGCCAAGATTCTTCATTTAAAGCCTAACAGCTTGAAGAAAGATCTGATTAGACTGAAAGAAAATTTATAGTTTGAAACATTTATATACGTTTCCACAAATTATGATTACATATGAGCAAATAGCATTTCTTACAGCTCGAACATTCTGCATTTATCAAAATAGTACGAACCATTTTATGCATGTATGATAGTGTGGATGGTATAAGGGAAGGGAGTGATCAAAGCTAGCGTAGCAAGTTTAAGGCATTCAATACCAAACACCAAATCTGGGCGTATCCTGTTTAGCAGAGGATTGTAAAAATTGAAGGATTGGTGCATTGACTGGTGAACGTCTGGTGGCAGTGAGACTGCTTATACACCACGCACACCTCTTGGATACTATAGAGAACTCATCGCATGAGACCATTAGAACCGCATGCCTCCTTTACATACACAACTGTGATTATTGCGCACTCCATTTGTCTTAGTTTGGAATGTCCACAGTGGATCGGTTCGGGACCAGCCTGAAGCCCGACTAGTCATTGCAGAGATATCTAACGCTTCGTTTAGAGGGAGCACCATTAGTAGCAGTGTGTGGATAGTGCGGAAGGAGTCTGGAGGCCCAGCACTAGGGAAACACTATGCCTGAACCTGTTTGGAAACTACAGCGTCACCTATTTGCCCTCTTTTGCTCTTGAGGCTATAATGGGAACGATATAGTTGTTGGTCAAGTTATTCCGAGAATGGATCATTTGCAATATATTCGAACACCAAAAAGAGGAGAATAGAAAGGAGATATTCCTATGCATACTCAGACGGAAACCTCTTAAACTCTGATGTAATTGGATATGGGCAGGAGCGATAATAAGAAGATAACAATAATAATTCCCCCTATATTGAATAGCATCAATCTCCTTAAGGAGTCAATATGTAGATGAGGGAGACGTTTGAGGGCTCTGTATTTGAATTCATATGGGTGACCCGGAAGTTTACAAAGGGCATCTGATATGATCGCCGCTTCTATCTTATACTTTTGGTGTTTCATATAAAGTATGACGATCACAACAAGCAACATGCCAAAGACCAAAAGATTTTTTATCTTCACTCCTTGAAAGGGATTCTTGTATTGCTCGCTGAGTTTGTTGACTACATGAAATCCTTGAGGATACACTTTGCACATGTCAATACAAGGGTGAAGATAGGACCACCTGGTGATTGTATCGACAATGTGAAATTGATGGAGTACTCTGTCTCGCCTGCCCTCTCCAGGTGGAGAAATGATTCATAGCATATTTTTGCTGATTTTGATGAGTCGCAGGCACATGAGATTGTCGATTTGAGTCCCGTAGGGACAAAATGTTATAGAATGATGATGCATAATCCATGAGTTGGAATACAGTTATCCAGTTTTTGTGCGCTATGTAATGAAGATAGTTCTATTTGGTAGACTCTATTATGTATAAATTTCATTTATATGTGATGAACGATAATGTTGCATTATACCGTCCACTTGGATGACGAACTAAACCGGTTATAATGGAAGATGATATTTTTGTCATACACATGAAAATGGAATGAGTAACGACAATATGAGAAGCATAAACTGAACCCACTTAATCATGGGATTGGAAGGATTAGTAAATGCCAATTAAAGCTACTTAGTGGATGATTGATATATTGACATATGTATCAAGCCATGGGAACCTTCTATGAATTTATGAAGGCTGCTTGATCGCTAATAATAGAATGGAGGAAGATATTCATTATAGCAGCAACCATAGTCACCACTATTAGTGTAAAGAACAGACATATTCATTCACATCAATTTCTACAGCGTCACCTCTGGTCACAGGCACATGTATTGAGACGGCCTTGTATTAGCCACTGCTGCCAAGCTATATCACACGCCCAGAATTTATAGTTGATGCAGTATCAACACCAGAGATTGTTGGCATGAGCATTCCATGAAGCCGTAATCACATGCTGACTGCAGACTGTGCTTGGTATCAAGGCATTGGGTCATTACAGTGGTATCAACAAACTACAACTTGAGAAAGAGTAAACATATTGATGAAACACGGCTGCAAATTGAACCATCTTTAGAAAGGAGATGCTCCATTCTTAAATGTCTATGGATCCTCATGTGCAAATAAGTTTTCTTATCTTTTACTTTTATCTACTTATTGTAGTCTGTCTTTTAATTGTAATTTTATACATACTATAAGAGTTATTCTCCTTTATGTCTGAGAATATTCTTGCAGGAAAAGAAGGCTGGTACTGTACACATGCTAACAAATATTGTACAGACTCAATCTTATGACAGTAGCTTCAAAGAAGTTGTGATCTAGAATTTATTAGTCATCTAGTGATCAAGCTGGATAAAGTGAGGCTCTTGATGCAAATATCCTTGATGATTGAGATTAAGAGGGAGTCTGACACTTCTTCAAAGACAACAAAAGATTGATATTTAGAGGGAGTCTAACATCTTCAGAAAGGTCAGAAGGTTGATATCACATTCAAAAGAAGTCTGATGAACCATCAGAGGAAACCTTGGACGAGAAGGTTAAATGTTGATGTCAGTACTTCAAGATTCAGAGGAGTCAGCACAACATCTAGAGGATATGCCTTATTTGATTTCCAAGGATCTTGGTCATATTGATACAGAGGGAGTAAACCATATCGAGATGGTTTCCCTAGTGACTAGGAAACTATAAAAGGAAAAAGAATTGTGAAAAAGATAGATGGTTGGGAATTCAAGATAAGAGCGTAATGCAGACCAAAAGTCAATGACACGACTTCCTCACAGAAGGTTGATATTAGATTCAGAGGGAGTATAATAGTTCATCTAAAACAACCTTGGTGAGGAGGTTGTTACAAAGACCTTAAAGGAAACATCCAAAAGACTATGATCATGAGATTGAGTCTCATGTGTGTTGGCTAAAATACTTTTATGCTATCTCTTACATAACTTGGGGTTCACCTAGAGTGATGCAAACTACATAAGAGATACAGTGCATAAGTATGCTATTCAAGGTACATTATCCCTACAGAACATATGGTTGATATTCTCACCAAGTTTCTTGCTAGAGGTAAGGTTGTGTACCTTCGAGATAAACTTGGCATGTTGGAGAATGAAGCCTTAGATGAAAAGGAGTTTCATCTATCATCTTGTATGGTATTGCATTCTTCTACTTGAGAGAGAAGTCTAAGGTGATTCCTCATATCAAGGTGATATGTAAAATTGGGTATCACATGTCAGGTGATTCCTCATATCACATGTTAGGTGATATTGAAAACTGGGTATCACATGTTAGGTGATTCCTCATATCACATGTTAGGTGATATTGAAAATTGGGCATCACATGTTAGGTGATATTGAAAATTGGGTATCACATGTTAGGTGATTCCTCATATCACATGTTAGGTGATATTGAAAATTGGGCATCACATGTTAGGTGATACTTCATATCACGAATTATGTAATATATGATTTCTTAGTATCCATATGAATCATATTAGGATCCTTCTGAACTTAGTATTTAAACCCTATGAAACATATCACATAGTGACATGTCTCTATGCAAACTTAGTATCCAAAATCGGTCAAAACACATAGAGATCCCATATCACTATGTGAGAGATATGGTAGACAGGAAGATCATTAAACTGGTCTATATCAGTAGTGAAGAACAAAATGCAGATATCTTTACTAAACCTCTTGCAAAAGTAAAGATAGATTTCTTCAGAAGGAAAATTGGTTTGATCAAAATATGAATGTAATTATTAATGTACATTTTTTATTCATGAATAAAATATTGAAATATTTCAAAATTGTGAAGATGACGATCTTCTGTGTATATAGGTTACTATGTCAAGGTGACGATCTTGACAATAGTAACCAAGCTTCAAGATCGACTCCCGTGAGGGTTTGTCCCGGATAGGACTGGACATCTTGTTGCTTATATTATTACTTGTTGGGTAATAAACTTCAAGATCGACTCCCGTAAGGGTTTGTCCCGGATAGGACCCGGACATCTTGTTGCTTATGTTATTACTTGTTGGGTAATAAAGTTGTTAGGATCGACTCCCGAAAAGGGTTTGTCCCGGATAGGACCGGACATCATAACATTTTCATTATTACTGTGTAATAACTCATCATGATCGACATTTCTTAAATGTCTTGGATTGGGCCAGATATCATGATAAGTATAGTTCTACAAATTCTATTATTAAACTCTCTCTCAAGAAGGAGTGTTAAAGTATTGTTCGTTCGTGTTTAATAAATGACGAGAATAATAATATATATATATATATATATATATATTATATTGAATGGAATATTAAATATCATTGAATCGTATAAATTGTTATTAATATGATTATCGCTGCAGGCAAAGGAAGTCACGATATTATCGTGACTGCTATATACGAACAATCACGATACTATCAGATTGTTAGTATATGACAGTCACGATAGTATCGTGACTGTCCAAGTATATTAATTCCGCCAGGCCTTATGCATTATGTTTACCGTATGGTTCAAAACGATAATCATTAGGTTAGTTAATATGAACAGTCATGACTTATCAATTAAATGATAAGTCATGTCTTTTCATATTTACTTCTTCAGATTCAATATATATATATATATATATATATATATATATATATATATATATATATATAGATATATATATTGTCATTTTATTTTTGTAGAATCAATCAATAACCAAGGCAATTGTATTCTACTGCATACATTTAGTTTACATCTTATGATCTATAATTACTTAACACAAGGTACTGAGACTCGTCCTACCACAACCAATGCGACTCAAGAGAAGTTTGATGAACGTAATCGTGAAGTGGTTATGCTCACTAAGCTTTCAGTTACTGATGATCAGCTGCCTCAAATCCCATTTGGCAAGACAGCTGCAGAGATCTGGACAATATTGAAGGATCTCCATGAAACATCAGATAAAAGCAGAGCCTTCTTTCTGCAGACCTCTTTGATCAACCCGAGGCTGCCTTTTATGCTTTTTGAGGACATGCAAGTTTCTGTTTTTTTGAAGATAGATTGACCATTAAGGGAGGGTATTACGATAATGGATAGTTTCTAATTTTATCTCTCTCCTTCGTCTATTTCTAATGGTCACTCTTTTTGCAATGTTCCATAAACTCCTTCTGTTTGTTATGGAAACTTTCTCTTTCACTCTACAAGAATGTTTCTATTTCCTCTCTCTTGTTCGTTATAGAAACATTCTCTTGTATCTTGTATATATAGATCATTCATGATCATTATTTAATAACACATTCATTGTTTTACCACAATATATACTCTAATTATATATTCTAGTATAATTAGATGTTATGTTATATAATATAATATAATATCTAATATATGATCTAATTTTAATTTGATATATATAAATATAATATAGATATACTTTAATTATATATTACCTATTAATTATTTAATTCAAATTTATTATATCTGTAATAAATCAAACGTTAATACAGTCCAATGGATAAACATTTGAATTATTACAATCCAATAGATTAACATTAATACTTAATACAGTCCACCGTTAAATATATTTCGTAATATTTTCCGTAATTATATAAAATAAATGTGTAATATACAGGTGATTATAGACCAAAGCCTCACGCCCATCGGCATCATAGCTACCAGCGGACCTGCACTATTATCAGTAGTTGGTAAAGATACGCGCATAGCTTTCATTTCCAGAAATTTTTTGGGATCGAGAGTCTATAGTTCCATTCCAAGGTGCATATCCATACTCATAGCCAGTAGATCCCGTTCCACCGATGGCATAAATAGAGGCTGTCCATGCAACTTTTACCTGAAGCGAGAAACGAGATGAGAGGGAAAGTTGAAGCCTACCCAATCTACTCTATCCTCCGCACTCAGTGTAAATGCAGTCAAATATTTAATTACATAATTTTTATCCATTGAAACGTCGTTGAAATTCCATCCAAAGTCTGCCGGGCTTGCGCGGCTGTTTAAAAAGTCGTACAAATTCCATCGAAATTCCTCCAGGGTCCCGCATGGCAAATTTGCAATGAATTACCCAGTTCGACAGCAAATTTCCTGCGAATGGGAACCGATTATGAATTCCAACCGAACCGACTTTCGAATTTGGGGTGTGCTGAGCGAATGTGGTAACGTAGATCATGGATAACATAACATGAGTATTCAGAAATATCACAGAAATAACACAGTGCAGCATGTGGCAGAAAGATAAATCTTTTCAGAGCATAGTACTATCAACAACCACATAACTTGTTCCGACCTCTATACAATAATGCTCGACGGTTGGTTGAGTCTGCCAACCATCAGTAACTGACACCTTTTCGGAACAAATGTTTTATTATACTACCCAGTTTACTAACAAAAGTATTATTTAATTACTAATGGCATAATTGCCATCTTCATGGAGCAGCAGTTGGAGATTGAGATTAATGCTTTAGGGTATGCACTGATAGAACTATGCCATCTATTGCTGTTAAATATCCACTGACCCAATCAGAAGATATCCAGCATGTGATAGGGAATGATATACCATTGTCCTAGCTTGTGAGCAGTCAAAGCATTACAACTTGGGAAAACAGAAAATCATCAATACTGGTATTAAATGTTTCCAGTACCTTTAAATACTGAAGACCATCATACTTGTAGCAGTTACACTTGAACATCAAACACAAACCAGGTAGGGCTAGTACAATTGCTAACTATCTATGTCAACTTTCATTAACAACACTACTATCTGGACATGATATATATATATTTTAATAAGTGCTTGTGGTCAATTGTGGGAACATAAAGCATTGCATATCTATTCATTTATTCAAAAGAACCATATACTTATAGCAGTACTTGGTCACTAAAGACAAGGATACATTATTGAAGGAGACACGGTGTTTTCAAAATCTATTCCTTTTTTACATTTATTTATTTTTCTGATATGGAGAAATTTAAAATACTGTTTAAGAAACTCCTAGTATTTATTCTATAAATTATTGCTATTTAGCAGTGAATGACATTGGACATAATTCAAGCAGAAAAAGTTAAAATACATCTTCTGTTTTTTTGGTTCTGTATAAGGTTCCATTTGGATTCTCAATGTGTTGATTTGATTTTGCAGGTTAAACTTTGCCCAAGAAGAAGACAAACAATGCTGTTCTCAGCTACAATGACAGAAGAAGTGGATGAACTTATTAAGCTTTCACTTAATTGTCCTGTACGCCTTTCAGCAGATCCATTCTCAAAGCGACCCTCAACACTGATTGAAGAGTAGGCGCATTTTAGTTATAATTTGTATTATTTTGTTTCCATTATGACTGCCTGACTCGTCATTTCAGAAATCTAAACTTTAGGGGTACAAATCATCAAATTTTCAATATTCCAGATGTGAAATTGTACTTTGTAAGGCAGATGCCTCACATACCTGGCATGTCGGCATACGTTAAACATTTTTCATGTTTGGCATACATAGAAGATTTGACACTCTCCTACTTGTGTTCTGAAGATCAGTTTTATGTTTAAGTTCAAACCATTGAGAATTAATAGATGCAATAAAGTGTTCCTTGAAACATGTGATGGTTATGCTTGCCATGGGATCCTAAGGAAACAAATGTATCAGAATGTTTAAGAAGTTTTAATATTTTTTTTCTCTGGAACCATGTGTTTGATTATGGTATAACAATAACTAAAATCAAGAGAAAATGTGCTATGTAAGGGTCACATTAAGAGGTGTTCTTGCCACAGAGGTGAGGGGAGTTAGGATCTCAGCTTTCAAATTAGTGTGCAAAAATGGAGGATGTTTCTTAATAATTCAAATCTAGATGTAAGAGCCTTAATGAGTCTCCTTGAAAAGAGTTGAGTTCTTTAAAGTGTAAGAGAGAGTATTCTCACAAAATTAGATCTGGAACCATTTTTCCGAATGTTATAAATTGCAACTTCTAGTTAGTTATGTTCTTCTCCATGACATGTTTTTCCATGTAGAAAATTTCTTTTCCCAATGCTATTGACCTATCAACATCTGCCCTATTCTTGTCTGCGTCCACAACCTAGAGGCTCTAGCTGTTTTGCAAGAGATATACAACGCCATTTCTTCTTCTGGGAATTTGTCTGATGTTGTATAAGAAGTCTATATTGTCATGATTGTAGAAGTGTTTTCCATTAATCTCAAATCCCTTTAAACAGGCATGACACGCTGTTTACAGCTTTCTTTGTACCAATGGCATCCAACATGATTGATATGATGTCAGAAAAGAAGTGTCTGATGTTATGTTAAATTCCATATTACACAAAAAAGAAACACCCATCTAATGTAAAATAATTGCATAGATACGTTACAAATATCATTTAAAAAATTTAATATTGCAAAAATTAATAGAATACAATATTTTAGTATTCTATTTATTAATAGGATTGATTATTACAAAGAGTTTCATCTCCTTATATAGAGATTGGAGAAGAAGCCACCCAAATGGATAAACTGAAATGATAATTGAATGTTGCATTAACAAAGGAGAGGACTACTCCTTATATAGAAGATTACAAAAGATCTTTCCATAATGGAAATGATCAAGAACTAAAGACATAAATGGGAGTTACTAAAACTAACTGACTTACAGTATAGAAAGTTACTAACTAAACTACTTAATTACCATTATAAGCTAAATATTACAATAGTAATTTAATACCCTCCTTTAATGGTCATTCTACTAACTAAAACATTTGTCCCAAAAATTTACAACCAACCGATACAATCCATGATCCTTGATGCCAACTGCAATGGTTTTCTTCTTGCTGCTGAATCTCTGGCTGTCTTCCAACATGATGTTGGGTAACAAAGCCATCCCTCCCACTATCGAAAGACATGGTAAAAATGCAGCTTCTCAAAAGACATCGATTTTTGTTGATAAAAAGTTTGCTATAAACTGAAACCCACGATTTGTTTAAAAAAGTTGTGCGGAAATTCTTTATACCCACAATTTTCTGGAAAATTGCTCTAAACCTTCACGATTCTGAAAATCTGCAATTTGCCAAAAATCATCAAAAAAACCAGGGCAACGATTTTGCCAAAAATCGTCAAAAAAACCAAGGCAACGATTTTTCCAAAAATTGCCAAAAAAACCAGGGAAAAAGTCCTCCACTGCTTTAGGAAAACATCAAAATGCACAATTTTGTTAAACAATTGCCAAAAAGTTTTGCAGAAGAACAATCTGAAAAATTTTGTGATAAAATTTTTCAAAAACCTTCAATATTGTAGAGCAAAAAACCTTCCATGATTTGAAAAATGCAGCATTTCAGGAAACCCTTGGCCAAACCCTCTGCCCTAAAAAAAATCAATTTTTGTTGAAGCAATCAATTTTTGTTGAAGCAAAAAACCAATCAGAAAACCCTTGAAAATTTTGTTGTGATAAAAACCTGCGATTTTTTAATAAAAATTGAGTGAAAAATAGATGAAAAAATTTCCTTGAAATCTCTAAGTAATTAGACCACATTTTATTAGAAAAATTTGCTTAAAACTAAGCTATACTATGATACCGTGAAATGAAATTTGAATGTTGTATTAACAAAGGAGAGGGATACTCCTATAGAAGATTACAAAAGATCTTTCCACAACAGAAATGATCAAGAATTCAAGATGTAAACGGAAGTTTTGAAAGCTGACTTATAGTATAGAAAGTTACTAACTTAACTATTTAAATGACTATTATAAGCTAAATATTACAATATTACTGTAATGTAAACATTATAAGATTCACTAAAATGCAAACTTAAAAATAGAAAGAAAGCACTTGCACTAAGTTGGCTTTATTACAACAGTAAACCTTGTCTTTTAATAATTTATTCAATATTATTCTTATAATTTATAACAATTTATGAATAGTAAAAACCAAAGCGTATACTGATAGTTGAATATTATTGTGAGCAGTGAAATCTAGGAGTTACAGAAGACAAAGCAGTGTGTAACTAATTTTTAGAGCATCGTAATTCCTTATATGCATAGTTGCTTGTTTTGAGGGGATTATTGTATAGTTATAATGCTATTAGCTATATGTCTCATAAATATACAATGTCAAATAGATGATAAAGTTTCTGGGCTTGTTTCAAAGCTTATCAGCTTTCTTGAGAGGGAATTCTCTCTCTGGATGACAATGTCTGCAATAGTGTGCTTACTTTTATATTACTTGGTTATTCTTGCCAATGCAGAAATATTTGGTCCAGGGTGCATAAGAGAGCAATGAAATTGGTTTTCTTTATTTAAAGTGTTTTTTTTTATGTTTCAGAAAATATGTCAATAAGAGTTATTTGGGATGGTGGTTGGATCTGGTAAAATTATAAATAGTGCATTTTCTCATCTTTCATCTTGTTTCAGTGGCATAAAAGTGTTTCTTATTTATTGCTAGATTTGTAAGTAAAATAAATAGTTTAAATCAAAGTGGATTAATTTTGGGCAGATCCATAAAAGTTTTGTCGAAAAGTAACTTGCACCGAATATGGTGTTTGTTTATTTGATCTATACTGTTGCTCATTATGAATGGCTAATATTCTTTGCATTTCTATTTGATTCAGGGTAATAAAAATTCGACAAAATCATGAAGCAACACAGGAAGCGATCTTGCTTGCATTGTCTTCCAGGAATTTCACCAGCAAAGTTATTGTCTTTAGGTATTTTTTATATTGTAGATTTGAATCCTTAATGTTCATCAGCAAAATATTTGTCAGTTGCATGTACATATTTTTTATAATTTAGTTGTCACCTACAATACTTCCTTATCTAAGTATACCCACTTATGTCTTGAATTTTCTGGTAGTTAATTATTGCTGAAATATATGGTTCAAGTTCCCTTCCTATTTCGTTAATGGAGAGCAGGATGACAATGATCTCATGTCAGGAAAATATATTGTGCTGTTAAGGACAAGTCTAGCTTGAATATAAGGTTCTTTGGTTATTGTAATTAGTTTCTTTCAGTGACTAATCTTATCTATAGTTGTCAAAATTATAACAATTATATTAATGATGATAGCATTTTGACAGTGGCACTAAGCAAGCAGCCCACCGATTGAAAATTTTATTTGGACTGTCTGGCTTGAAAGCTGCAGAGCTGCATGGGAATCTCACTCAGGCACAGAGGCTTGATGTAGGTTCTTTATCCTCTAAAGTATTCCATCCTGAATATCTGTTTTATATTAGATTCACATTTGCAATCTTTATTATATTTAAGAACACTTTTTTCTTAGATACTGTGCAATCTTTTTATAAAACGAAATACGACAAGTATATTGGCAATAGGTCATATCTAAACAATGCAGTCACTTAATCAAACATGGAGTAATTTAAAATGCTTGCAATTGAATTAGAGTAACTGGGAAGTTGATTTATGTTTGTCTCTACTCCTCTTTGTTTCAAGGATTGTGGGCTATGTACTTGTTTCCAATAAACCTTTGAAATCCAGTAGTTTCTCAAGGTCCCGTTTCACACTAAAGTTTGCACAAGTCTGTTCACCATCACATGCACAACCTGAACAAATTCTTGCTGTCTATTAGTTTGTATGGTCTTCTTTCACATTAGCTTTCTTAAAGTGCATTAAAGTGCAACTTGTCTTAGATAGTTTAAATCCCATTTTTTAGTCGTTCAACACTTCACAACTTATTCTAAGTTTTTGTATCTGCATAGTTGCAAGGAAACCATATACCACATCTCTCATTCTTACAAACATTGGCAATCTGCTTGTCCACAGTTCTACCTGCTCATCGTTAAGCTAATCCCATAAATACATGATAATATTTTTATATTTTATGGGATAGTCTTGGACAACACTTTGCTATCTATGTGCTAATGTGCTATGTATACTAGTTGAGATATGGCAGCATGCAAAATATAATGGCTTGGCTAGTATTTCTCATCTACACATTTGAATTTAAATTTTTGATGTTTTTTTTTCCCTTACATCATATTCCTTCCTGTTTTTGAATATCATCTCTATAGTTTGTGTTTGGGGACTTCACACTGGGGTTTTTGTTTTTATGACTTCTCAATGTCCTTAAACATTTATGAGATTTTAAAAGTTAGCTAGTATAACTAGCATACAAGAACTTGGGGGCCAGATCTCGTATAAAGAACATCTAGAACAACAAAAAGGTCATTTGACTCTGGTTTTAAAGAAAAACAGGTACAAGCATACATTTGTAAACAGATTGTATGGGTTTTCAAGCAAGTAGATAAGGCACATACAGAGTGAGAGGTTGCTCAAGAGTCCTTGTGCCCTACGGAAGCTTTCATCCCCATAAATTGAAGATGGATCCAAGAAGTTTTTAAGAATTTTGAAGCAACAGGGCATCATGTCAATTTTGAAAATTTCATTATGTAAAATAATGATCAAGCTGAACCTCAAATCAACCAAAGATATTTAGAGCTAAATTTAAGATTAAGTTTCTAAATTCCCTTATGGCTAGCCGCATATTGAGGAGACAAGCCTTTCCCATCAAGATCTAGATGTTTGTCCTTTTATTTGAAATACATATAATGTTGAATGTGATTAATGATCTTCTGAGACAAAGATTTTGGTAGGAACATTAAACCAATAGTACCCTGGCATATGATATAAAATGTCAATGTCTCAGCCCTGTTAACCTTTATGGTTTTAGTAAAGGTTGTTTCAGTCACTTGTTTTTTTATTACTACTACGTATTATGAAAAATATTTTCAATACAATTGGAATCGTGTAGGAATAGTAGAATTCCCTTTTTTAGCAACAAAATAATTTTATAAGCTCTTAGTCTACCCTAAAATGTTCTTCTGGAGCTGATAAACATCTTTAGCAAAATGCCGGTGAAATAGATGGAAACAGGTTTAGCAGCTCTTTCATTCAGAGTGGGTGTTCCGTTCCAAGCCATTTCTGTGAAGGCTTCCTTTTTCTGGATTGATTGCATGAACATCTCAACATGGTGGTTAGAAGTAAATTCTATGGTTATGCTTGCTGTAAATAGAAAGAGGTCATTGTACAAGCATACTGTTCTTAAATTTTTTTATATCCGATGCAGAGATCATATATTATATTTATTCAAAGATCCCAGTGGGCTTTGTTACAATAGACTTAAAACAGAACACAAAACAAACTTAATTACCTAGGTTCAAATGGATATTCTCATTTGCATTTTGAATTGTTTTTTTTAATTAGCAAGTTTTAAATTGGTTGCATATGATTATCTATGGATTGCCAAGTAGTCGAAAAATTACTCATGCATATTTTATGAGGTCTTGATGCTGATCAACCTCAGGTCCTAAATTATAGGAATTTAATCTTGGAATTTAATTTTGTGAGAATACATGCTTCTTAGTTGGATTAGAATCCAATCATCATCCTTATTTTGCCTTTAGGTGATTTCCGTTTTAAAGTGATCCTGATCTTGAAAATCTTGTGGATAATTTAATGCCAATTTTACTATAGTTTTTGTTAATGTTTTGAACCAGAAGATATATAAGTTGACATAACTGGAAATGCAAAACACAAATTACAGATAACACAAACATTTATCCTGGGAAAACCCTCCTACTCGAGGGAAAAACCCAGCCACGCCCGAAAAGTAGATCCTTTATTGAGATATCAAAGAACTGATTACAAAACTTTGCTCCTTATTGACAGCTTCAGCATGACAGTCAATAAGCTTAATACTACAATTTGTTGCTGATCACTCAATGATCAGAAAACAAATATAAAATAACAGAGAGCTTCTGATAGAAGTGCGATGCACACATATATTGCAATCGCAGTCTTTAACATGATACTCAGAAAAAAACATCAATGAAGCTGCTCATGCCCCCGATTATATTACATTCCATCCTTTTAATAGAGCTGCATAAAAGTCATCACCATAGAATGAATATATTCTAATGAAAACTTACCGCATACGATGAAGAGTCTCATACTCATGACAAGTCTTGATGGACAGTTACAAAGACCGCTGTGGCATGATAAAGAGAACCAACACCCATAATAAGTGACATTAATCAATAAAAATGAGAACCGTTGATGTGAGGAGAGGAATGAGCATTCCCAGAAATAAATTGACAACACACAAGGAAAGCATCGTCAGCATCACAAATTATGCCAAGTCGGAGAGGCACAGTGAAACGCTGCCAGCAAGATAAAACATGTGCCCGATGCCATGAGAGGAAACATATGAACACAAGTAGAAGCATATGCGAAAGCCCACAAATAATTTAGCTCGCCAAAAAGAGAACAAAGAGCAGAAAACATCAACGTGGGTAATTTATCTCTCTCGCAGCTACATAACATTAACATTCCCTCTTAGCAAGACAAAGATCTTTAGTATGGCAGGCACACAGAGCTGCAACCAAAAAGATGTCAACAAAAATCTCATCAAAGATTTTCTCAATCTAAAATGTTATCTTAGCATAACAATATTCACAATAGCTACTCTTAGAGGGTGAAATAAAGAAACGACAAGTAAAGTCACAGAGTCACACACATGACTTCCACCATGGCTACTCCTAGAGGGTGGATCCACCATAGCTACTCTCAGAGGGTGGAACAAGGGCTTTCACCTCAAACTTCTCCCAAAGAAGAATGCCTTACCACCTTGCCTACTTGTAGAGGGTGGTTCCACCATGCCTAGTCGCAGAGGGTGGTTCAAGGGATTTCATCTCAAATTTCTCTCATAGAGAAGAATTCATTATCAAGGGATTGCACCTTGAACTTCTCTTGCAGAGAAGAACTCATTAACAAGGGATTGCACCTTGAACTCCTCCCTAACGGAGAAGAACTCATTAACATGTCTTCTTGATGATAAGGCTCTCTTTGAGACAGATATCAACCTTTTGGCTTCTCAAATCAAACTCCCTCTAAATCTGATATCAACCTTCTGACCTCCTTGTCCAAGGTTGCTTGTGATGAATAGACAGACTCCCTTTGAATGGAGACTCCCTCTCAACGGGGCAGAATACTGCACTAATTATCATTACAGAATAGATCTGAATACTGAGACTCCCTTTCAAAAGGGACAACATACTCAAGCTTTGATAATCACAGTACCAAGAAATTGACTCCAATATTTGTCCAACAATGAGCTTTAGCAGTCACATTGCTACACGAGTTTGTTGATCCTCTGCAAAAGGTGTTGACACTCTTCCTTTGCCACACAAGCTTCCTCTGAATCTTATATCCTCCTCTTAGAATAAACTGATCACAAGATAATCTGAATAGGTACTTCTTCAAGAGCCACCAACTCAGCTCAGGCTGCAATCTCTCATCATCTTGGAAGCATTTTAGAGAGATAATTAATAGAATCAAACAGACTGATGCTAGAAGCATACATGACTCACTACTCTCAATGTTATTGCATGAATTAAATATATAAAATTCATGAACTCATTATCAAAGATACAATCATAAAATACTTATCTCTACATAGTTTAATCTTCCTCACAATACGCCAATAGATTTTTCTCCATCACACAGTTATAGTGCAGGCATAGAATGCAAATTCGAACCCTAGCATAGAAGATTGCATGAGAAGTCTCAATAGCTGAGATTGAAACACCTGTAGCGAATTATTGAACGATCCTTCTAGAATCCAAATGTCCTATTTTGGTTCGGATAATTTCCTTAAACCCGCTCTGATACCATGTTAATGTTTGGAACCAGAATATATATAACTTGACATAACTGGAAATGCAAAACACAAATAACAGATAACACAAACATTTATCCTAGGAAAACCCTCCTACTTGAGGGAAAAACCCAGCCACACCTGAAAAGTAGATCCTTTATTGAGATATCGAAGAACTGATTACAAAACTTCTGCTCCTTATTGATAGCTTTAGCATGACAGTCGATAAGCTTAATTATACAATTTCTTACTGATCACTCAATGATCTGAAAACAAATATAAAATAACAGAGAGCTTCTAATAGAGGTGTGATGCGCGTATATATTGCAATCACAGTCTTTAACACGATACTCAGAAAAAACATCAATGAAGCTGCTCATGCCCCCGATAATATTACATTATATCCTTTTAATAGAGCTGCATAAAAGTCATCACCATAGAATGAATATATTTTAATGAAAAGTTACCACATACGATGAAGAATCTCATACTCACGACAAGTCTTGATGGACAGTTACAAAAACCACCGTGGCATGATAAAGAGAACCAACACCCATAATAAGTGACGTTAATCAATAAAAATGAGAACCGTTGACATGAGAAGAGGAATGAGCATTCTCAGAAATAAACCGACAACACACAAGGAAAGCATCATCAACAACACAAATTATGCCAAGTCGGAGAGGCACAGTGAAATGCTGCCAGCAAGACAGAACACGTGCCCGATGCCATGAGAGCAAACATATGAACATAAGTAGAAGCATATGTGAAAGTCTACAAATAATTTAGCTCGCCAAAGAGAGAATAGAGAACATAAAACATCAACGCGGGTAATTTTTCTCTCTCACAGCTACATAACTTTAACAGTTTTTTCATTCTCTTCTCTTTCTCTTTTGCGTAGTTGAGGATTTATATGAGCATGTTTTTTCCTTTTTAGTTTTTTGCAGTAGCAAGTTTTTTTAATTTCTATTTAGGATTAATCATAATAACTGCCAAGGAATTGATAAAACTTTTCCTGAATATGAGGTGTGGATGCCAGATCACCCAGGGTCTACATGCCTACATAATATGAATTTTATCTTGGCTTTGTGTGTTCACTACATTACTGACTTTGAAGTAGAATCCCCATCATCCTTAGTTATCTTTAGTTTTTTATTGATACAAATTTTGGAAATACCAGTGCAGAATATCTATTAGGAAATATACTCCATTGTTTTAGTTTTTCTAATTTCCATTTTTTCTCTTAGGTATTGTTTTTTTTGATTGATTTCTCTTTGGTATTGTTGGGTTCAATGCTTATACATCTTTCTTATTGTGGGGAGGAGTATTCATATTAGAATTTTGATTGTTTTTTTTTCAATAGTAATTTTTTGGTTTGTTATTTAGGATTTGTTTGAATGATTTGCCAAGAATTTTAAAATCTGTTCATGTATATACTGTATGAAATCAAGACATTGGGCCTATACGATATGGATTTAATCTTGGTTCTAGGGGTCAACTCCATTATTAAGTTTGTGGGATGATGTGCTTTTAAGTTTGGAATAGAATTCAATTATCATCCTTATTTAGGTAATGATAGTTTTTATAGATACAGCTTTTGGAAATACATGTGTATGATTTTTTATGTCAATTATGGTCCATCATTTATAGTTTCTTCATTCTCCATTTCTTCTCCATGGCACTGTTATAGGCATACTGATCAATCTTGGGAATGGCTTTTGCACACATAATGTCCATTGTTGCTTTTGGAGAATAATTTCACAGCTAGGAGAATGGTTTTTGATAAACACCACCTTGGTGATCTTGATTGATTGGGACATGTATAATTTTGAGAATGATTGAAGGGCATTAGGAGGAAAGAGTGTTGTCCTTATATGAATATCTCTTGTTTGTAAATTCTTAGCAATGTTGTTGGTTGTCCCTTGATTCAAGGGAAAAAAATTCGAGGTTGAGCTTGTCTTTATCTAATTGATGGGGATGAAGATTCGTTTTAGCATTTTGATTTTTTTTTGTTTTTCAATTTTAGAATTTTGTGTTGGTTACTCTTATTCAAATTGCTTTGAGATCGTGGTAGAATTTACACTTCCAAGTGTTCAGGATTCTGATTATTTCTTGCCAAGGGTGATGGTGGAAACTAGCTTGCAAGTAAAGGTTGGTGTGGGAAAATTTTCTTTATATCCAACAAGCTACTGATTTGTTGCTCCTTGTTTAAAGAAGAAACTCTTGCAAAGGCAGAGAAGTACTTTATATACGCTAGTAGGGAATTGTAATGCTCCAGAAATACATCTGTATTCTCTTATTCCATTTGATCAGTTGACATTGTTATCAATGCAAAACCTGGAATACAATTGACTATTGTTTCTAAAGTTGCATAACGTTCAATCTTCAGTTAGTTTTCATCTTCTAAAACTGATGAACAGTCCTAATTTGCATCATGCTTTTGCTGAGGCCTTTCAGTGGATTAGCCATCTGGACAAAACTTTGAATATATATAAAAGGGATGCGCTTTTGACAGTAAACTATGGATGATTGAACTCGCCCACCTAATTACAGAATGCATAGAAAATCCCCGACTTCGAATTCACAGTGAACCCCAATTCGAACAGAAACTGAAGTAAATAATAATAAAACCATTGGCACAACAGCTTATGTGAGTTGACCTTGATGTCACATTTTGTTTGCTTCTCTCACTTGAAATTACGTCTGTAGTGATGAAGCATAACTTCCACCAGTACCGAATTATCATCCACGATGTCTGTTACTGAGTTTGGTTACATTTTATACCATTATGTCTATTAAATTATGCATTTCTTAGCCCTAACTTACAAACATGTAATTCTTTCTTTGATGTGCATGCCAACAATATATCTACCCTTATATTTGAAAGCAATTTTTCAGAGAGTTTTCCTTTTTAATTCAATTCCATGTTTGTGTTCATATTTCTATTTTGATATCTTATTTGTATATAGATCTAGAAATGTGCTTGTGTGTGTACATGTGTATGTCTGTGCATGTGCACATGTGCCGGTGTGTTTGAGCTTTCGTGTTCTAGTGTGGTCATGTGTGTTTTTCACCATGTGTGGGGGTGTGTCTGTGTGCCTATCAGTTTCCAATTTCTGATTTTTATCATGATTGTATAAATTTATTATTCAAGCCTATATAGAATGACACCATACAAGATTATTTAGCAATGCTTTTTTTATGTTATAAATAAGGATAGTTGTTTATAGCTTTGTTGATCACCAAAGTTAGCTTTCTTCCCCTGTATCTGCATACAAAATATGTTTACTGGTAGAGAATTCATTTTTGGTGTTTTAACTAGAGTAAGTGTATTTCTCTCCCATTCTTCAGGCTTTAGAACTATTCAGGAAGCAAGAAGTTGATTTTCTTATTGCAACTGATGTTGCAGCTCGAGTAAGTGCAGTTTTTTATAATATACTTCTTGTGCTTGTTATCATCAAATATGCTCAAAAGATTGCCAAAATAAATTCTTTAGTGTTTTCTGTCAATTCTATGCTTCTTGGTTCAATATTTCATTTAATACATTTTCAATGCAGGGCTTGGATATAATTGGTGTTGAGACAGTTATTAACTTCGCCTGTCCTCGGGATATTAAAAGGCGAGAACTTGTAAACCTTCATATTTCCAGTGTAATTCTTATAATTGAAATTAAAAAATAGTTTCTCATAGGAATGCATTTTTAGATTTCAGAAAGAATTCAATGTCAAAATTCTAAAATCAAGAAAAACTCAAAAATAGAGAAACACTCAAGGTTACACATGGGGATGCATCCCTGGCCTTGAAACCGGTTCTCTCTTTCCAATGGTGTTTCCAGAACAGTGGGATAGAAGGATAGAAGGGGATGTCTCTTGGCCATCCACAACACCATGGTGCTTCTTGTCATTTTTATACTTATTATCCCCCTTAATGAGTAAAAATATGCCATAGAGCTCCTCATCAATGTTTTATGACCCTCATTTGTTTCAAACTTTCATGCATGGGTATGTTGATAATCGTTTTTTTGTCTTGCAGCTACGTTCATAGAGTTGGTCGAACAGCAAGAGCTGGCAGGAAAGGTTATGCCATCACATTTATCACCGAACGAGATCGCAGATTGATCAAGGACATGGTTAGTTTTTTCTGATTTGCATCATTGCAAAGTAGTGTGTTGTATTTGAATATTTAACATTTTCTAGAAGTTGATTTATTGATTGATGATGATTTAAATCCCATTCTGCCTGAATATCTGACCATATCTTGGAATTTTGTTTCTCCAAGACTGATAGAAAATGAATATTTTGAAATTGTTTCTTAGCTAGTTAAATGCTTTATAAAAGAATTAACATTCTTTATAGAGAAGGTTAAGAATCATGATGTTTGTAGCATCGGTCAAATAAATATATGATTATTATGAGAAATGATTTATTATATATATATATCAATATATATAATAATTGATATTACTATATATATATATATATATATATATATATAAAGTTAGATTATAATTATTCTCATAATAACTAAATAGTTAAATTGATAAAATAAATTAATGAATAGACATGTCCCATGAAGGGACATGTCTATTCTTGTTCTTGTCATGTATAAACACAAAGAGATCGATGCATTTGGAAAACACTTACAATCAAATAGTGCTATTACATTTGCAATGATCCTAAAACCTTAACATGGTATCAGAGCCAAGTTGCAAATGTAAGAGAGTAGTTTGTTGATGGTGAATGTGTGACTGTCACAAAAAATACAGTCTTAGTACGAGGACCATATCTCACAAATGCACCGTTGGATTTCGCTGAATTTTGGATATGTTGGTGATAAACAAATTTAGAAGAATCTCACCGGAGCGATTGGAGAGAAAATGTAAGATTCAAAAGTTATGACTGACTGTGTACGGGTCTATGCAATTTTTTTTTTTTTTTGTAAAAGAGCGAGGTTCCTTCTTTAAAAGCCTAAACACTTGAAGGGAGATCCGATCAAATTGAAGGTATTCATAGTGTATAGAACCTTTGGATTTTCAAGAAAAGTCATGTGAATAATTATATTAATGTTCGAGAGCGACAACATCATTTTGTGAATTTGCATGATATTTTCTATATGGGCTCACCTTACAAATTGAAATACTTGAAATTTATTAAAGATAAGTATTTCATGTTTTATTAATGCACATAATTTTTGAGTTTGTAGTTCATGCTATACTATTGGTTAGTAAAATAATGTATGCTTCTATCATTGGTATTTACGGTTGAGATAGTTTAGTGAGCTATTTGTAATCTCTCTTTGACATACCTTCAGGACAGAAGCACAAGATAATTGCATTCAAGGGAGAAAGAACTTGATGCTTGCAAACAAATTGATGATTGAGACTAGATGCAAAGGGAGTCTGATATTTCAAAAGAGGTTAATAAGTTGATAAACTTGAGCTTCAGAGGGAGTAGATGGTTCAGTCAACTTGTGACAATCTTGATCATATTGATTGAGAGGGAGTTCACTATTGAAGGTGAAACATTTATGAGGTAAACTTGATATAATTGATTATTATACTAATGAATCATGAATGTTTTTAATGGGCTTGTCCCTTGTGTAAATCATGAGGAAGTGACGACTTCCAAATGATTATCACTTGTATTTGTAAAAGTTATTGTAAGGTGACGATCTTACAAGAACTTGACTTTCTATTGTGATAGACATTTTGTGATGGTTGAAACCGATCATAATAGATAGAACTTGTGGATAGAATCACCGATAGAGGCAATCCACACTAAAGCTCATGAGTTTGTGGATAGATTCTTTGATGGAGGCAATCCACACTAAAACTTGTGAGTTTGTGGATAGAATCGCCGATGGAGGCAATCCACACGAGAGCTTGTGGATAGAATTGCCGATTGAGGCAATCCACCTGAGAACTTGTGGATAGAATCGCCGATAGAGGCAATCCATACTAAAGCTCGTGAGTTTGTGGATAGAATTGCCGATTGAGGCAAATCCACACAAGAGCTTGTGAATAGAATCACCGATGGAGGCAATCCACCTAAGAGCTTGTGGATAGAATCACCAATGGAGGCAATCCGCACAAGAGCTTGTGGATAGAATTGCCGATGGAGGCAATCCGCTTGAGAGCTTGTGGATAGAATCGTCGATGGAGGCAATCCACACAAGAGCTTGTGGATAGAATCGCCAATGGAGGCAATCCACCCCAGAGCTTGTGGATAGAATTGCTAATGGAGGCAATCCACCTGAGAGTTTGTGGATAGAATCATCGATGGAGGCAATCCACATCTTGAGACTATGTTTCTATTGATTACATCATGAGGATGATGCTTCTATTGGTTACATCTTAGGGTTGATGCTATCAGGTATCATAAGTGTTGACATTGGATTGATTTATCCTCCCTATCTAAGAGGGAGTGTTGATGTTTGTAGCATCGGTCAGATAAATAATACTGACTATATGATTATTATGAGAAATGATTTATTATATATATACATATATATCAATATATATAACAATTGATATTACTATATATATATATATATATAAAGTTAGATTATAATTATTCTCATAATAACTAAATAGTTAAATTGATAAAATAAATTAATGAATAGACATGTCCCATGAAAGGACATGTCTCTTCTTGTCCTTGTCATGTATAAATACGAAGAGATCGATGCATTTGGAAAACACATACAATTAGATAGTGCTATTACATTTGCAATGATCCTAAAACCTTAACAAATCAAATGATGGGATTTGAATAATTCCAAATAAACTTAATTGTTGTGTCAATGTGCACCAAGATACAATTAAATTCAATGGAATTATACAAACGGATCACTAATCTAGAACCTCTTATTGTGTTTGAGATTGGCCGAAGTTTCATTTTATTTATCTTGATTGCAGAAGTGTATGAGAAGGGTGGTCATGGGTTTGGTAAAACTTTATAATATATTTAAATTTTCATAATAATCAATGATAAAAAGTATTTAAATTAAGAAGTTAAATGATAAGAAAATATTGAGACAATGTAATATTACAGAGAATATTCTGATTTACTTGGGGAGAACCATTACTATTAAAAAACCCTACAACATAGCATCTTATATTTAGGAACACTTATGAAGAGTCCTACTAAAACACAGATGAAAATTGGTTATACACTTTTTCACACTTCAATAGGCATAAAATTTTTTCTGGGTGCATGGCAACTGTCAATAACTGCCAACTAACAGCTGCGGGGGATTAATTACTTAATTGCAATTTAATATCCCTTCCCCCACAAAAAGAAGAAAAGGAAAATAGTTGTCTTCCCAGTGACATCTAACAAAATCAGGTAACACACACACACACACACATACACATGTGCACACGCATTCTCGCAGAAATATAAACATAATCTTTATGTTTTTCCAATTCGCATTATTTCCTCATGGTTGACTGGTAGAACTTCTGCTTGCCAAGAAGAAGATGCAGGTTTGATTCCTTCTACCAATTCTATTTGGGCTCTCTCGATTCCATCAAGACGTCCTATAATTTTTATTTTAACACCTACATCTGCCTATATATATATATATATATATATATAGGCAGATGTAGGTGTACGTATGTTGTATGTATGTAACACACACACGTCCTCGCAGAAATATAAACATAATCTTTATGTTTTTTCAATTTTCATTATTTCCTCATGGTTGACTGGTAGAATTTCTCCTTGCCAAGGAGATGTGGGTTTGATTCCCTCTACCAATTCTTTTTGGGCTCTCTCGAGTCCATTAAGATGTCCTTTAATTTTTTTTTAACACCTACATCTGCCTATATATATATTTATATACATACATATATATACATACACATATGTATATATGTACACACACATAACAAAAACTACTGAGAAGTGGGATGATATATATATATATAACAAAAACTACTTAGAAGTGGGATGAGAAGACATCCTTGGATGTACAAATGAAGTGGGAGTGGACGTGGGGATCAAAGTGGCCAAAGCTTGTGGACCTCCTTTTTGTGCAACTTAAAATGTTGAGTTGCTACTAACTCTTGCTCCTGTGCTGTCTTCACCATGCGTGTAGCCTGAACCAGTTGGCATTTAATGTGCTCAATCTCCTTCACCGTCTTAGCCAGTTTCACCTTTGTGGCTATCACTCTAGTTTATTTTGCTTTGATCAGTTGTGCTTGTTGGGCCAATTGTTCTTGAAACTTTTGGATACGATCAGCTATCTCAACACGTATTGTCTGCACCATCCGAAGGGCCTCAACGTTTTTATCTGTGGCCTTGTTAGTAAAGACTATCAGATGCTCCAACCTCTAGAATAGATCTTTGAAGGAGGTCTCCATACCAAACAGAGCTGAGATTACTTGACAATGACTTCTCTTGAACTACTTGGAATGCCTTAGTGCAACTATGATATAAATCTTATGTTGAACAAATGGTAACTGAATCCATTGATAATAAGGAAAAGGTACTTTGGACTCTTGAACATCCTTAAAAGCTGTTGGTTGTCTTAAGAGTCTAGTTTCCCTTGATGTTATGTCTAAAAGTGAATAATGTACAGATTCACCTGATGCATGGAAAAAATTATAAATTCTGAATGGTACAATTGATGAAGTTAGGGGTTATCAAATTGACAATGGATTAATAAGTCTTGATCCTAAGCCTTTTGACAACATCAAGGACTATGCAAAAAAGGTCAATGACCTTAGAGCACAATGTAAATCATGTCCCCTTGAGAAAAATGATGTACTTGTGTAAACACTCTTAAGTTCTTAACAAACTTGGACCTAAATATTGAGCTTTTGTTTCTATCTTTCACTTTCGTAAGTTGGCCATGGGATCTACATATATATGCTACCTTCTTTTGTTTTGTTTTTTGAAATGTTGATGTATGAATAGGGGAGCTTCTTTCCATGTGTCTCCTTAAGTATTCTCAGTCTTAGGCTTTGTTGGCTGGTCAATTGAATTGATAAAAAGAGTTAGGGAAACCTGACAAGAAACAAAAGAAGTCCAAGAAGTCATAGAAAGATCAGGCACAATCATTGTTTGCCCCAAAAATAGACTCCAACTCCTCTTCTTTAAAGAAAAATTTAGAAAGAAGGAAAGGCCAACTTGTAGATATTGGAAGAAGGTTGGTTATGAGGAACATTTTTTTCAGTCCAACTCGGGTAATGGGGAAGCAATTGCACTTGTTTTTTCTATAGATTCTCTCAGCAGTGAATTTTTGACCGGGGTGCATCACATCACATTTGTTTTGTCAGAGAACAATTTTCTTTGTTGAAGCCTTATTCTGTACCTTACATTTTCATCGGTGGATGTTATTGGAAAGGGTTCAGTTGATGCTGGCACTGGTATATTTGGGGATGTTCTTTGTATGTTGAATTTGTGAGCCAACCTTCTCTTCATGTACCAAATTACAAAGAATGGTAGAAAGGTCAACACTCTAGATTTTGTCATCATCAGGGATCTTGATAATAATGCACTTCTTGCAGTTGGAAAGGTTGGTCATCACTCACCTCTACGCTTTCTTTCACTTCATACCTGCTACACATTCTACTGCATTGCTATGACATGAGTTGTTTGACCATGTCAATGTAATGTCCCCTTTCTGAAATAGTATTTAATATTAAATAAGATAATATTAAAATATATAAATAAAATTTAAATTAAATATAATTAAAATTTAATTAAGTTTAATGAATGGTCAAAAGGCACAAAATGAAAAGATGTGACTCCCTCAAACATGAGATATAAAAGGGGGAAGAGAATTTAAGTTGGAAGGGGACAGGCAGAAAAGAAGAAAGAAGGGAGCATGGGAACTGAGGAAGGAGTAATGGAAGAAGATTGGAATGGGAAGAATTGATGAAGGGTTGCAACTCTTTCAAAAGGTGGTAGTTATGAAAGGTTGTAATAATGTAAAGTTGTGACTCCCCCATCATGAAGATATAAATATGAGGGAAAGTCATTGTTGAAGGCATGGAGGAAGGGATCATCACAAGGAAGGTAATCACAGTAAGTTATGTTCTGAGATATAAGATATTTCTGATCCGCTTTAAGGGAGCATAGGAATTAAGGAAGGATAAATGGACGATGAAGAAGGAAGTAACTTTGAAAAGGTCAGCAATGATGGAGGGTTCTGACCCTTTGGAAGGGTGGTAGTTGTGAATGGGTTTGACCATTGAAAAGGGAAAACATGGTGAAGAGGTGTGACCCTTCCTCACAAAAGATATATAGGGAGAAGAAGGATCAATATGGAATGGAATTGGAAACTTATCCCTTCTTTTAATCCACAAGGATCAATTTTAAGAAGAGGGAATAAGATATTCAATCAATAGGAATAAGAGATAGATATCTGAATATAAGTAGCAGATCAGAGTGCTGTAAGGCAAACAACAAACTTATATAGTGATATAATGCATAATGGTTTGGCTGACTATGATTGGTCTCTCATTTGTTAGGAAATATAATATTACACATTGCTACTGCTATCTACCTACCTACCTATAGGTTGGTTTTGTTAGGGAGAGGTGGAGTAATTCCTCACAAGGTAGGTGAGTCCCAAGATGGGCAAGGAAATGTATTTCCAATGCCTTGAGGGAAAAGTCCCAAGATGGTTATGAACATGCATTTCAAATACCTTGAAGGAGCCTTCTTGTAGATGGTTTCCAAGTGCTCTAAGGACAAGTAATTCCCCATCTTCCTTAGGGTTGATGTTTAGGGGAGAAGTAAGGAATTGGGGCTTAAGTATGTTAATTGTCAAATGTATTGTGAATCATTCATTGTTTCTTAATTCAATTTGATTTAAATGCATAATGATGTATATTAATTATTGGGAATCAACATCTTGCTAGTAGGGAACATTACAAAGACTAAATAAATTGCCCTTTACAAATGCAATCCAATCCCTAGTTGGGAATTTTAAGGTAAATCTAGTAAAGTCCCAGTAGGGGACATTACATCAACTACTACTATTTTTAGTGGCTTAGCACTTAAGATATGATTAGAAGTCTTCCCAGGATCAATTTTGTAGATGGATTTTGTTCTGATTATGCCTTAGCAAAGCATCTCAAAGGTAAGCTTGACGAAGGGAAGGTTTTGAGGGCTTTGGAAATCCTTGTGCTTGTTCACAGTGACTTGGCAGGTACTTTTCCAACATTGTCTTTTAGCAAGGCTAGTTATTTGCTCACCTTCGTTGATGACTATTGTAGATGTACTTAGGTCTGCAATCTTTGGTAGAAAGGATAAGCCTTTGACAAATTTTTGGAATTAAGGCTTGTGCCAACAAGCAATCTAGGAAGTTTAACAAAATTCTCCACATAGAGAATGGGAGGGTATATGTGAAGCATTTCTTTGAGCAATTTTGCGCTATTAAGGAATTGATCTTCTACTATTGCCTACACACCTCAAGAAAATGGTTTCACAAAGAAGAAAAACATGTTCCTAAAAGAGATGGATGGCTACATGATGTAGACACTCTCACTTGCATCTGAATATTGGGTTGAAGCTATCAAATGTGTTGCTCACATCCAAAAAGAATTTGTACAAGTCATTGAAGGGAATCATTCCCTTGAAGCTTGGTGTCAAATCCAAAAAGAATCTTCACAAGGCACTTTAGTGTTTTTGGCTCACTAGCATAGGCACATATTCCTTTGGAGAGGTGCTAGGCCTCAGTTCCTCAGAGTAGGCTTTGCATCTTTGATGGTTGCCTTGATGGTGTCAAAGGATATTGTGTATTCTATTCAAAGACACATAAGATTTTTATTAAGCGTAGTGTGCATTAGTAGAAAGCTTTCCTAGCTCGTCCTCCAATCTTCCTTTCTTTGTAGTGGATATAGATGATAATGACTTAGAGGATTTTCCTCCAGCTTCCTCTATTCCTAGAGTTTATCCCAAGGTTTCATCCCCTTCCCAGATTTCAGATTCAGAGGCTAAGGATGCTCCTCCATCCTCTTCCATACCTCGTTGGGCTTGTCAAACACTTTAGTTTGCAAGCACTCTTGTTGGGTTCCTTGAGATATTCAAAGGACCTGGTTATGGCACCAAGGCATTCCACATTCCTACATTGTGATGGCTTCAAATCCATAATCATTTCTTGAAGCATCGGGTATTGTTGAGTGAGATTCAACAATGGAGGAGTACAATACTTTGATTCAGAACAAAACTTGGAATCTTGTTCTGCTTCCTAAGGGAAAATCATGGTTCAATATAAGTGGATGTATCTAACCAAATTTGTAGTGGATGGATCTGTTGACAAGTTCAAAGCACATGTGATTAAAGCATTCTTGTAAGTGGTAGGTTTTAATTGCATTCACACCTTTGTCTCTATTGCCAAACTGAACTCCATTCGCTTGATACTTGTAGTTGAAATGACTTGTGGTTAGCTTGCACATCAGATGGATGTGAAGAGTGCATTTTTTCATGGGGTTCTATTGGATGAGATTTATGTGGGGTAGTCATGGGATTTGTTCAAGATTCTTAATTGGTTTGTCAACTGAGGAAGTCTCTTTATGGACTCAAGTAGGTTGGTATATCAAGGACTCCTTTCTTCTCTTAGTTGAGTTCTCTAGATGCCATTTAGATCAAAATTTCTTAATCATGATTGGTGATTCCTCTTATTTTCTTGGTTCTCTATGTTTTATGGATTGATTGTTTAGGGAGTACCTCACCCATCATTGTAAGCGTTGATACTACTTTACTTACATGGGTCTTTTGCACCACTTTCTTGGGATTGAGATTGCACAAATCTCTTTTGGAATCTCTCTTGCGTAGTGCAAGTGCTTTTGATTCTCTATGGCTTGATTGTAAACGTGCATCGACTCCCTTTTTGTCTGGAGTCAAGCTTGAGGCGAAGTGTTTCACATCATTGGTTGATGTCACCTTGTATTGCCAACTTGTTGGTAGCACCATCTACTTGACTCATAGTTGCCTTGACATTTCATTTGTAGTTGGCATCGTTTCATGCTTCATGATGGAGCCACTTGAGCTCATTGTAAGAATGCCAAACACATCTTCACTACATATAAGGCACTCACAAGTACAAGATTCATTACACTATAGATGTAGGTTTAGATTTGATTGGATACACAAACTTTGATTGGGTTGGTGATCTTGATGATTGCAATTGCATGTGTGGCTATATTTCACACCTTAGTTCTGGTTGCATTTGTTGTTAGAGCAAGAAACAATATGCAATTTCTCTTTCTTTGATTGAGACTAAGTTTCAAGGGGTTGTCAATGCCACCATTGAGGCTATTTAGCTTCAAAATATCATTACTAGACTTGGCATCACTTTTCAAAAGTTATTTATCATGTACTGTGACAACGGAAGTGCCATCTAGATATTAAAGAATCCAATCCATCATCATCAAACACATTGAGATACACATGCATTTTCTAGGGAGCTGATTTAGGAATAGGTCATTGATTTACACTACTATTTTGTAGCAAAGCAGGTTGCAAAAATATTTACCAAACCCTTCAATGAGAGCAAGTATGTTCATCTTCGGTCTCTCTTGGGCGTGCATGATATTTCTTTAGAGGGGGTCAATAAGCCCTTCTTGTTTCATCTTCTTATAGATGGGAGTTTTTTCCGTTGGGTTTTCTCCTTTTTTGTTTGAGGGGATCTTTTGGACATGGGCACCCCATTAAGCCTTGTAACTGGACCCTTTTTTGGACCTTTGGGTACTTCATTGTTCAATATTAGTTTTTAAGTTTCTTGAGTGGAAAATCCTATACATACTCTCCCATCACTAGGATATGAGTATCTCATTTTCATTGTATGCTTTGCATTCTCTTAAGTAGAATACAATAATTGTTGGTTATTTCTGATTTCTTTCTTTTCTTTCCTTCATTCATTTGCATTCCTGGGTGGCTTTTCAGACAAATCTTACAATGCCCAAGCATCTTGCTAAACAAATTTGTGCGTTGGGGACATTTCCTGATTTTTTCACAAAATTGCAGATGGGGTGGGGACATTTCCTACACTTCGATGTGTTCCCGAAATGTCTCCTATGGGTACATGGTTATATTTGGCTTGGGATGCGTCCCTAGGGAGCATATATTATATCTTTTTTAAAGCTGAAATAAGATGTTGATGACCATACTTTTTGTTTTTGTTGTAAATCATCTACTTATAGTGGATTATTGGATTCAATCCTTTTTGAGAAATTGGTAAAAATAATGCTTCGTTGAAAAGTAGCCTTTTAGGAAACCCTAGCTTTTATAAATTTCTTGTGGAAATCTCATAAGCAAAGACTCCGATATATACAGAGCAGGTTATTTTCAAGAATAAGGATTGGGGGTTTGCTTGTTTATAGTGTGACTTTAACCATTCTGATTTCCATGTTCTATCATCTTTCTTGTAATTGTTAGGGCTCTTTAATATCTGTGTTACACTATTTGTAAAGAGGTGGCTTCATTATGATTGGTTACCTAGACAATTATTTATTATTAATGTCTAGGTTGCATAGAGACATGGGTAATTGGAGACTTCGAAGACTGGTACCGGAACCGGTATGGCTATTTTGTCAAAATAGGAGACGGGGGTACTTAGAAACTCGTAATTAAAAATAATATTTTAAATATATATATATATATATATATATATATATATATATATATATATATATATAAATATTAAAAAATAATATAATAAACATTAATTTATGAGCTATTGTTTGCATATATATATATATATATATATATATATATTTTATTGTTTGGAAATATTAATATTAAGAACATAATTAATATTAAGAATAGAGCAAATATTTTAATAGATAAAACATTCGTAATTAAATTTGCCCCATAAATTTGATTTTTTAAAATATAAATAATAAATCCTTAAAAATAAGATATATTATATATAAATAATTTATACCTTATTATTTTAAAATTTTAATATATTGAATAAAAATAAATTTAACTAAAGAATTGACATAGCTTAAAAAATAAAGTATAAAGTTATAAACAAAAAGCAAAACTTAAAACTTAAAATCTAAATATTTAATATCCTAATGATTAATATTGTGCGCCTGATATCTTGTGCTTGTGCATGGACAGGAAAATCTAGTGCAGCAACGAGAGTTTTTATGAGCATTCTTCTAGAGTTTTATTGTGTTGTTTTGATCTATTAAACCTACTTGTACTTCTGCTGATACAACTTTTGTTGTTCCTCTATGCTATTCTTCTAACGCGTGCTCTGTTCTTCTGTCATTTTCCTTTTATGACCGTTTCCCCTTAACTTTCATTGCGTGTGTTTTGTTTCTATTTCGTTTGGTGTTGTTTTACATTTTTTTGACTTTTGACTGGGGACGTCTGGAGATGCCTGGAGATTGGGCAGGCTGTCTCTTGCTTGTGGGAACTTTCCCGATCGCATCCCTGGTCCAGAAGGCGTATCCCAGTCCTTGGGACATGTCGTAGAGGCCTGGGTACACATCTCCTTGCAACCTTGATTAATGTAAATGGATTATTGTGCTACCTCGTTAAGGTATGGAGGGATGCACCATTACAATCCTTGTCATAGTAATTTATCATTCTAAGGAATTGTATGCTGATTGGTTTCCAGTTGGGACTAGGATTGTGTTTATTAAATTTAATTATCATTTAGCTCGTGTTGGTGAATATAATGGATATACAAAGAGTCTTTTCAAGACGACTTTTTTTTAAAGGAGTGTCCGACTAAAGCTGTTTAGTCTTTTGAAATATTCTTGGTAGATGGCCACCATCTTTGTAACTTTAAATTTTAAAATTAATAATTTGTGGGTTATTTTTTAACACTTTTGAAATTATTGTGTACTGTAGCTCTCTATATTATTTCATTTTCTTTTCCAACTATTGAGTATTTGAATTCTAGTATTTGAACATTTTATATCTTGGGCCATAAGGCACATCTAAAATGGGGTAGCAGGCTAAGCAGGACTATTTGTGGGGAAAACTCTTCCCTCAAGCACACAGGTATAGTACTTAGGTGGCCTTCTTGGGAGGTGGTTCACCCCTATGAGCATCGCCCATGTACAATGAATTTCAGGTGGACAAATCAAGCTCATAGGTGATGTGTTGTAAACCACTATTCATGATATTAACATGTAGCTGTTAATAGCATAGTGCTTCACTGCAGAAAACACCAAATCCATAAAATAGGGTTGGATTCTTTGACTTTTGTGTAAAGGCAAAAACTTTATTTCTGGTTATTTTTACCTGAAAATGCTCAAATTCATGTCTCAATTGACTAATATTTATATTCTGTAAAGAAAATTATTATTTATGTCCTCAACAAGGACACAAAGTCTTGGGTTCAAACAACATATATGTATTACAAATGCCTTCATGCATGAACCTGCTTTTTTATTATTGTGCATTATTTGTTGCTTTAACTTATTTTTGGTTTGCTACAGGCAAAAAGGACTCATTCTAGGCTACTCAGCAGGGTGGTTGCAGCACAGTCCATTGACAAGTGGTCTAAGGCTATTGAAGAGATGGAAGAGCATGTGGACGTGATCATTCAAGAAGAAAGGTTGCAAAATACAACCTTGTCATGATACCAAATTTACAATTGTTTCGTGTTAGTTAATAGAGATCAATACCTTAACTTCTTTTTTCATTACAGGGAAGAGAGAGCACTTAGGAAAGCAGAGATGGAAGCTAATAAGGTATTTTACTGTCTTATTGTAGTAAAACTGCATGTCTACATGGAACTACATGCATTAAAGCACTTGCTTTTGAAGTTAGGACCTATGTTTATGCTTTTTGTTTCTTTTTGTGAGAATAATGCAGGCACAAAACATGATGGATCATAAGGATGAAATTCATTCACGTCCTAAAAGAACATGGTTTGAATCAGAAAGAGACAAGAAACTTCTTGCAAAAGCATCCAAGGTGATGTTTTGATAATTTTGTGTGTTAATTCCACTTCCTGTTTTGAGTGCTTTTATTGGGGATTTCTGGTGTATGCATTACGTATATCAGTGAATGGACATTGAAACAATGCTATTAGACCACTATATTTTTAATGTTTTTCCTGCATATGCTTAGTTTAATGTTTTTTTTTGTTTTTAAGCTCTTTAACAATCATAAATGTAGATGAGAGTCCTGTATAAACTGTGCGTTGTTTGACATCTATGTGACTTTTTTTAATGAATTTTTAGGAATATGAATCGTTTTGATGATTGAGAACAAATTCAGAACTGTTTTACAGAAGATGGGCTAGTCATTCATTCATATAAAATTATATACCTTCTAGTAAAACATGCCTAGAACATTGACCATCATGTATAAATTTGCTATCTTCACTGAATAGAAGGATCTCATGTATAATCTTTCGTGAGCAGGGCTAATGTCTTCCTCTTGCTTTGAACTGATACTTAAAAGGTTTGAGTGCTTATGATTTCTTTGTTGCCTAGTAACTGCTACAGCTTTGTCTCATAGCATATGGCTAGTGTATTGGGGCTTTATTTTATGTATTCAAACAAACTGACTCTTATTTTTAAGAGGATATCTGGTAAAACATTTCCTTGGTCAGCTATCATTATTTATCTTCTTACCATTGGTTAGTGCTGGGTACTAGGAAAATTTTTCTTTTCGAGATTTACTTTTGTTGACAGTGCTTGTTTCTTAAAGAAAATTCATTCTTTGTTGGGTGCTGGCCATTGCAATTTTCTTTATTGCAGAGTAAACTTGTTCAAAAGTATTGTGTTCTTGTCAGACTTTATTTGTAAGGAGGGAGACTTTTAATTCCTCACAACTAACGTATTCTCTCGAATGATGCCTTCACCTTGTTTATTATCTCAAAATTCATTGGTGAATCTTAGGTCTTTGTTCTAGACCTCCATGCATGGCTTCTCCATCATCTTACCAAGAGTTTCAATTCTTGTAATAATTTGATCCGTGATTCACCTTATTTTATTGTTTAAAGACAATTTCCTAGATTTAGAAGTCACAAACATTCAGCCAATATGTCCTTATCCTATTCATGTAACATCACTTTTTCAGCTGATTTTGACACTTCGTAATGATAGTTTTGGAAAGTCTACTCACACTATCTGAACTTTTGCATTATTTTAGTTGGTAGCATGCTTAGAAGTTGAAATACATATTTCTGTTAAATATCATTTTAGCTAAATATTCTGCCATTGTTTGAGCTTGTCATAAAATTTTATAGTGTAAGAACCCTTACCAAACTCGTACTCAAATATCATCAAAATTTCACAAGTTTACAAAATAGGCATTTGGTCAAACAGTTTTCTGAGTTACACATTCAATATTATGACTGATTCTTCCAAGCAATTCACACTTGTGTATTGTAACATTCAGAAATTAACATTTGCCCATCAAGGTAATTCTGAAATAATCACTTACAATGCAGACACATTATAACAAACACTTGGCATGTGAACTCAGTCTGAGATATTCACGAATTCTTCATAGACATTATGTAAAACACTTCATATACTGTAGTGTGTCAGCAAGGAGAATATCACTCCAGATTTATATTGAAAGCAGTGGCATTCAAACAAACACCTGTAAAGCCATACTACTCTGCAACATTCACTTATTACACGTGGACATTTCAACAAACATTTTATATGCAGCCTCTTGGCACAAATGAAACCACTGAACAGATCTTAGATTAAGTCAATTGCTATTTCAACTTAATCACTCTATTACAGAGATTAAGGGAGTACATTGCAGACCTGTCATAGATGAAATTTCAGTCTTTGGATCTGAGATTTAGCCCCCTTTTCAGAACAGAAAATCTTTATGCAATTAGGCCTGTAAGATGCCCAATATTGCTCACGATTCCAAAGTTTACTTCCACAATATATTTAGGGATCGAAGTCCACAATGAAAATGTGTTAGCACAGCCTGAGACACCCAGCAAACATCCATTTACAGCAGTATTGAACAGAGAAATGTATTGAAATGCAACCACCGTTTCTCACGAGTCATTCAGTCTGCTAAAAGTCAGAGTGATGCCCAGCCAAGCCCATTCTATCTTTATTAAATCCAAGCCTTATTGCGCAGCAGTGCATATATGATTCAACAGCAGGTTGCCATTAGCAGTTTAGCGACTCCATGATGGGATCCCCTAATAAATGCAGAACAATCTGCAAACTTCTGTTTGAATACTCGGTCGGAAAGCCCTCGTCTGGTCATTCTAACATTGCTTCCGATCCACTTCTTAGTTGCAGGGTCCGCACCCTGGAGGCTCGGACTGGGTCCGGGTGCGCACCGGATCCGGATCCGCGTGCGGGTCCGAGCTGGGTCCGGACAGGGTCCGGAATTGGCCCTGTGGGTCCAGTTGGGTCCGTGGTGTCACGGACCCGACCGGACCCACAGGGTCAATTCCGGACCCTATCCGGACCCAGCTCGAATCCGGGCGGATCCGGGCGGACCACGCAAGGACCCAGCTCGGACCCGGACGGACCCGCGGAGCTATGGGTCTTTGGTGGGGTCAAAACTTTAAAAAATAACATTTTTTTATTGTTTTTTCAATTGGGAACCCTAATCCATCCCTTGTACTTGCTTCCAAACCCCATTTGCACTCACTTTGCTCTTTCATTTTGTTGTTGTGTTTTGCTCTCCCATTTTGCAAGCTTGAAGAGAGGTGAAGAGTTTCAGCTGTGGAGTGCTAGATAGGATCCACAAAAGAGATTTAACTCATTCAAGTGTTTAAGGTATGCATTTGAGATTGATTTTGTAGAAGTTTCAAGTAAGCATTTGGATTGGTTTTAAATTTTTTTTCCAAACTTTCATGTTTTTGTAGAAGTTTGAAGTATATTTTTTTTCCATTTTATTATAGATTGCATCTATCAAAATCAGCAATGAGTAGTCAAGGCTCAAGGGCTGAGGGGTCTCAAACCTTCAAAATTGATAAACAATCTCCTTTGTGGAAATGCACTAGTAGAGCTGCTCAATGTCCTGGAGGTGGGGGGTTTGTTTGGACATGTAATTTTTGCAATACACAATATAGGAGCTCCTACTATCGATTAAAACTTCATTTTTTAGGCCCTTTAGGTAAGGGGATCAATATGTGTGTGGGAAAAGACAAGAAGGGGTTACCACCTAGACAAATAGCTGCACTAAGGAAAGAACAAGCAGATGCAGACAAACTATGTGCAAAAGGGAAACAAGGTGGCAATACCGGGATACAACAAACAACATCACCACCCACTCAAACAACCTCTAGACATCCCTTCCTGCCTATGCCTTCTTCAGAAGATGAAGATGTGAATCAACCAGAAATCACCCCCTGCAAGAGAGGCCCATTAGACAAGGCATTTCAAAATGAGTTAAGGGATATTGCTGATGAAAAAATGGGATGTTGCCTCTTTGGGAATGGTCTTTCATTCAACTTAGTGAGATCACCCTATTGGAGGGAGATGGTTCAAGCAGTTAATGCAGCACCTTCCGGATACCAATGCCCTGGATATGAAAAGTTGCGCACCACCTTATTGAATAATGAGAGGAGAAATGTAGATAACCGATTAAAACCAATAAGAGATTCCTGGGTTCAAACGGGTGTATCTATTGTTTCTGATGGCTGGAAAGATTGCAAAAACCGTCCTCTAATCAATGTAATTGCTGTATCCCCCAAGGGTGCAATGTTTTTGAAGGCAGTTGACTGTGGAGGGGAAAAAAAAGATGCAGAGTTTATTGCTCAAATTCTCATTGATGGCATAGAGTTAGTGGGTAGTGACAATGTTGTCCAAGTAATTACTGACAATGTTGTCCAAGTAATTACGGACAATGCAAAAAATTGCAGGGCTGCTGGTCTTTTGATAGAGGCTAGATATGATCACATCTTCTGGACAACATGCACCGTCCACTCCCTCAATCTCATTCTGAAAGCAATTGGCACCCAAATAGAATGGGTGAAAAAAATATATGATGAGGCTGAGGAGATTCAAATGTTTGTGACAAATCACCATATGTCACAAGCAATTTTGAGAAGTTTCTCACACGTGGAATTATTGAAGGTAAATTTAAACTTTAATTTATTTAGTTTCATTTATCATTTAGAGTTCTATTTCATGTTTTACATATTTTAAATGTGTTATTAACTCACTATTGACATGTGTTTAGGTGGCTGAAACCCGATTTGCATCCCACATAATCGTGCTTCGACGACTTGTGAGGGTCAAGGAAGCATTGTGTCAAATGGTTATTAGCAACCAATGGAGTATTTGGAAGCAATCCAATACAGAGAGGGCTCAAAAGGTGAAGGCTACAATACTCGATGATGATTATTGGGCTCTTGTGGATTATTTATTGGAATTCACCGAACCTGTCATGTCTATGCTTCGGTTTGCTGACACCGATGAGCCTTGCTTGGGGGATGTCTATGATGGCATGGACACCATGCTGAAGAAAATGAAAATGGTAAGTTACAACTTACAAGTTTATAAACATTAAATTTACATAAGTTCATAATTTAGTAATTTTAAATTTACATAAAGATAACTTACATGAACACCATTTGATATCCTAGGTCATACAAAGGAAAGAGAATGATCCTGATGACATCTTCTACAAAAAGATTGAATCAATTGTGCACCATCGGTGGAACAAGATGACTACATCCTTGCACCTACTTGCATATGCCCTATCTCCTAGATATTATAGCTTAGAAGTACTTTCTATTCCAGGGAGAGTGGCACCATTTAGAGATGCTGAGGTATCCAATGGGTGTAAGAAGGCCTTGGGTAAAATGTTCCGTGATCCAGAATTGGGGGCACATGTTAGAAGTGAATTTGGGTCATTCGTCTCAGGACAAGAGCTTGATGACATTGCTGAAGAAGACAGGGGTAGAATAAATGCAATCAAATGGTGGTACCTCCATGGGCAAGAATTCAAATACCTCCAACCCCTTGCAATTAAAATATTGTCACAAGTAAGTTTTTAATATTTCAGATTTCTTTTTCTTTTTTTGGGCCACTAACACTCTTGAATTTATTATTTTAATTTATCTTGTATTTATAGTTTAAACTTTATACTATTTGTTATTGTAGGTTGCAAGCTCTTTTGCTGCTGAGCGGAATTGGAGTACTTACTCCTTTATCCACTTTGTAAAGCGTAACCGGTTGGCGGCAAAAAAAGTAGAGGACTTGGTTTACGTACACAACAATTTGCGCCTTTTGTCACGGAAAGATCCGAGATACAAGAAAGGCCCAGAGATGCTATGGGATGTAGCACCCGAGTCTGCTGACTTGGAGATGACCATTCAGGATCTTGCTCGAGCCACATTGCTTGATGTGGATGATGAAAATGTAGATGACATGGTACCCAGTAGTGCTAGTGGAACCGATTTGGGCTCTACTGATGGTGTTGATCTTACACTCGCAGCCGCTGAAGACCCCGTTGATACTGATTATTTTAATAATCCATTTGATGATTGATGAACAATGAACATTGAACTATATTTCTGATTTCATGTTTCAAACTTTAGTCTTTATTGAACTATAGTATGCTACCTACATTTTTCGTTTTATGGCAATGTGAATGGATGATCAAGTATTTAATTTGTTTATGAGTATGACATATGTTTATGAGCATTGATCAATGAATGAGGCTAGATTCATAGTATGAAGCATTGAAATGATTTAGAAATTCTGAAATTATGTATATTTCTCTTATTTTCTTGTATATATATATATATATATATACACACACACACACGTATCCCCCACGAACCCAAAATAGGGGAAAAAAAAAATCCACGAATCCACGAACCGGGTTCTCGTACCTGAATCCATCCTCGAACCCGAATCGGTAACTTAGATCCACTTTCTTTTGAATCCAAATCTCTACCATTAAGCACAGTAGAAAACTCTGAAGATGAGTTCACCTCTTATGGAAGACCGGGCTTTTGTCCAATCTTCAAATTCCAAAGGGGTTTTGTCCTCGGAATTATCCAGTCACTGAATTATAGCAACAATGGAGAAATTTTCTTAATATTATAATCACATAACATACCTCAAATGAGAGAGCAACTTGTTTATATAGACTCTTGAGCGGAGGATACACATCCATTAAGCAATATGGGATAAATCGTCCTTACTATTTATTTTCTCCTTATGAAGTTGCTTCTTGAACAAGTTGGAGAACTTTATTGACTAAAGTGAATTTATATTGTCATTTTATAAAGTCACTTGATGAAAATGACTTAAAAAACACTTTAACCCCCTTTATGTCATCATATCATAAAGTAATTTAATATGAGTGTTACCTAGGGATGTGTATTTGACATAATTTGACCCGTTGTGAAAACTTTAATTTAAATAATGTTGTCAGGAAACTTGTATGTACGGGGCTGTTATGTTAATAAAGTTGTTAGCCTTGGTCGTTAGTGACCGAAATGTAAACGGTTATGTCACGACATTTCTGTCGTACCCCTTCGGGTAGTTTATGTATCCTCTCAGAGGATAGACATGAGAGAGAATAATGATGCTATATTCATACTGGATGTACTTGATTACTATTAATGAAGCATATGGCAGTTCTCTGAATCTTGTGTATTCTTTATCTTTTAGCATTTCCTTTAGTACCATGTGTTAAACTCAGTTTGCCGTAGGCAACAAACATATGGTGTCGTTGCCGACCTAATCCGGGAAGTGACAAACATCATGGACTACGGTAAATAAATGGGACTCCTTGTTAACGAAAATGTCCTCACCAACGATGAAGGAGTTACAGATCTCTTCCAAGGGGAACATGCACTAACCACAAACTTCCACATTTTGTTTCGGACAGCCATAAAAACTTTTGTACGAAGGGAGGCTGTACGGGCAGAAGTTGCCGAAGATATTGTTTGGGACGCGTTGAATGTAAGCCTCGTCGCAAATAGGTTGTTGCATAACTTGCCCCATCTGCTAGCGCAAGCATCTCTCGGGCAGACGAATCGAAGGGAGGAAGTTGAGTGGGAACAACGACGACAACATCTCTTGTGTAATTTTGATGAGAATGACCGTCGGGAAGAAGAAGAACGTGATGGAACCTGGCGAAGGACAAACCCATGAACTGTAAGCCCTCGAGGAGGGCAAATAAAGAAGTAAATCTGTAATGACAAGGTCACATAGTTGACTCACGTTGTACAGAGATATGAATAAATAAAAGTGCCTTATTTAAACATGATGTATTGCTAGAGAATTTATGCCCAATTTATTGAATAAAGATAGGAATAAGGACAAATTGGATGCCTTGGAAGCCACACATGAAGCGCTAATCCTTGCACAAGTAGAACACTGAGGGAGGTTAAGGCAACTCGTCGAAGGACAACTAACCAAAGGGTTGCCCAAAGGGGATCATGGAGGTGTCACAGAAGGTGACGGGCTTGTTATGAGAGGTGCAACAACCGAAGGGGAACACTTGCCAAAGCATTGGCGTGTAAGTAGCAAGGAGTTACTTGAGGAGACACGACAAAGGCTAAACTAGATTGAGGAAACATGAGAGCAGTTTATAAACCTATCTCTCACACCACAGACGAAGGAAATCTGAGGCCGAAGTGACCGAAGGGAAGGGGGAGAAGAAGCGAGGAAGTTGAGGACACCGGGGCAAGGAGTGTCAAAGGGACACCGTACGGTGGTCAAAGCAACTCCTCAGGATCAAACCCAACCAGTTCGGTAGCACAACCAACGGGAGGTAATAAAAACAACCTGTCTGGCTCCAGTCAAACCGGTCAAGGACAACCAACTAGAGGAAACATAAATATGTCTCAAAAATAGAAATTACAAAGTTCACGGGTGACGGGAAGGAGGATCCCATGAGACATTGCCGGACCTATGAGACTTTTTGGACAACAAACGGGGTTACGGATAAGGATGAGTGGGACCACCAGTTCCTAGCAACCCTTTGAGGAGTTGCCGTGGATTGGTACTCGGACATGGACAAGATAAAGATAAGTTAATGGGATGATTTGAAGAAGGAATTCCAAGTGGAATTCAAATTGCTTCAGGATGACAATGAAGTAGTTGCAAAAATATATAGCTCGAAGCAAGGAAAGAAAGAAATTGTAAGAGCCTATAATCGAAGGCTTAAGGAATTGCTGGGGAGGATGGCAACCCAGTTGACCGACGAACTAAAGAAGAGATGGTTCTTAGAGGGATTAAATGCCTCCCTCAAGAAGAAGATGAAAATAGTGTCACCCACGTCGTACACAAACGCTTACGACAGGGCCATGAACTTGGAAAGCGAAGATAAGACGTCAAAGAAGAAGAAAAGTAAGTCATCCGAAAGTGATGAATCATCGGACGAGAGCAGCAACAGTGAGGACGAATCCAATAAGGTGCAAGCCCTCTACAAAGACATGGAAAGGATGGAGTTTAAAACGATGAAGAGGAACACGGGACATAGTGATGAATGAGAGATGTGGTGCACAAAGTGCAAGGAGAGCGACCACACGAAGGGGTCATGCCCAAAGAAAGCATTTTGCGACATTTGCCAAGTGATGGGTCATTCCACTAAGGAATGTCCATACAATATGAAGACGAGAAGCCAACAGGTGCTTTTCACACAGGAGCAACCGTCTACCTCCGGGGTAACAAACCCTAACTAACAGACGAATAACAATGCATCATCTAGCAGGTTCCGAAACAACCGGCGTGGAGGAAGAGGAGGTAATGATAACATAATCCGAATACAATATGATTCGAAGGGACGACTAATGATTTAGTGTTGAGCATGCAGCTAGTGGGGCCACTTCGCTCGAGACTGCACAAAGAGTGACACACCACAAAAGTTGTGTCTATGGTGTGGCCCTAGAGATCACGAAGATACTAACTGTTTGAAGCCCAGCGTGAACCTCCTTAACATTGAAGAAGAAAGGGTACTCGGAGTCACCCAAAACCAAGCGAAACAAGCTATGTATTCGGATCCCCGTACCGAAAAGCAGAGAACACGAGAGGCAAAGGAAGAAATAGAGAAAGCCATGAAGGCGGGGAAGACACACACGAGAAGAGGCAAAAAACAATATACTACGGCATATGTTACAAATGGAGGTGCCGGTCAAAATCCAAGATCTCCATACCATGCCTCAATTGAAGACGACATTATTAAATGCTTGTCCCACACAGCCTAGTACCATGTCACAATCCAACACCATGCAACAGATGTCTGTTCCGGGTGGATCGGCAATGGACCCTATTCTCTTGACGGTGAATAATGGCCGGTACCCTATAGTCGTTGAAATGGGCATCCTAGGAACAATCCTTATAAACACCATAGTCGATGGCGGTTTGGGAGTGAATGTCCTTTCGGAAGAAACATGGAAGAAACTGTAAGCCAATGTTGTGGCCTCCGACCTTCAACTTGTTGGGCGTAGACCAACATGGAGTTAAACCCCTCGGGACACTCATGGCCCAACAAGTTACCATCAGTGTGCAACCCTTCGTGCTAGACTTTGTGGTCATTCCATTGAAGAAAAAGGGGTATGATGCTATCCTTGGCTGAGGGTGGCTGGTCACAGCAAGAACCACTCACAATTGGAAGAAGAATACCCTCTCCATGGAAAGTGGCAGGAGAAAATTTGTCATTGACCTCCGTACAGAAATGGTCAGTGAAGAAATCACATCATCTTCAGAGTTTGAGTCTGACGAGGAGCATGGTGGAATGGATGAGGGGACAAACCGAATGGAACCCAATGAGGAAGGCATACTGGAACTCGAGGAATGTTCGGAGGAATATGAAGATTCAATGAACGAACTCTTCCATTAGTAGATGGAAGACTAAACTTTTTCACAGTTACATGCTGGGGGTGGAAGAGATAGAACAAGAGGTGGAAAAGGAAGTCTTCCCACCGGAGTATGGGGAATACAAAGGAGAGGCCCGCGTGAATGAGAGCCCAGCCCACAAATTTGATGCCGAAGGACCAATCAAGTATGAAGAACCGTCCCTACAAATTACCAACCTCGGGGATGAGCAAAGCCCACGCAACATATTGGTTGGGGACGACTAGAATCTAGTACTGAAAGTTGTAGCGTTCAAAATATTCATGGAATATAAGGACGTGTTTGCTTGGACTTACAAGGACCTTAAGGGTGTACCACTAGAGTTGTGTGTGCATTGTATACCCTTGGTATCAGGAGCCATACCGATACATAAAAGACCATACAGTATTAAAAAGAATTATGCCGCCAGGGTGGATGAAGAAATTCAACGCATGCTTTTGAGGCAGGGATTATCTTCAAAGTACAGACAAGCGACTGGGTATCACCCATAGTAATATCATTAAAGGAGGCAAACCAAATCAAAATTTGTGTCGATTTCAGATGCTTAAACACCGTCACCATAAAGGATCCCTTACCCATTCCATTTATAGACACAATACTCAAAGAAGTTGCTGGACATGAAATGTATTCGTTCATGGATTGATTGTCGGAAAATAACCAGATTTCAATTGCAGAAGAAGATAAATTGAAAACCACGTTTGTGGTGGAGGACGGGGTGTACGGATATATCCAGATGCCCTTTGGTCTATGCAACGCACCTGCCACATTTCAAAGAATAATTCTTCACATTTTTGATAAAATGTCGTTTGGGAACTTTCAATCTTTCCTTGATGATTGGTCTATCTTTAGTAGGCAGGACACACACTTGGCGACTTTAGGAGAATGCATGGAAAGGTGCTGACAGGCAAGGTTAGCACTCAATCCGAAGAAGTGCAAATTTATGGTCACACAAGGCAAGCTTTTAGGTCACATCGTATGTAAGACAGGATTGAAAACTAATCCCGACAAGGTCCGAGTAATAGTAGAAATGGAGGCCCCCAGGGACATGACGGGAGTGAAGTCATTCTTAGGACACGGAAGGGGGAACCATATGTGTGGGGTACGAAACGAGAGGTTGCATACGGGGAATTGAAGACAAGGCTGGTCGGAGCACCAATCTTGGCATATCCCAACTGGGATAAGGAATTCCACGTACATGTGGATGCTTCTAACTTTGCAATCGGTGCAACTTTTGCACAAATTGGTGATCACGGCCTGGACCATCCCATCTATTTTGCTTGCAGACTATTGTCGAGAGATGAGAAGAACTATAGCACAATGGAGCAAGAGGCCCTCAGAATGGTCTACGTGGTGCAGAAGTTCAGACACTATCTATTGGCAACACCGTTCACATTTTACATGGACCACCAGGCACAAATGTACTTGGTGAACAAACCAATCATACAGGGGAGGGTGAACAAATGGTTGTTGTTACTTCAAGAGTTCACCTTCACCATTATTGTGCGGCTAGGGAAGAGCCGCGTCATTGTGGATCAACTCTCTTGAATCAAGTCGGGAGAATCGCCGGAAGGAATTAATGACGATTTTCTAGACGCACACCTATTTCATATTGCTATCCTTTTGAAATGGTACAAAGCATTGGCGAATATCTATCGACATCACAATTTCCAAGAGAAATGCTGCCAGGTGAGCGACGAAAGCTAGTACTGAGAAGTAGAACATTTCAATTGATCATGGACTTTTGTATGAGATGGGCCCAAACCAAGTGTTGTGAAGGTGTGTTATGGAGGAAGAAGTGCAAAGTGTCTTGAGGGAAGCTCATGATGGCCCGATAGGGGGGCATATGGGGCCAGACACGACGGCTCAGAAAGTACTCACGGTAGGGCTATTGTGGCCCACACTATACAATGATGCTAGGGAATGGGTCATAAGTTGCAATACATGCCAAAGAGCGAGGAAACCTTTGAAAAGGGATTTTATGCCCTTAAACACCTCACATGCACAAGGCCTTTTCAAGCGATGGGGATTGGATTTTATTAGGCCCCTGAGAACAAGCAAAGCTCGCCGGTGCCAATACAATGTGGTTGCCACCAAATACCTTGACGAAGTGGGTGGAAGCACGGGCCCTGCTGGACAACTCGACCCTTAGCACAACAAAGTTCATTTATGAACAAATTATCACCTGTTACAGAATTCCCATTCAGTTGACTAGTGACAGAGGAGGGCACTTTGTCAATCATGTCATCCAACTAGTGACGACGGAATTCAAAATCTTTCATTCCTTGTCTAGTCTGTATTACCCTCGAGCCAACGGTTAGGCAGAGGCCACAAACAAGATACTAGTCTTTGTGATTTACAAATCTTTTGGGGTAGAGCACAAGGACTGGGAAGAGAAACTGCCTTCCGTGTTGTGGGCTTACAAAACAATGTACAAGGTGACCACTGGGCAAACACCCTTTCAATTGATGTACGAACATGAAGCAGTTGTCCCTGTCGAGTTCATGGTACCAAGTTTAAGGATAGCGGTGGAGAATAGACTTGGGGATATGGAAAGCCTTCGGGAAAGATTGTTCAATCTGAACAAGATGGATGAGGATCGCATGATGGCGTAGTGGGCTACAAAGGTTACACAATTGTTGCGGAAGGCTTGGCATGACAAGCATCTAAAATGAGTCGGTTTCACCTTGGGACAACAGGTATTAAAGTATAATGGAAGGAATAAGATCAAGCTCGAAAAGTTCAAAGTGAAGTGGTTGGGGCCGTACATAGTCTGAGACTAAGTCACAAGGTTCGAGTTCGAGTTCGAATTCGCCAACTATAAAATTCGGATGAAGTTCGGCAAGGGTAAAAAATTCGAAATTAAATTCGCTTTATATAATTATTTTTAAAAATATAAGTATATCTAGTAATTTTTGAAAAATATTTTTTACTCTTAAAAAATTAGAAATAATACTAGTTTTCATTTAAAAACATTAAACTCTAAATACAAAATAAAATCACTAAACTATATCTTTTAAAACATAAAATAGAAATATATTAATTTTAACTTTTCAAAACAAAATAATAAATAATAAAAATAAAAAGATTAAAGTTTATTGTATTTGACATATTAGCATAATAATAAATAAACTAAGAATAAATAATTTATATACCAAATATTAATATTGTAATAAAACATTAATATACATAAATCTTATAAATAATAAATAAACTTAAATCTTTGAAATATTAAGAAGTAAATTAAAATAACATAATTATAAATGTAATCTTAAAACATATAAAAAAATAAAAATGAAACCTAAAAAACAAAATGAAATATTAAATTGAAAACTTTCTACCGCCTCCCTCCATTCCATTCTTTGCGTGGCGACAAGAGAGCTCAGCAAGGCGGCGGGAGAGCTTCTGCGCAGAACAAAGTTGCAGTCAACAAACTTTCTACCGCCTCCCTCCATTCCATTCTTCGTTATCACAGTCACAAGCAAAGGGAGAGCTTCGCAGTCAACAAATCATTGTCGCAGATAACTGCGCAGAACAAACTCGTGCAATAGACGCCTATTTCACTAAACCGAGGGCATTCTTTACACAGAAAATTCGGAAAGCCCTAAAAAAATAGGTTAATAAGGTATGTTTTACGAAAAGCAGAAGTAATTTTTCTGCCGTACGAATTTTTGACGAATTTATAAATTTTTTTATAGGTTCGCCGAATTTCGAACTTGAAGCCGAAAATTCGGCAAACTTTGTGACACAGGTCTGAGAGGTCGGTGACAATGGGGTGATTAAATTATGGACACTCGACGGAAAAGAAGTCCCCGATATAGTAAATGGGGCCAAATTAAAGCCATACCATGAAAGGTGATGGGGCGACGCCCTAGTTCACGCCGGCTAGGCTGGCCAACCAAGGGTACAAAATCCACAATTAAAAAAAATAAAATAAAATAAAAAATGAGAAAACACCGTACAACCGTAGGAAAATGAAAAAAAGAGGAAAAATGTATGACAACACAACACTGTATGACAACACAACACTGTATGACATCACAACACTGTATGACACTTGGCCGTATGACATTAAAAGGCTGTACTGTCAAGTTCGTATGACCGTAAAAAAATGTCAAGGAAAAAACAGTTCATACGGCCCTAGGAGAATTGTGTTCGTACGACCAAAAAATGAAGTTCGGTGCGGGGAGAATTGTGTCCGTATGGTGCTGGGAGAATTGTGCTCGTACGGCTTTGGGAGAGAAATAAAGACAGTACAAAGAGAAGTCCGTACAATTCCGTACGGACGAGAGGAAGAATAAAATAAGATAATTTCTTGTACGGTCATTTGGAAATTGAAAGAGAAGAAGTGTACGGATAGGAGGATCATTGGCGGATGCAGGAAGAATTCAAAAAATTCTATACAGGTAGTTATTGCCGGCAAGAGGTTTTCAACATGGGGTCTCAGCAACAAAAAAAAGATTTGAAGAAGAAACTACAAGCATCAACACCAAAAAGTAGCAGCATTGCCAGAGACAAGGGGACGAGGGTTTTACCGTCTGGAGTCTGGATTGCTGGAAGCATGGACATTGAGGGTTTTACTGTCTGGAGTCCGGATTGCTGGAAGCATGGACATCAGAAAGTTTGTCCTAGGGTGCAGCCACAAACGCAACAATAAATGCAGCAACATAAGGAAGAAATTACTTGGAAAAATGTTGCATTCGAAGGGCTGAACGGGTATGAGTGTAGGACTTGGTGGGAAGAGACCTCAGATACAGATATTTTGAAAGGACAGCTACGTAGGGCGCAAGTGCACTGGGAAATTCAAATGCTTATCTTTTCCATTAAAGAGTTTGAAGGACCCCTGCGTGGAATGATAGATAAATTCGACAGGTTTAGCCGTACTAGCACCCTCATGTATCTAGGGAAGGATATCCAGATCAAATTTATAGTTGCAAAAATTTCAAGGGTTTTTGGTATGCCTGGTAGGCAGGGAAAGAAGATAGACATGAAGCATAGGAAAATATCTTGAGAGAAGGAGAAATTTATAAAGTTGGTTTCTAGGAACCTAACTCTGAGCGAGTTTGAATCTGTAGCAGGAGCGTCTTCAAAGAACCGAGGAATCAAGAAGTCATTTGTGGCTTCCGAAGAATGGCGTTGTATCATGGATATTATCAAAAGTAGGCTCATAGGCTCCTGTAGGGCTTCCGACATTGTCCTCGCACACCTTGTTTTTATGAATGGGCTCAGGAATGACACTGTTTATGACTTGGCATCCATTATGGCCGAGACGATGTATGAGTTCATGATGCTTCAGCACAAGACCTTCTACATGCCTCATTATGCAATTGGCTTGTTCCTCAATGCTACCCGAGAGCAGATTCCACATGATAGGTTGAGGATGAGGCCTGATAGCCTAGTGACGGGTGAACCCCCTATCTTTCATTGGAGCCATTTGGATACAGGAGGGATACAGACAGGTTCGAAAAGGAAGCGCCAAGTGCTCTTGGAGTCTGAGGGAGATAATGCGGATAGTGGTCAAGAGTATACTAGTGAGGACTCAAGAGCTAGTGAGAGTGCAACAGTGGGAGGAGCCATGAGACTTAGACATGGCAGGTATGGAAATACCCACTCCGTCATTTGAATTTGCTTCAGATTAGGTTTTGTTTACTCCACCAGTCACTTCAGTTACAACCTCCTTGCTACCATCGACACCATCCAGTACCATTTTGGACTTGGTTTCGGTACCCAGGTTTGGCGAGTTGAGGGTCCTAGTTGATATGACACCATCGAGTGGGGAGGTAGTTGTGGTGCCAGTAGCAGTCGGGTTAGTCGAGAACCAATCCATGGAGGGGATTGTTGAGGTCGGAGTAGTACCTCGGAGGGAGGAGTTGGAGCTACTAGCATAGAGGGAGAGTGAGCCTCAGGTCACTCTCGAGGTAGTTGGGACAAAGGCCATTGTGAGGGTAGGCCTAGGGGTGCTGGAGGAGTCGTAGAGGGATGCGTTACTGGTGGAGAGTCTGCCAGTAGAGGCCTCGATGATGACTTGGCTCAATCAGTTCAAGATGGCACTGATAGCACCAGGAGCGGCTAGCCTTCTTTCACCACGGCGAGAGTTGGTTGTCCCTCCAGAGATAGTGGATCTCGACTCTGTGATTTCATCGATGATACAAGAGTTGGAGATAGAGGAGATACCTGAGAGGCATGCCTTGACACATGGGATGCAGCAAGAGGTTAGTGATGTGGAGATGCCAGAGCCAGATAGGGAGCCCAGTGAGGAGCCAACGAGAGGGTCTCGCAAGAGTGTGTTGGAGCAGTACTTGGTGGATGTAGCTGCAGGAGCGGAGCGGGTGATAGCCTCAACGGAGTTACAGGCTCAGGAGGAGGTTGCACAGGAGTTCGAGCGCCTTTTGACTTTCGTACGAGTGGGTTGTCCTATTGCATTTGCTGACTGCTTTGAGTTGAGAGGATGGGCCGCCACAGAGTCTCTGGCTATGTTAGAGATTTGGGCTCTTTAGGAGAAGGCGGGGGAGAGTAGGATTCATGCCTTGCTGTGAGAGGTGTAGGCATTTTGTGAGGGATACTTTACCCTTTGGCGCTTTGAGCACATATCTTCAGGACATGAGACTACGATGGTGGCAGTAGTAGTGGCTGAGGAGGAGATGGCCACCCGACTTGCAGTAGTCGAGGAGACGCTGGTTAGAGAGAAAGAGTCATGGGCAACTGAGAGGAGTGGTATGGCCATGAAGTTGGAGGCACTTCAGGTGCAGTTAGAGGCAGAGCGTACCGAGAAGGTTCTTTTAGAGACCCGTCTTGCTAGTGCTATGGAAAGCATCGATTGGAAGGAGAAGGTGGCACTAGAAGCGGGAGGGATGGTAAAGACTGCTTTAGAAATCAAGATGGTAGCAAAGTGCAACCTACAAGTGAGGACTGATCAGGTGTATGAGTTGCGGGCCCCTATGACTTCCCAAGCACCACCGTCAACACTATCTTCTTCAAGGATGCTTCCTACGCCTCCTCTTGCTTCTGAGTAGTGTTTTCTGTTGTATAATCATTTTTGTTATCATTCCCATTTTGTACGTCATCAGAGACGACTTGTTTTTTTTGGGGGGGGATGATGTTGTTGGGAAACTTGTATGTAGGGGGCTGTTATGTTAATAAAGTTGTTAGCCTTGGTCGTTAGTAACCGAAAGGTAAACGGTTATGTCATCATGTTTCGGTCGTACCCCTTCGGGTAGTTTATGTATCCTCTCAGAGGACAGAATCAGGAGAGAATAATGATGCTATGTTCATACTGGATGTACTTGATTACTATTAATGAAGCATATGGCAGCTCTTTGAATCTTGTGTATTCTTTATCTTTTAGCATTTCCTTCAGTATCATGTGTTAAACTTAGTTTGCCGTAGGCAGCAAACAAATAATGTTTGAGTTTTGATAATTTTGTTGACTTCCACTCTCATGTGAACTCTCAATTTAAATTATTTAACACAAACGTTATATGTTAAGGTTCTACAATGTATACATGCATGCATTATCCATGTTTCCATATGAATATTTACGATTTCTCTATTTTTTATTTTGTAATCCCCACTGCCGTCCCTTGCTCCAAGAGAAAAAAACTGTCCCGGAAACCTGTTTTCCAGTCCCCTCGTCCCATCGTTCTGGAAACCTGGGGTAACGTAGTTTAATATAATTAATATTATTAAAGTTAAAACAAGTTTAACTTTAATAATTTAACTTAAATCATTAAACCCCTAATAATTTCCAATATCAACTCATGGGAATAATACATCCACTCTCAAGTATAGATATGATGCCAATTGATCACCTCGGTAACTGTAATGTCCCTTATTCTCCTTTTATAATTTCCTACAAAAATGACATTAGTACAAAATATTACACAATATTTACATGACTCGTACTCTACTCTAAGTTAGTAAGGGGGGGGGGGGGGGGTTGATTCTTAAGGCTGCCTCTAGGTCGGGCTGTACAAAATTCCCGATTCTCAGCTTGAGAGATATAAGATCCACTCTAAGCAGCTGGGCTATTGACACGTCATCCCATAGAGCACTGCCCATATGAATCTCTTGGAAGCAATAAATGCCATCCAAGCCTATGCATATGACAGGCATCAGTATATATACTGCCTACATGAGATTATAACAATCTCGAGACTAGGGAAACTATAACAATTTCCTCTAGCCCTCTCCAGATATGGGGATCCATCTCTAATGAATATAACATTCATTTTATATGGAATCCATATCATCATCTGTGGTGTGGACATATAAATGTACAAACATTAATGTTGATTATAAAATCATAGTTTAGACTTGACAATAAAAGAAATCTTAAAACTATCTCAGAATAAATGTTTTTGCAAAAATATGGGTGTATCTTAATTACATATATATATATATATGTATGTATGTATGTATGTATAACTATATATATTAATTTCTATATAAATAAAAATAAAAATATATAAATGTCCGCATATAAATAATACGTAGATTAATTTCTATTTAAGTGAGAAATGTCTATACCATATATATATATATATATATATATATATATATATATATATATATATATATAAAATTCTTATTTAATAATTAAAAAAACTTACAGAAACTCTGAATGCTGCTAGGATCCCTGTTATTCTCTTTTTTTCTTCCTTTGTTTTCTGCCTTCTTCAATTATCCATTTAATCCAATGTGATGGATATGCAAATATATGAATTACTCATATGTATGAGTGCAACAATAAACTATGCTTTATTATTGAGTGAACTCCACAGAGGGAAATAAGATTATCAAATCCATTCTTCTTTCCCCCCCATTGACGGTTCTTCTCTGCTATTAATATATCCTTGAGCGAATGATGTGTCCCTGGACGTCAAAAGTCATGTCGTCCCTTTCATCAGTCATCTCTCCTCATAATCGGTATTTGACTTAATTAAATTAATTATTAACTCCATCATGATTGATAACTATTCCATATGATTGGTTTCTGCAATGGTTGATGATATTAGTTATGATCACTTTGACCATTGTGGATTCTTGCTGTGTTAAACAACTCCAACACCCTTCAAGTATTATTGTCCCAAATGCACAACTGTCTTCTGTGGTTCGCTATTACATTCATTGCAACTAGAGAATCATTGGTCACGAAACAATGATGTCTCTGATTCCTTCATATGGCGTCTTGTCGCTTTCTTTTGGGCACCAAGATCCTACACAAAGCTTATATTAATTCTCAGTGCTTGATTTATGTGTAATTTAGCCTTTAATGCTTGCATCGATAATGGATAGTCATCGTTAACAAAATGTTCTATTTCTCCTGATTGAAATCTCAACGGGAAGGTGCTAGATGCTAATAGACTGCCTTGACTTATTAATAAGTCACCAACCGTTGATAGTATGATACCCTAGTTGATCGATATTATATCCAGACGGCATGTATGTTACTGTTACTATGATCTGCGTCTCAATCAACTATATTGTTTCATCGCTAGTATTCAAGCCACCGTTACTTCATTTTTTTATTTATTAAATTCTATTATTATTAATATCCTATTTTGACACAGGGACATCACAGTAACTTACTATAAATAGTAAGTATGAGCAAAATGTCCAAGTGACTTACTAAAAATGGTAAGTGAATCAAAGTGTCTTGAATGATCTCTAGATGGAACACCATCGAATAATATTGAAATAAGCACAAACATTTGGGGACATTATAGTCCTCCCTTCTCGGAGATTGCTTGCCCTCAAGCAATTTGCACTTGCATACTAAAACGAAATCCCTGGATCCTATATCAACCTCTGGAACATTGCTTTGCCAATCCATTGCACTTCTCTGATATAAACATCACCATGCTCAAAGTTGTGAAGCAACTCATCATGGTACATAAAAAATAGTGCTTCAATCATGTGGATTCCAGGATCCCAAATCAACCCACGTGCATACTTAATTAGGTCAACCTGCTATGTGTTGCTATCATAAATGTAAACATCCTCTATCCAATTGAGAACCTCCCTCCAGTTGAAGCCACATGTTCCTCTAATATCAAATGATGATAGGATCTCATCATTATGCCAAACTCTACCAAGAAATGGGTGAAACAAATTCCTCCAACTCTGACCAGCTCCCTGAAACATGACTATCCATGGGAATGTTCCACCTAGACCCCACAAGCAAAAAGGCCATCCAACTTTCCCACTATCTGTAATATGATAATATCCTGTTGCTCTAAACTGATTACGGATGAAATATCCAACTGCCTCAACATTGCCTCTCTAACCTGTATCCCAAAATGGTGACCATATTGGAGAAGCAAACAAGAAGGTCTACAAGATTTGGGTGCTTCCTCTGCAGGAAAAAGCGCCTCATACCAATCATTCACCCCAGTCTTAGGTGTCATTTGGAGCATCAAGTCATTAGTAGGTGGGCAGAATGAAAAAGAATGTGCATATCTCACAGTGTAATTACAATGAAATGCATTTCTATGCACAATCTGCCTACTAAGTGGAGATGAATCATATTCATCCTTCTCTACCCTTGTGTTATCATCATGCACATCTTCAATGATAACATAACCACTGCTGCTCTCAATTAATACATTACTCCCAACATCATATACTTCATCATTAACTTGCTCAATCTTTACAGCCCTTGAGGTAACCTCTTGTATGTCTCTCCCTACAAATGCTCTATATAGCTGCCTTGCAAATGTGATGGCGCAATCTCTACCTTGAAGCAATTGCAGGTAATTTGATTTTATTGCTTCAAGTGCTTGTCTAAGTGTTTGTAGGCTCGATGCTGAGACTCCATCCCTAGGCTCGTTTTTTCCCTCATTAAAATGAACAATCCGGGTGAGGGATTCAATGAATTTATTTGTAGTATTAAAACGAGCTAAGGCTTGTGCAAACTTCCTCTCTTGACAGCTCACCTTCAAGAGCTTCTCCAAGAGATGTAACCTACTGGAAGTCAAATGTATTCCCCGTCAAAAGTTTTTTTCTCATTGCTGCTAATTGCACATCCCTGTGAATTTGTGGCCTCTTTCAAGAGTTCTAACTCATGATGTGTTTTCCTGTCATTATTGCTACCGAGGAATGAAGTTTCCTCCACAACTGATTTGCAATCAGCATCATGCTCACCTGTAACAATCTCATGGCTGCAAACAAAATCTTCCTGTACCAATTTTCTAACATGAAGTTCATCAACTCCTATTACTTGCTGATCCTCCTCATCAGTCATATCTGAATGTTGAGCTGAAGAAGAATGTGACGAAATCAATTTTTGACGAAGCTCATGTATTTGATTTTCAGCTTCATGAAGTGCCACCAAGGTAGCCTCAAGGGAGTTGGTATTCGAGAGCTCAAAGGTAAGGGTGTCTACTTCTTCCTTCTTTCTCAAGGCCTTTGAATACATCTTTGCAAGATCGAGGAGATGATCTCGATCTGAAAGTAGGTGTAGATAATCTGATTTCATTGTTTTCATCCCTTCCTTAATCACTTGCAAATGTGAGAATTCCTCTGAGTCCCTTTTGTCTACTCTCCAATTGTTCCTTCCAAAGATGCTTTTCAACCATCACATATATGTCATCAAAATGTGATATAGTTACAACAATTTTATCTTCAGTAACTTTCAATTGATTCTCCAAAATATGGGAACTAGTAGGTGTTTGAGAGAAATCAGATTCACATGTAGCAGCTGATTCTCCTCCATACACATATCAGTGCTATTAATATCATCTTTCATACCCAACTGTATAGACGAAGTAGGATCAACACTATGGTCAAAAGTAGATCCATCCCAAGAAGGACCTGCACCATATGTAGGGACCATTACACCCAAACCAACATAAGCATCAACACTCATATAAGATGTGGAGTCATCATCATTGGCTGATTATGAGACATCTTTATATGGGCTATTAGTATGTCCATCAAATGCACTAGTGTGAACAGTCTTGTAGGATAGCTCTGCCTCCAAGCTTCCTATCAAGAAACTTGTGCAATCACTAACATCTTTTCCATGACCATGTGTAGGCTGCAAGTCACAAGTAGTTGGTTTTTCTTCTTTTTCCAACTTCCCTGTAACTTGCAAACTCAATGAGTTCAGTTCCTCTTCACTCGCTGCATCCTCTTTAGTCTCTCCCTCAAGCACTGGTTCAATACTTGTTTCATAATCACCTGCTTCAATGACAACTTCATGATGCTTTTATTCAATAGCTGGTTTGAATTTTTGTTCACCTGTAGGCTAAATAGTGACCGTTCAAAACTCCTTATATAATTTTTTGCACCCTCCTTGTGCAAGTAGATCATGAGCTAACTCGCGATATTATTTTTTTGCCAAAACAGTCTTGCGATGCAGCCTTGGATGAAAGTTCATGTAATCAATGAAGGTTAGATCTCTCTTAACATGTGTAGGAAGTGTATTGTATTCATCAAACATGCTGAGTACTTCTCTTTTATCTTGTTGTGTTTGGACATGATCCTTCATTAATTTTCTCATACCGAGCATTTTGACAACCCTCTAATCATACCCAACAGGATGTCAGGTTCAATCTCTGATACCACTGTAAGAACACTTACCAAACTTGTACTCGAATATCATCAAAATTTCACAAGTTTACAAAATAGGCATTTGGTCAAACAGTTGGCTGGGTTACACATTCAATATTATCACTGATTCCTCCAAGCAATTCGTCAGACACTTGTGTATTGTAACATTCAGAAATTATCATTTGCCCATCAAGGTAATTTTGAAATAATCACTTACAATGCAGAGACATCATAATAAACACTTGGCATGTGAACTCAGCTTGAGATATTTATCTTCTTCATAGACATTATGTAAAACACTTGATATACTGTAGCATGTCAGGAATTAGAATACTGCTCTAGATTTATATTCAAAGCAGTAGCATTCAAACAAACACCTGTACAGCCATACTACTCTGCAACATTCACTTATTACATGTGGACATTTCGACAAATACTTTATATGCAGCCTCTTGGCACAAATGAAACCACTGAACAGATCTTAGATTAAGTCAATTGCTATTTCAACTTAATCGCCCTATTACAGAGATTAAGGGAGTACATTGCAGACCTGTCATAGATGAAATTTCAGTCTTTGGATCTGAGATTTGTTGAAAATCTTAGAAAACATAAACACTCAGAACACCAACTACCCTGGGAAAAACCCTCTCAAACAGAGGGAAACAACCCAGCAAAAGATATCTTATATTTATAGATGAATTACAAGAAACAATGAAATGAGTTCAGCTGAAAGAAGCTCACTAGAAATATCAATCAGCTGAGACCCAAAATAACTCTCTGACAATCCTAAGAATAACCTCAGTAGAAACAAAAGATACAGCAGAATGCAATACAATCCAAGATACACAGCATACACACGATAAACTTCTTCTGCAGAGAATATGACAATACTAGAACACAATACTAATTTTCTGCAGACCATAAAAAGCATCTGAACGACATTATCCCAGTCTCTTTTGAAGACGTGTATTGAAGAATGCAACCGTCCGAGAAGGGAAGAGCGAGCCAAACGCAAGAGAGGAGCACCGTCCATGAGTAACTCCTGCATCCACTTAAACGGTCCAGCTAAGATCATAACTTCTGAGCGTTATATGAAACCGAAAGAGCTTCCTCTTTCTTAAGAGAATGAAATCACGCGGGTGAAGGAGACTAGCGATGAGCCAATGACACTTGGGCCGGTTAATGGCACGGTGAAAGATATAAGTCACTGAGAGAGAAACCGATGCTATATGATTGTGCGGACCCGTAAACACCAGGAGAAGCTACGTACGTGGAGCATGCCAGGTGTCATTCTGCAAGAGACAAAATCCATACAAGACGAAAACCATATTCGACTAAGGATGAAACTAAAACATTTCATAAGTAGAAAATACTTATTGATGTAATCCATTCATATAAGGCTTATAAGTTTAACAAGATTTAGCCCCCTTTTCAGAACAGCAAATCTTTATGCAATTAGGCCTGTAAGATGCTCAATATTGCTCATGATTCCAAAATTTACTTCCACAATATATTTAGGGATCGAAGTCCACAATGAAAATATGTTAGCACAGCCTGAGACACCCAGCAAACATCCACGTACAGAACCATTGAACAGAGAAATGTGTTGTAATGCGATCACTGTTTCTCATGAGTCATTCGATCTGCTAAAAGTCAGAGTGACACCCAGCCAAGCCCATTCTATCTTTATTAAATCCACGCCTTATTGCGCAGCAGTGCATATACGATTCAACAATAGGTTGCCATCAGCAGTTTAGCGATTCCATTGATGGGATCCCCTAATATATCCAGAACGATCTTCAAACTTCTGTTTGAATACTTTGTGGGAAAGCCCTTGGCTGGTCATTCGAACATGGCTTCCAATCCACTTTTTTGTTTGAATCCCAACCTCTACCATTAAGCACTGTAGAAAACTCTGAAGATGAGTTCACCTGTCATGGAAGACCGGGATTTCGTCCAATCTTTGAATTCCAAAGGGGTTTCGTCCTCAGAATTATCCAATCACTGAATAACAGCAACAATGGAGAAATTTTGTCAATATTATAATCACATAACATACCTCAAATGAGAGAGCAACTTGTTTATATAGTCTCTTGAGGTGGAGGATACACATTTATTAAGCAATGTGGGATAAATCATCCTTGCTTTTTAATTTCTCCTTGTGAAGTAGCTTCTCAAACAAGCTAGAGAGTTTTATTAACTAAAGTGAATTTATATTGTCATTTTATAAAGTCACTTTATGAAAATGACTTAAAAACACTTTAACCCCCTTTATGTCATCATATCAGAAAGTCATTTAATATAATTAATATTATTAAAGTTAAACTTGTTTTAACTTTAATAATTTATCTTAAATCATTAAACCCCTGATAATTTCCAATATCAACTCATGGGAATAATCTTTCCACTTTCCAAGTATAGATATGATGCCATTTGATCACCTCGGTGACTTACTATAAATAGTAAGTATGAGCAAAACATCTAAGTGACTTACTAAAAATAGTAACTGTGAATCAAAGTGTCTCCTGAATGATCTCCAGATGGCACACCACTCAATAATATTGAAATAAGCACCAAAATTTGGGGACATTACATATAGGCACATTTAGCTTCCACCTTCCCAATTTAGATTTTTCTTGCATATACTAACTTCCTTGTTTTGCACAGTTTCTGTCTACCATTGTCCTTTTATTACTATTTTACAATTGTTCTTAATATTCAGCATTATTCACCATGGATTGAATTATTTTTTGGCGCAAATCTTGACCATTATATAATTGATGATTATAGCAGGCTTCAAATAATGCAGAGCCATCTGCTGGTAAAATCGTAACTAGTCTGGAAGAGGCAGATGAGTTGAAAAGAAAAGAAAAGCGACGAATTGAACGCGAGGTATGAGCCCTGGAACTAAGGAACAGCTTTATAATTTTCCATCTTGTTAAGGATCAAAGGGTGCATTCTTTCTTTTTGTGGCTTAAATGCTTCCTACATTTTCTATCTATTTGTTGTTTACATAACCTTTTCCTTTGGCAGAGAAATCTACCGCGAAAGAAACGTCGGAAATTAGAAGCTTCCCGTGCTATGCTAGAGGAAAATGATCCAAATAATTCTGAAGAAGAACAGGTTTACCTTTCTTCTATTTCTTTTAACTGTCAGTTCTCAACTTCTCAGCCTACACATACATAACTTGGGCAAGAAAAGACATTTGATGAAATGTTTTATAATGAATATTTTTGACTTTTGCTCTCACTTGTAATTTTTTCCTAGCATTCAAGATACTTATTCTTGTAGCTTCATGATTGAAACATGCCTGATTTAAAAAAATGTGAACATGTTAAATGGTGATTCTCTGGATCGATTTCCCTTTTGAATGTTTGTCAATATGAATGAAAAATGATTTTTTCGGTTATTTGTAATTATCAGGGATAGATTTTGGGTATTTTATTGACTATTATCCTACATACATACATAACTGGGGCAAGAAAAGACATTTGACGAAATGTTTTAACAAATATTTTTGACCTTTGTTTTCAACTGTAATTTTTTCCTAGCATTCAAGATACTTATTGTTGTAGCTTCATGTTTGAAACATGCCTGATTTTAAAAAAATGTGAACATGTTAAATGGCGATTCTCTGGATTGATTTCCCTTTTGAATGTTGTCAATATGAATGAAAAACATTTTTTTTGGGTATTTGTAATTATTGAGGATATATTTTCGGCATTTTATTGACTAGTATCCTGTTGTAGGGGACTAAGAAAGGTATTGGAAAGAAGGCTGGAATGTCTGTAGTTGAATTGGCATATAGGCGAGCAAAAGCTTCTAAGGCTGTGGACAAGGCACGGGAAGCTGGTAAATTCATCAAGAAAGATCCTTCTATGAAGAAGAAACCTCGGAGGGACAAAGGAAGAAAAGGAGAGATGGAAGAACTCTTCCAAAATGACATGAGTGCCAAAAAACAAACACATAGTACCTCAGGTGGCTTGCAATTAAGTGGAGGGAAAAATAAGTCAAAGAAGGCATTCAAAAGCAAGTCAAGGTATGGGAGCTTTTTTTTTGTTTTCCTTGAAGTTGTACAACGTGCCCATTTTATTTTAGCACGCGGTAGAAAATAGGACTTGGACATGCAAATAAGTCTTGTGTTACGCTATTTTTTAACACTTTGGCATGTCATTGAAACTCTATAATTGATGTATCCTTTAGTTAATATGTCTCTTTTTGACAATTCAAGTGAGGGATTTTAATGAAAATTTATCTGCTGTTTGCCTTTAAATGTAGAAATGTCACATGCTGAATTCCTTTTCAAAATTGTTTGAAAACAGCTGGTTTTTTGACTAATTAGTTCACTATACTCTATATGATAAGCTATTGCTTTAATTTGGAAAATTATAGCAGGACTACTTATATATATGTAACAATAAGTGTTGTAGTGATTTCTGAGGGAAAAATGCACTTGTGTATGTTCTGTATGCTGCTACTACATACCCTGATTTTGTATACATGCTCCCAAAATGGGAGTAGCTAGCTGATAAACCCATACACATGGTAGGACTTAAAAGAATAGCAAAAATCAATTGGACCATAAACTAAAATCTCCCCTTCAACAAAACACATCATTTCTTAACGTTTCCATTTTTCTCTAAGTGTAAATGTTGTTGGAATTTCTGAATTTTGAAGTTTCAATTGTTTTATGTGATGCACATGCGTAAAATACACAAATCTAATCCTGTATATACCTAAGTTCTGGGGACCTGTGTTGGGTGCTTTTTTACTCTTTTCATGCATAAATTCACCCTCGAACCCTAGATACACTGATCACAGTGTATTTTTAAGGTGTTCTGTGGAGATCTGGCGAAGAGGAGGTAAGTTGAAGTCATCCAGGAATGTGGGTGCTATCCATGCCCCAAGAACAGAGAAAATGTACAACTTCATGCTTAACTGGTTGGACAGTCCTCTTCATATATACCATCTACCACCACTCTGTGAAGGAACCTTCCTCGGGCTTCTGATGCATATCTAGAGATTCTCCAAACCACAAAGAACTAAATCTGCAGCCTTGTCATTGTGCTGAATTTCTGGTTTGTTGATATTGATAATTAGATTATGTTGTAAAAATTTCCAACTCTTTTTCTGTTGGATGTTAGCTTTTAGTTAATCTTGGACTCATGATTGTCATTGCTTTCTGTTCTATCTATTACTTACCCCATCTGCCCGCTGAGGCTTTGGTATGGAAGTTTATATATATATATATTATATATGTATATATATATTTCCCTTATTAAAAAAAAGTTCAACCTAATCCAGTTCTCAGAAGACACTAGTTGTGTTGCACTATTGTGAATGAGACATTTTATCATTGAGAGTTCCATTATTATTATTTTTTCAGAACAATTGTAGGCTAACCAAATGCTGTGTTGTAGGGAAGGAAATTTATGAATTTCCAATATGTCTGGATGCTTCCATGCAATATGGACATTGAAAACTTTAACTTGGGTTTTAGGCCTTGTGCCTCTAAACCTGCTACTCTCCGACTGTGGGCTTCCATTGGCACTTTTGTATTATTTCAAGTTGTAATCAATATAATATAGCAAATGAGAATACAGTTTGAAAATTTGTATGACCATTTCAAAATGGTTTGTTCCTGTTTTTGGATTGTTTACATTTAACCTCTTAGATAGTCAAAACTTTGCATTCTGTTTTTGGGATTGTTTAATTTAAAGCTATATAATCAGTATTTTTTAAAACATCTTTGTTGCATCTTGTTGTTTCCCAACGAATGAAACCCTACGTTTTGTAAATAGATAAATTACATAGTAGTTTACTTTTGTTATGTTGTATGCTCGACAAGAGTAGCTTAGACTCCTCAATTGGGTTGAGTAGTTTGGAAACTTTCTGACTGTTGGGAAGTCCTTGGCAACTAGTGGCAAATTCAAATATTTCCTTTTAATCGGGATAAGGGATTGCATTGTGCAAGTACTCAATCCTGATTTTGTATGAAGAGCATTGATGAATAAATATACTTGTTACAGTCTCATTTCATATGTTGTTTAGTATGCCCTTTTCTAGTTCAATTCTTCATGAATAGCTTTAGTTACTTTACCCTATTAATTGCCCATATGTAAACCAAGTAAGTATTTGGCAATGTTTCTCTTAAAGAAGTTGGGCTAAAATGGCAAAATAATGGGATATCCAGATGAAGAACATGGTGATTAGATCCAACACAGAGAAGACAAACTCACCCGAGATTTGGTAAAGTTGTGGGACATATTGGTGAAAGAATGTACGAGTAGAAGTCAAGCAAAGGCAAACCCACAAGAGGTTGTTTGCAAGAAGATCAGGGTAAGTGAGGAGATAGACATTCTTCTTGATCAAATGCCACTATTGTTTGCAAGACACTAGATATCCTTTGAGGATAGAAGTTGAAGAGAATAAGAAGAAACATAGATCAATGTTAGATCTCTAGAAATTAATGCCCTTGTACTTGGACAAAGAGAATAAGTTATCAAAAAACGGTCTTAAAATAGAACAAAAGATAGTTTGATCCATGAGGATCTTAACCGAAGAGAAAGGAGGGGAAAATTACGAGAAGATGGTTCCAAGTTAGAGTCCTTCCCAAGAACAAAGTTATAGTCGTAGTGTAAGTTGAAGTTAGAGTGCAAGCCGAAATCGAAACAACAACTCAAAAAAAAAAAATGTTTCCTCTACGAGAAACCATACGAGTAAGGAGTTGCAAGAGATAGCTAGGCATTTACCCTTACTTGGCGAAGTGTGGACTGAGCTCTCTGACTAAGTAGACAAACCAACAAATGAAGATGAATGGTAAGTATAGTTTAAATACTCTATACCCAAGAATAACATTAGAGTCAATGAACCATTGTTGATCGAAGAGTGGTTGAAGGTTGCAAATCTAAAACTCCTGGGCCAAAAACATATAAAGTTGAGAGCATCCCTATACAAACATTCTGGGAGGAGTTGAGGATTGTCATGCAATCAAGAGTGTAAGTGAAACATCAAAGCATGTAAATCAATTGCTCTTGATAAGTTGTTTCAGGTATTGATGTCACATTAGAAAGGGATGGCGAGCTCCTTGTCAAGTTCGGGCATTGAAAAGCAGAAGTTGCCTAAATTCACAAGCAATGTGTTGAAGGATTCCACATGACATCGTAGGACCTATGAAACAATTTGGATAGAAAATGGATAGGAACATTTGAGTCTATTGGCTACAATTCTTTCCAACAACCTTAAGTGGAATGGCCATTGATTTGTATACACAAGTCAATTTCATCACCAAAACAAATTGGGAGAGATTAAAGAAAGCTTTCAAGGAAGAATTTAAGTTACTAAGAGATGACAATGAATATTGTAGTAGAGATCTAGAATACAAAGTAGGGTAAGCATGAGAATGTAAGTGATAACAGTGGAACATAAAGAATTATTGGTGAAATTAGAGAAGGAACTAGTGGATGCCTTAAGAAACAATGGATCAAAGTCCTTTTTTCTTCCTTACGGAAGAAAATGAAAGAAGTGCCTTCTTTTTTCCATACCAAAGCATATTGTTGAGTGATGGACATAAAGAGAGGACAAAATGCCCTCATGAGTGAAAAGAGAAACAAAAGATGATGACAACTTAGACAAAGGTCAATTTTGGTAGTTCTGGTCTTCTATTATATTATTGATTTGTAATTGCTTTTGTTTATTCGAACACATTCCTAGTTGCTTCAAATTTACCAACAAATCTTTTTCTTGAGACAAAGAGGCTAAGCTTTTTAGCATGAGCACTTCTCCTTTTGAAAAACAAGCTATATCTTCACTATATCTTCATTCTGTTGCTGTATGATATTTTGCTTAGCATTTTCTACTACTCTATCATGCTATTGTTTTGTAGGCTGAAAATAACAATATTCATCCTCTTTTGGACGAGAATCTTCATTGACTTCTTCAACTATCTTCTTATTTCTCTTGATATTTGTTTCTTGGCGGGTTAATATCGCAACTTTGTCCTTTTGGTTACTATTTTTATTTCATGAGCTTCTTATCTGCTGTTGATGTTCTCTGGAGTATACCCCATTAGATGTGTTTGATGACAAATTGTCTATTTTTGACATCCTTGAACATTTGCAAAGGAATTCTTTTGATGAACCGTACTCCTCTATTCCCTTGAAGGCCATATCTTCTAGATTCTAGTGGGGCATTTTTTAAGTATTGTTGTGTCCTTCCACAATTGTATATATCATGATTTTTGTTGCTGCAAAATGTACAATATTTCTTCTTCTCAGACCAGCACTTTGTGTCAAAAAGTGGCAAATTTTACTACATTTGTAACAAGTGGCATCATCTCTCTTGTGGTTACCCCTTTCCGTGTCCTCTTCGTCCTCTATAGTTAAATTGTCTATTGTCCTCTGGATAGTTTTGTGGAGGGGTGTTTCATAGTGTGTAGGCATTGCTATTGTTTCTCCCCGGGGGTTGTCTATATCCTCCATCATTTGCATACAGGGGTTGCTCTGTAAGGCCTTTAACATAGGCCTTATTCCTATCTACCTCTGTGTCACATCCATGGTGTAGCGGATATCTAGGGCCTTAGATAGTCTTCAGCATTTTAGAGATGGAGCATATCAGATGGACAGTTTTGTGTTGCATGTCTATCTCATTCTCCACATGTCATTATAATATAATGAGTTTAGTTTGGCTTATGCTTTTTGAAGTTCAATTTTAATGGCAGCGAATCCTCTCCTCGTGCCTTTGGGCACTCATTTCTTAGGTTTTCTCTTGAATAGTAAGAGCACTAGATCTCTTGGTTTAGCTTCTTTACTTATCTCACTATAATGTATTGTCGCAAAGTTAATTGCTCCATAGCTAGTTGTAACCTCTCTAAGGCTTCATTTTATCCTTCAGACTTCTTTATCTACCTTTCTCCATGGTCTTGCCTTAATGCAGCAAGCCATATTTACCACATCCACATATGCATGAAAGGTCCTCCAATCCAATGCTGCTCTAATCTCTTTTTGCAATTTGGAAATGAAACATTTTATCTTCTGCCTCTCAGTCAATGGTTTTTTCTAATTTTCGGGATACTTTTTATCATATTCTTTTACAAGCTTGCCTTCCTTCTGGACTAGGTTCCTCATCTTGTTCACACTCTCTGATGGGATTTCAGGAGTGTTGAAGTTGGCTAGGAAATCTTTCTTCACCTCCTCCCAGTCTTTATCATGTTTCAGATATGTTTTATTATAACATTCCAAGGTATTGTTCCACAAGGATGCCACAAAATCCAATAGTTTGATTTTATCTTCTTCAATGACCTTCCTCTGCTAGAGTGACTCCAAGAGGAAGATCTTCTCCATAGCTTCTATAGTCTTTACCAAATACTTGAAGCTTGATTGATGAGTCCATTTTAGGCCTCTTCTTCTTTGACTTTGGCTTGTGGACTGGCGGGGTGTTTTTCTTTTCCTTTATAGCTTTGACTGTGTTGGCTTTTGTTGTCCACCCTTATCCTTTGGTAACTTCATCTCAAAATATTCCTTTCCCAAAATCTCTTCCCAATCTATTATCTCGCCCTCCTGCTTACTTGTTTCTTTTCCATCTGGTATCTCTTCAATTGATATCCTCCTAGTTTTATATGGCATAGGGGATGGATCCTAGTCTTGAGGTTGACTCTTTGCAACATCTTTTGTCAATGGAAATAATTATTCTTTTAAGTTAAAAGAGGGCTTGTTTTCTTTTCCTTTTCCTCTTCCCACCAGATATTTCCATAGGGGCTTTTGGGTGGGAATAAGTACCCGATCACCAACTCTCACAGCGTTTCATCGAATGGGATAAGAGAGATAGGCATTCATCTCAAACCTTCCTCCCTTTATTTGGGGCCCCACCCTTCATTCATTGATTAATGCCATCCGGAATCAAGCTATCAGTAATCAGAAAGTATGGTTTGGAGAAGGACAATTTGTTTGTTAGAGCTTTTAGGAATTGAAGATATCTATTATCTAACATAATTGTTATGTTTGATAGATCTGGTCTGATGGTTGGACTTTTGGAGAGTTGCGGTAGGGATGAAGTCTCCATGCTACAACAATATCCTATCAACAACTTTTTGGATTTTCCATATTCATATCTTCTCTAGATTTCTTATATTCATATCTTCTCTAGATTTCTTTGTAGTTGTCCTGCTCTTTCCCAACCTGAATCTAGGTTTTCTGGAATCTTCAACTATTCTTTCATGGGCTCCCTTCCTTTCTCTTTTAAAGCAACATCCACCATGGCACACCCAATGGCACCCTCATTGGTGTGCTCATTCCTCATCTTCTCTGCATTCTCTGATCTTTTGTCGTGTCTTTCTTCCTTCACAATATTTGTTTGTCTTCTCTCTGTGGTGTTTGGACTTGCCATGTTAACTTTGTCAATTCAATTTTCTTAATCTCTCTTGAATTCTTCTTATCTCCTTTGGCCATGGGTGTGTTTGATTTGGGATTGCATTACTCCATTATCATTCCCCATGGTTGTTATTTTTCAACTCGTTTCTATAAGTTACATCCTTTCAGAGATTCTTTTCGGAGATCCCCCTCTTTCCATTCCCCATCCCCTTTGTGCCTAACCCCTCTCATGATGCAAACACTAAGGAGATAGTACCACAATCTATCATAAAACTTTCATCCCTTCTAGTCTTTTTATATGGTCTAGATTTTAAAATTTTTGAACTACCCCCTTAGTACCCATTGTACAACCTAATCAGGGTCTTTGTGAAACCAATGTTAACAACAAAATGGGGGAACACAGAAGAAGTACTGTGCCCCAAGTAATCTCTGTATTTTGTATTTATACCAAAGAATCATAACTCGGACTCGGCAAGGCCGACTCGACCCGTGACTCACCGATGACTCGGCAACGACTTGGCTATGACTCCGCAAAAAAAAAAACCCGAGATTTTTTAAAATTTAAAACTTGTTTCAAGCACCCATTATTGAATAAAGCTTAAAAACACTATAACATCATCAAATAGAATCTAATTTGATCACATACATAAATATTAAACATACATCCATCACATAAGTACAAATGTAAATTGTAGGCAGCTGAAGGAAATAGAAAACATAGATATGCAGAATTATAAAATATAAAATATAAATGTTGTCAAATGTATATAAAATCCATGACATCATGATCAAATGTTTCCAAACATGTGTAAAGTTGTATAGTGTAAACAACAAAAACAGGTATATGGCTCAAGCCTCAAGCTCTACTACTCTAGGTCAGCCTCATCCTCAAAGTAGTCTGTCTGCCTCCTACAAATGCGTCTGAGGTAGGTTCTGGATGACTGACAAGCCAAAGTCTGTGCCTGTGAGGTGCCACTCTGATCAACATCAACTCCACAGGCAGCTGATCGTGTTCTATCCTCCTCCTCTGCCATAGCCACAGCCTCAGCTTCTCTGTCTGCTTGGTCAACCCACTCATGGTCCTCCTCAGTGAAGATAGGATCGGTAGACTTAGTGAGCCACTCAGACTCTGGATCGATCTCTGCTAGAGTGATCGGAGAGGTGTCAGTGTCCAAAATCTGTCTGGTCCTAAGACGGAGGTTGTAATGAACGAAGACAAGATTGTTCAACTTCTCCACAGACAGTCTATTCTGCCTCTTCGAGTGGATGTGCTCGAACATGGACCAATTGCTCTCACATCCAGAAGTGCTGCATGGCTGACTCAAAATGCGGATGGCAAGTTTTTGAAGGTTTGGGGTTGAAGGCCCAAACATATGCCACCATCTATCTGAAATAAGGAAAAAAAAAATCAATGTTATTTCCAAGTTCCAATTTTAAGGATATATTATAAAATCAAAATGCATAAGCCATAAACTTAAGAGTTAAGTTTAAGTTTAACATATATTAATATTTCTACCTGGCTGCAATGTTGTCCTAGACTCTTTGCACATCGTGCTTCCAAAAATCGGCCCTTGTAGACAACTATATGCATCTATCTCTTGCATTGTAGATGCGGTACAGGTAGATATCTTTTGCATCACTGTATATAGGCCATTAAGAACCTCCTCATCTGCCTTGAAGCTATCAAGGAAACGATATGCTGGATTGAGGAAATAAGCTGCTGCATGGATGGGCCTATGAAGCTGGTTTTGCCATCTCCTATCAATGATTTCCCAAAGGGGGCCATACTTATCCGCAACTCCTTTATACCTGGATCTAATGGCCTCCTTGGCCCTATCCATGCCCTCATATAAGTAGCCCATAGAGGGCTTCTCCCCATCAACAACTCGTAGGAGAACTACGAGGGGCTCAATGACCTACATATAATGTAAAAAAAAATAGTCAAGTGACAAGTGTGCATTAAAAATTAAAAATAAAAAAAATTGCAAACAAAACATAAATATTTTTACCTCCATGATCTCGTTACAAGGGGTCCAAAAACCTGGCTCATCAAACATATAATTTGCCACTTCCCTACCCACAATGCTCGTAGAATAGGATGAGGCAGTCCACTCCTCACCAACAAACATGCGTCTCAAATTGTCGCGTGATTTGAGCAAGGATTTCAGTGTGAGGAAATTGGAGGCAAATCTTGTGACACCAGGACGAGCCAACTCCCTTTGCCTCGTCTATTTTCTCATCAGGCTAAGGACCAATGCATGATTATAGATAAACTTGCAAATGGTTTTGGCCTTATCAACACATGATTTGATCCATTCAATCTTGCCAATATCCTTGTAATGGACACCCCTGAATGCCCCAAAAAACTAAACCCACTGCTGAAAGGAATTATGTCAAACAGTTTGCATTCAACTTCTTATTTCTCCATTTAATGTTTTAAACCCCTTATAACACTGGAAATCAAACATTTATTTGTTTGTTGTGTTTTGTGCATGGAATAGGAATCATACAACATAAACAAGAAATAAACTACAATAATATGCAAAGTGGACAATGAACTGCTGCCGATGAAATGTTATTTTCAGAATTAATAAAACCAAATACATGGCAGATGTATCAACTCACTAATTACTCCAGCATTAATGAAATAATACTCCAGCCCATGCTTTCGAACTTGCTGCTACAGTGACGTGAATAGTACCATGTGAATAGTGCCGTGTGAATAGTGTCGCGTGAATAGTGCCGCATGAATAGTGACACGTGAATAGTGCCGCATGAACAGTGCCGCTACAGTACTTTGTCCTTCAATCATTCCACTACCTTCATAAAATCATTCCCTCAAAGCGGCATAAGCATTGGACAAGTAGTGAAGAAGATATGAGCAAAATACCAAATCTGCCCGTAGCTAGAAATGCAACTAAACTGCCTGATAATGAAACTGATAACAATGGATTCCAAAGGCCAAACCCCAAGGGAATGACGTCTAGAATGTCACAAGAGAGGATAAACGTCCTCAAATGCCAAGAACGGATCTGCAACTCACACACCAATTTCTTCTCATATTCAACTTGTCTAATGAAGCCACAAACGCTTCCTTTTATTCTATTTCCAAGGGTCGGTTCAACTCTCATGGGCAATGTGGGATAAAAGATGTGCAATATAAAACATATATTAAAATATCCCCTTATGTCTCCCTTGGGTACACATCCCCATAAAATAAATATTAAAGTAACACTTTAATATTTTACAATTAAATTAAATGTTACTTTAATAAAACTTCAGGCATTAAAATGTATTAGCAATCGGACTCCGAATAATGCAAGTGATAGCTCGTCGGAAAGCTCTCACCGAAGAGTATCAAATCTAATCACCAAAACTGGCCTCCACTGTGTCTTGTTGACTTACTAAAAATAGTAAGTATGCCTGAAACTGAGTAAATCAACTTCATTTTGGTCCAAACTGGAAATGACTAGGCCAAAACACTCCAGGATCCCCTTAAACCCTTCGTTAGCCCTCGGGACCATGTAGAACAAGGCTAACGCACACACGCTTGGTCAACTACTAAAGTGGGGACATTACAGTCCGCCCCCCTTGAAATTGCTTGTCCTCAAGCAATCTCAATCGAGCCTGCTGAATAACCTGCTCACTCTCCCATGTAGAATCCTCCTTCGGCAGGTCTCTCCATCTGACCAAATACTCCTTCACTACCCTGTTTCTAAGCTTCCTCTCTCTGGTGTCCAAAATAGCCTCAGGTACTAACACAAGCTTCCCCTCCTCATCCAAAGGGGGTAAATCTGCAGAAGGCACTACACTCTGACCAATGGCTTTCTTAAGCCTAGACACGTGAAACACATTGTGCACCCAACTGCCCTCTGGAAGCTCAAGCTCATAGGCCACTTCGCCCACTTTGCGTATTACCCTGTAGGGACCATAAAATCTAGGTTTCAACTTTTCAGCTCTGCTCTTCTTGAGCGATGACTGTCTATATGGTTGTAGCCTCAAGTAAACCATATCCCCTACCTCGAAACTGCGGTCTATTCGGTGTTGATCAGCGTACAATTTTTGTTGATTCTGGGCCTGTTGTATATTCTCCTTGAGCACTTTCAGGATGTCCTGACTATCCTGCAATAAGTTTTTGGCTTTGGGCACTCTGCTGTCCCCCAAAACTAAATCCATGAAGCTAGGTGCTTCATAACCATAGAGTGCCATGAAAGTAGTCATCCTGATGGACATATGATAAGTGGTGTTATAACAATACTCTCCCATATGCAACCATCTGATCCAAGCCTTTTGTTGTGCAGTTACATAGTTCCTCAAATATCCCTCCACCCATTTATTCACAATCTCTGTTTGCCCATTTGTCTGTGGATGATAACTAGTGCTAGGTGTAAGATTTGTACCACACAACCTAAACAACTCTTGCCAAAAAACACTCATAAACTTACTATCGCGGTCACTAACAATGAATTTGGGCAGCCCATGTAACCTGAATATCTCTCTAAAGAAAATATCTGCCACCTGTGTTGCTGTGTAAGTGGACGGAATAGCAAAGAAGTGAGCGAACTTCGTCAAGCGGTCCACCACCACATAGATGCAATCCCTTCCCTGCACTCGTGGTAAACCGGTGATGAAGTCCATCGAAATACTTTCCCATTTCCTATCAGGAATGGGCAAGGGCTGTAATAACCCTGTAGGAAATGTGTGCTCTCCCTTATTCTGTTGACAAATTGCACACTCCCTGACATACCTCTGAACATCATCCTTGAGCCCTCTCCATGAGAACCGCTCTCGGATCTGCCTGTAGGTCTTGAAGACCCCTGGATGCCTAGCTGTGGGTGCATCATGAAATGCCTTCAGTATCGCCTCTCTCAAATGTGACGACGGAATCAAATAAACCCTGTCCTGAACTCTGATCAATCCATCTATCACCTCATAGCGATCATCCTGTATGGTACCTGAAATCAATCCAGAAGCCCAAGCATCTCCGACATACTCTGCTATAATCCAATCTCTCCAATCTCCTGAAATCTCTGCCAGAGCACATAAGTGAGGTCTCCGAGATAAGGCATCAGCCACCACGTTTTTCTTACCTTTGACAAACTCTATGTCAAAGTCATAAGCCTGCAATTTAGTAACCCATTTCTGTTGCCGATCATTAAGATCACGCTGGCTCATGAAATATTTAATACTGTTGTGATCAGTCTTGATCACAAAACGCCCACCTACCAAATATGATCGGAATTTGGCCAATGCATGCATTATGGCCAACATCTCTCGGTCGTAGATAGAATAACTCTTTTCAACTCTCCGGAGCTTCCTACTCTCGAATGCAATGGGATGCTTCTCCTGCATCAATACTGCTCCAATCCCATCACCCGATGCATCACAATGAAGCTCAAAAGGCTTCGTGAAATCCGGTAGAGCTAGAACTGGACATGAAGACATTACCTGCTTGAAATGCTCAAAACACCTCTGTGCTGCCCCTGTCCACACGAAGGCCCCTTTCCTGGTAAGATCTGTCAAGGGTGTAGCAGTCTGTGAGAATCCCTTAACAAACCTCCTATAAAAACCACATAAACCAAAGAACCCCTTAAGCTATGTAAGGTTTGTGGGAGTAGGCCAATCTACAATAGCTCTAATCTTTTTGGGATTAACCCGAACACCATCTGCACTAATAATATGCCCAAGGTAAAGGAGCTCGGTCATGCCAAACTCGCATTTAGATTCCTTGGCAAACAATGACTCTCTCTCCAGAATAGATAACACCTCCTCCAAATGATGTAAGTGCTCCTCCCAAGTCTTACTGAAGACCAAGATGTCATCAAAGAAGATCAAGACAAACCTCCTCAACTGCTTCCTGAATACCTGGTTCATACAACTTTGAAATGTAGCGGGTGCATTGGTTAGTCCAAATGGCATAACCATAAACTCAAAGTGGCCATAGTGACATCGGAATGTTGTTTTCTCAACATCCTCTGCTCTCATCCTGATTTGATGGTATCTGGACCGCAAATCAATTTTGGTGAAGAAGTATGCCCCATGCAACTCATCAATTAGCTCATCAATCCGAGGAATGGGATACTTGTTTTTAATTGTTTTCTTATTCAGTGCCCTGTAATCGATGCACATGCGCATCGTCCCATCCTTCTTCTTTACCAATACTACTGCTGAAGCAAAGGGGCTCTTACTAGGCCTGATATGCCCCATCTCCAACAAATCCTTAATCGCCTTCTCTATCTCATCCTTGTGTTTCTTAGGATGACGATATGGAGTAATCATAATTGGTTTGGCTCCCTCCTCGAGCTCGATAACATGCTCTATCCCTCTGTTAGGAGGAACCCCATGAGGAATATCGCCAAATACTTTAGCGTGTCTATCAAGTATCTTCTGGATATCTGGTGGATGACTCTTTTCCTGTGGCTCTGGTGAAGCTGGCATAATGTAGCACTCTGTCGCCCACTCTATGTCATCATGACGAAAAAGTCTTTGCATTCTCCTCAAGGACACTATTCTGCAACCTCCATCCGAAAGTCCTCTAAGTACCACAATTCTGCCCTCATGCTGGAATCTCATCTCCAATTTCGCTAGGTTGAGTGTGAACTCAACTAGCGAAGCCATCCATGTCATGCCGAGGATGACATCATAATCTCCCATGTCCACAACATAGAACTCATCCTCCAACTCATAGCCATCTCCAAACCTAATGTGAAGATTAGATATCTTCCGAGTGCACAGTAATTTGTCACCGTTAGCCACCATGACTCTAAACCCATCATGCTCCTCGGTCTATAACCCTCTCCTAGCTACCGTGCATCTATGAAGTTATGTGTAGCCCCAGTGTCAATGAGAGATATCACTTTCTGCCCCTGGATAGTACCCCTGACCTTAAATGTGATTGCCTTTTGGGCCCCTGTCAAGCGTGCCAACGATCTATCACCCTTAGGAATGCTGCTCGCCTCTATAGTGTTACCTTCATCTGAATCGGAGTGCTGATCCTCCACCTCTGACTCTGACTCTTCTGCTGAAAAATACTCCATTTGATTTGCCTTAGCCTTGAGAGGGCATTTATGAGATAAGTCCAAAGGCTCTCTACAGTGGAAGCACAACTTCTTCTTTCGAAGTTCATTCATGGTTTCATTGTCTAGTCCTTTTGATCCTTCTTTGGGTTTGTTATACTCTTTCTGAAATGGTTTTTTGTCTTTGTCCTTGCGGTAGGAAGAATCTGTTGAATGGTATTTTCCTTTGTATACCGAAGGGGCTAAATCTCGTGCCTTTTTAGTTGCTTCAGCTAAGGTGAGTGGATCATGTCCCTTCACCCAACCTCTTAATGGATCAGCAAGCCCATCACAAAATAACACCACCAATCTCCTAGGAGAGATATCAGTAACAAGTACAGACAAGCGCTGAAACTCGGCGATGTAAGCATCCACAGAACCTGACTGTTTTAACTGTGCTAGCTCCTTGAAATGTAACTCGGGATCCCTAGTGTCAAATCTCTCAATCAATCTGTCGGTGAATTCCTCATAGGATGTAATCTGATTATGTCCCAGAGTCACCATGCCATGATGCCACCATTCATGTGCAACGCCATCCAAGTGCATAGCCGCATACTTGATAGCCTCCTCCTCAGGCATAGGATTTAGCTGCAAGTATGTATCTACCTTCTGCACCCAAGCTTGTGCAGTCATCTTCCCTGAAGCATCATAATAAGGTAAAGAAAGTTTTCCAACTTTCTTTCTCAGCTCAAAGTTTTGATTCCTCCCTCCTGCTCTAGGCATGTGTCTCATCCTCAAGTCCATATAATCTTTGAGGGAAATATCCGCCTGAAACTCCGGTCCACTAGCCTCCCAGTCCCTCCTGAACTGATCCTGTAACTCGGTAATCTGCGGTTCGTTTACTGGTTGAACCGGATCTCTGGGTGGGAAGGTGGGTAGAAGAGGTCTCAAGCTCGCTGTCCGAGCTGGGCGTGCAATGTGTCTAAAGTTATCAGCCTCATTCCCATTGTTGCCGTGTCCATTATTACCATTAATGTTATTCTCAGGACCATTGTTGTTACCTTGGCCTCCATTATTATCGTTTCCCCCATTGTTATTGTTTCTGTTGTTGGCATCACCTGGATTAATATTGAGACCCATCTGTCTAGCCATGAGCTGCAACATCATGTCCATTCGCCTATTCTGCTCCTGCTGCATACGCTGCCCCTGCTCTAATGTATCCAGTAACTATCTGAACATTACATCCCCTTGATCTGGACCAATGTTCCTGCCTCCGCCTAATCCTGTATTCATGTCATCTCGGTCACCCATATTGCTGTCTTGATCAAAGAATATCTCCTCTATGTCTGTATGACTGGATTCTATTTCCACCTGCACGGATGAACTAGACTGTTTGCTCTGCAAGTCTAAAATCCTGTTTTGTCTTGCTCTAGTATCGCAAAAATTATAAGGCCTCTGTCGCATGCTCAAACATAAATGCTTAGCCTGTTTTTTTTAATTTCTGGTTTTAGTGTTTTTACATTTCGTCAAACACTTTTCCCTCTATCCGGCTATTCCAAATTCCCTATAAGACCTCCACAGGATGGCAGGACTTATAGCTCTGATACCACTGTAATGGACACCCCTGAATGCCCCAAAAAATTAAACCCACTGCTGAAAGGAATTATGTCAAACAGTTTGCATTCAACTTCTTATTTCTCCATTTAATGTTTTAAACCCCTTATAACACTGGAAATCAAACATTTATTTGTTTGTTGTGTTTTGTGCATGGAATAGGAATCATACAACATAAACAAGAAATAAACTACAATAATATGCAAAGTGGACAATGAACTGTTGCCGATGAAATGTTATTTTCAGAATTAATAAAACCAAATACATGGCAGATTTATCAACTCACTAATTACTCCAGCATTAATGAAATAATACTCCAGCCCATGCTTTCGAACTTGCTGCTACAGTGACGTGAATAGTACCATGTGAATAGTGCCGTGTGAATAGTGTCGCGTGAATAGTGCCGCATGAATAGTGACACGTGAATAGTGCCGCATGAACAGTGCCGCTACAGTACTTTGTCCTTCAATCATTCCACTACCTTCATAAAATAATTCCCTCAAAGCGGCATAAGCATTGGACAAGTAGTGAAGAAGATATGAGCAAAATACCAAATCTGCCCGTAGCTGGAAATGCAACTAAACTGCCTGATAATGAAACTGATAACAATGGATTCCAAAGGCCAAACCCCAAGGGAATGACGTCTAGAATGTCACAAGAGAGGATAAACGTCCTCAAATGCCAAGAACGGATCTGCAACTCACACACCAATTTCTTCTCATATTCAACTTGTCTAATGAAGCCACAAATGCTTCCTTTTATTCTATTTCCAAGGGTCGGTTCAACTCTCATGGGCAATGTGGGATAAAAGATGTGCAATATAAAACATATATTAAAATATCCCCTTATGTCTCCCTTGGGTACACATCCCCATAAAATAAATATTAAAGTAACACTTTAATATTTTACAATTAAATTAAATGTTACTTTAATAAAACTTCAGGCATTAAAATGTATTAGCAATCGGACTCCGAATAATGCAAGTGATAGCTCGTCGGAAAGCTCTCACCGAAGAGTATCAAATCCAATCACCAAAACTGGCCTCCACTGTGTCCTGTTGACTTACTAAAAATAGTAAGTATGCCTGAAACTGAGTAAATCAACTTCATTTTGGCCCAAACTGGAAATGACTAGGCCAAAACACTCCAGGATCCCCTTAAACCCTTCGTTAGCCCTCGGGACCATGTAGAACAAGGCTAACACACACATGCTTGGTCAACTGCTAAAGTGGGGACATTACAATCCTCTAACATGAGGTCAAGGCAATGGGCTGCACATGGAGACCAAAAAATTTTCGGGTGCCTCTCCATCAAAAGTTTACCTGTAGCAATTTTAAATTAATTAAAAATTTAGAAGTGTTAAGAAAATCTTAAATAAATTCATAGATGCCTCTCCATCCAAACTTAAAAAGTTATAACTTATAAGTTTACCTGCAGCAACATAACTTGCTGCATTATCAGTCACCACTTGCACCACATTTTCTTCTCCCACCTCAAGTATAACTTCCTCAATAGCCTCACATAAGTATGTGGCATTCTTCACATGTGAGGAAGCATCGATAAACTTCAAGAACATGGTGGTTCCTGAATATAAAGAAAAATAATTATCAATTATCATGGATCAATAAAAAATTCAAAATCAAAATTAAATTATTCAATGCATTTGGGGAAGTAGAATTCAATGAAGTTATGAACAATCACTTGTGCTGGAAACAAGAAAATTTAGGAGTGTCCTATTCCTCCTGTTCGTCCAACCATCTGTCATGATGGTGCAACCATTTTGCTTCCAAAATTTCTTGTGGTCCTCTAGCTCAAGTTGCATATCATTAACCATGTCTAACAAGAGGGGGCCACTTAACTCAGAATCAGTAGGGGCTTTAAAGCCCGCCCCACAAATGGTTACAAAATCTATCATACCTTGCCAATAAGGAGACCTGTCACAAATAGATTACGATTAATAATTAGACAAAGTATAGTTCAACTTCAAACTATAAAATTTAAAATTTAATTTTAAACTTGAAGAAACTTAGAAAACAAATAAAAGAGAATTACTTGGCAGCAATAAATGGAATGTTGCAAAAGAACCAAAACTTGCAAATTTGTTTTCGGGCAGCATCATGGACCTCCTTGTTCCAACCCATGCTCTCAAGTGAGGGTTGTGCACCCGGACTAGTGCGTGGCTCAAAAAAACTGTCCAACCTTGATGATTTTCGGACTCTAGGGCCAAGGATAATTTTGCCACTTGAAGGAGCAGCAGTAGAAGCACTAGCACTAGGATAAAAGGGAGGCTTGGTAGATCCCTCTCCAACACAGCGTACAGATGCGGATGCGGATGCGGGTGTGGATGAAGAATGGGAGCCAATAACATTTATCTCTTCTCATTGCCTCTTTCTAGTTTCCTTCTCTTCAACATATTTTTCTAATTGGACATAACAAAAACGATTTGCCTCGGGAGTTGCCTTAAGACATGGGTCAACATCTTTGCCAGGTATGCCGACAATATGGTATTTAAGCCTATTGATGCCACCATGAAATTTTTTTTTACAAAAGGTGCATTTTGTTTGGTTTTTTTGTCTACCGGGAAACTCTTCGGCATATTTCCAACATGGACACTTTAGAGGCATTGGGAACAATGGGAAGAATTTATGTTTTCAAATTGGAATGTGGCTGCAATAAAATTAAAACTTAAAAAAAAACTCTAAAAACAATGGAAAACCATAAAAAAACCATAAACATGCAAGCAAAAATCAACAACATCTAAAAATTTAACACTTACCTCTTTCAAATGAGTTGAGAACAGCTGCTATGAGCTCCTTGATGCTCTCAATGCTTCCCCAATCCGATTTTGTGGACTCCTTGATGCTCTTCTAAGTCTTCTTCCCGGCTGGTTGCAACCCTTTGGCTTCTTTTTTTCCTTCCTCTCTCTCTCTTTTTCTCTCTTCTTCTCCTACAAATCAACTACAATGCCTTTTAGGGCAAATAACAAAAGAAATATGCAAAAGAAAGTTGAAAAAAAGTTAAGATTTTTTATATTTTTTAAAGGCCAGCTCGGGCCTGCCGCGGCGCGGGTCACGAGCCTCAGACTCGGCGAGTCATGGCTTGACCCGCATGACTCGGCGAGTCATGCGAGTCAAGGCCATGACCCGCCAGGTGACTCGGCTGGGTCATGAAAACCCAGGAGCCCTTGCTCGGCCTGCGAGTCAGGATAACTCGCCTGACTCGCCGCGGGTTATGATACTCTGATTTATACCCCAAACTTAATCATACAAAGGGAGTAAGGAGTTGATCCTAACTGTACCTAAATTAGTTTAACAAAATACAGAAAACCAAATGTTTATAAATCATAACACATTATATGTAGAACTCCAAAAGATATTGATCATTCATGCATATATTTGTAGGGCTTTCACCTTTACTATATCCTTATATCTCCTTATACATTATATATTCCTTATCTCTGCCTCCTTTTTATCTCTACCTATTACATTCTATCTTTGCTTATACAAATATTTATCTAATGGGATGTGTCCCGTATATGCTACTACTAATGTAGATGATGTCTCTTCAGTTATACACACCGCAAGCTTTTGGTACAATTTACATTGTCTACAGATGTTCTTTTATCCTGCTAATAGGTAGTATATGATCTTGATGCTAGAACTGAGAGAATTTTGGGACTTAATACATACAACAACCTTGGAGGAGCTTTTGGGTAAATTGCCACAATGAGAACAATGTTAAAAAGAAGTTTTGGTAGGTTGTCACTCAAACAAATGAAAGATATGAATATTGGTGTGGATATGCCTGATGAATTAACAGATGATGGTAACATTTTGAAGCCAACTTACGAGCTCCAAAATGTGGATAGCATGCCCATACCGGTGGTCAAATAAATGGTAGTAGAGGATATTGATTTGAAGCTCATCAATGAGAAAGTAGAAAACTTCACTCTGGGCTAGTTACAAGCTGTAGGTGGCTATTATGCCATAATAATACTTTTGTTATTAAGGGATAGAATAATAAAATAGTTGTTTACAAGGGGTGTCAACTAGCGACGGTTGGCAGACTTAACCAACCATTGGGTCTATTTGTATCTACATTGGAACAAAGCAAAGGGTGGTTGCATGTTGGAGATTATTATGCAATAAAAGATATATCATTTTGTCATTTATGGTGTAATGTGATTCTATTCATGCTGTTATTGTATTTCATTTATCTCTGGTATTATGCAACCTTGTTGACTCTATATATACCGTGCCATCCATCCATCTCAGTAGGCATCTAACATTTTGGTGCCGTTGCCTAAGTTAGAACTTGGTGGTCAAGGGAAGTAGGATTGGTGGAATGGTGGCATAATGGGTTGTACATTTGATTAACAAGCCCTAGCAATTGACAGTGACGTCGAGGACAATAAAAAAGTAACCTGAGAGGACCAGTTGACACTGGACTTGGTTAACGCATGGGACGTGTCGGTTGATGAGTACGTATAGTGGGAGGCTCAAGAGAGAGCAGTCCCCTTGATATGGTATGTCTCAAACTTATGGTGAACAGTCCTGTGTACTATCTCTTGGGTAGCCTTCTGAGATTGTTGACTCGCATGTTAGTAGAAGTTTAGGAGCAATGGGAGGCAAGGGAAAGGGAAAACCCCAGGCAACAAATACAATGGTACAAAGAGAGGAACTAGAGGGAGGAGGAACCATGCGATACAAGTAGGCATCGTACCTCTGGTAACTCCAAGAATTAATGCCCAACTTGCCAAACAAAGATAGGAGGCGACACATGAGGGAAGAGATGAGTAGATAAGGAAGCAAAAGCTATTGTAAGGAGGCCTACGAATCCAAGAACATGTTGAGAAGCCTCAACAACTACAACAAATAGCAGAATAATCTATTAGCCCTCCACCACATAATCGGGGTGGTAGTGAATGTAGAGCACAATCGTCAGGATAGGAGTGAGAGGAAATTGCGAGGGAACCACCACTCCCGAACATTGCCTGGGCGCCAGAATGGTCTGATGCAGATAGTTGGGAGGGTAATTCCGTACCAATTGAACTGTTTGTACATTCCGAGGAAGGCAATAGTGAGGAAAGGAATCCCTTGAAAGAGAGGTAGCAGATTTATTTGAGAGTACCTTGTGGGGCATCGACAATCTCGTTATTTCGGAGGGATAAAAAATAAGGAGAACAAAACTAGAGACTTTGAGGAGAAGAGAGTATCAGTACCACTACGAAGGAGGCAACCAAGGCGTGAATGATAGAGTTCGAGGGGTAGAAGACTCGTGCGTAGCCGGAGGTGCGGAAGACGCACAGGGATATGGAGGAGGAATCAACCCACTGACGTCTAATAATGTGCACGGTACCTACCGTATGTGGCAAATGGCAAACCTCCTGGAGAAGCAAAAACTGCCCAAGTTCAGTGGGGATGGATCAGAGGATCTGGTCCACCATTGTAAAACATGTGTAACGATATGGGAAGCAAATGACCAGGATGACCATGACTACTGGTTGAAGGCTTTTCCTGCCACCCTACGAGGGATTGCAATTGATTGGTACATGGACCTACTAGTAGGAGACAAGGCGACTTGGGATGACCTGAAAAAAACATTCCAGGAGTTCAGATTGCTCCGTGACGATGACGAAGTGGTAGCATAAATCTACAACACAAAGCAAGGGAAAAATGAGACTGTATGGTCCTACTACCGCAGGCGGAAAAAACTCATCGCCAAGTTAAACAACTAGCTAGCGAATGGCTTGAAGAAAAGGTGGTTCATCGAAGGGTTGAACCCCTCCCTCTGAAGGAAAATGAAGGTGGTACCACCATCCTCGTACACAGAGGCCTACAATTGAGCAATGAACATTGAAAGTGAAAACAAGACATCGAAAGGAAAGAAGCGAACTACAGATGAGGAAAGTATAGATGGTGAGAGCGAAGGGGAGTCCCACACGATACATGCCCTTCAGAAGGACATGATGAGGATGATGAAAGAGATAAAGGTAGAAAAAGAGGAGAGCAAGGAAGTGTGGTGCACGGAGTGCAAAAGTGAAGGGCACACCAGGGTCAATTGTCCCAAGAAATCCTTTTGTGATATCTACCAAGTGTTGGGACACTCCATTAAGGAGTGCTTGTACAATCTGAAAGTGAGGAACACTCAAGTGCTCTTCACGCAAGGGGAACATGCAACCCCGCCTACCACACCACCAAGACCCATAAATTCCAATGCCTCTCTGGGTGGTTACAACAACAACTGACGAGGCTGTAACAATAATAGCAACAATAACACCCCAAGGAACCACATCCAGTATGATGCGAAGGGACGACCCATGATACAATGCCATAGGTGTAGCGAATGGGACCACTTCGCGTGGGACTGTCATAGCGAGAAAGGTGGTTGGAGTATACTATGCAAATGGTGTGGTCCAGGCAACCATGAGGATGTTGACTACCCTAAGGGGAAGGCGGTAAACATGATAGAAGTAACACGTCTTGATGAGGAAGTCCTCGCAATCATGAGACCCTAGGCCAAGAAAGCCACATACCTTGATTCACGTATGAAGAAGGAAAGATTGAAAGAAGCCAGAATGGAAACGAAACTAGCAATGGAGGAAGAACGGAGGCAGACACATGGCACGACTAGTACCCTTGTACGGTTAGCATCAGAAGCCAACATCATACAATAGATGTTACAGGAAATGGTCCTTGTACGAGTGGCAGACCTACTAGAGACACTACCACAACTAAAAGTGACAATCACCAACATTGGTGATACACACGACGGTCAAGAGGTTGGCAACCATGTGACGAATGACGCAGAAAAAGAAGTGTCGGGAAAAGCTACCTCCACAAGTAGTACCATAGATCCTATATTGTTGGCAGTGGGTGCAGGACGGACCTCGACAGTGGTGGAAATGGAAATCATGGGCCATACCCTCACCAATACCATCGTAGATGAAGGATCTAGCATAAATGTACTCTTAAAAGAGACATGGAAGGCCCTTGGAAAACCAACACTCTGGCCGTCGACCTTCCACTTGGTAGGTGTTGACCAACATGGCATAAAACCAATCGGAACGCCCATGGCACAGAAGGTTATTATTGGGACCCAATAGTTCTTCCTTGATTTTGTTATCATATCACTAGAGAAAAAGGAGTACGATGCTCTCCTTGGCAGGGGTTAGCTCATCACAACGAAAGCCAACCACAATTAGAAGAACACTCTCTCCATCGAGAGTGATAGAAAAAAATGTCATCGACTTAAGGAACTAGGTAATCAGCCAAGAGCTGGCATCAGACTCAAAGTTGGAAGGAGGAGAGTTTGGCGAGGAAGGAGGGATGGAACCGAACAATGAGGGGATACTGAGATTCGAGAATTGCTCCGAGGACAAAACAAGTTCCCTTAATGGACTATTTCACTGGTAGATGGAGGACTATGAAGTCTTTCATCCTAGCTGCAATGTACTATAGATTTTGGAGATTGAAGCTGAGGAGTAAGTAAAGGGATCCACAAAGAAACCAAGAATGGGAACACCAAAAAAGACAACCATGAGGATGAGGAAAAAGTATGTTAACAGATTTAAGGTAAAGTATGCCAAGGCTAAACAAGGATACCAAGGAACACAAAAAAAAAAGAAATTAAATGAAGAGTACGGTGCGAAGAAGTCCACCCACAAGCAATCGTACGTCGTACAACAGAAACATGAGGGAAGGCAAGCAGTTCAGTAGCATCTTGCAGTTCCATAGCCACTCCATCCACCATAGTTACTATGACAGTGGCACCACCTGTGCGTACTTCACTTCCAGCACAGGAAGAAGTGTGGATGGATACAGAAGCAGACAACTTGCTAGCTAGGTTCTAGATGGAGGTGGAGGATATTCCACCACCCTTGCCTACTCTCATGATAGGGCAGCTAGAGGAAGAAGCTAACTAGGGACATGAGATAGAGGGGGGAAGTCAACACATGGGAGAACAGGAGGAAGGAGCTATGGGGGAGAGCCACACCCCTCACTTTGGGGACTATGCTTAGCGATTCCTGATGGAACTTGAGACTATCACTTCGGCTACATGAGACATGGTGGAGCAAGCCAAAGAGTTGGACATGGGATCCTTGTCTTTGGCAGCTAAGGCATTACTAAGATTCACGATCGAGGGTTGTCAAGCAGGATTCATGGAGCACCTCTCAGGGAGAGGATGGCCCAACATAGAACCGAAGGACAAGGAGCGGGACTGGAGCATCCCACATGTAGTGGTTGGATATAGAGAACAAACTGGCATGATGGACATCCTCACCTGCATGGAACAAACTTTTAGAGAGACATTTCTTGAGCTACAAAGGGTCACATAGCAGGCTCGCAAGGCAGAAGGCCAGAAGACATGTTGCAAAAGAGAGTATAGGAACTTGATGCTGAGTTGAGTAGAGTGAGGACCACACGAGTAGAGAAGGAACAAAAGTTAGCCGCAGTAGAGAAGGACCTCATGGATGCCCTGAGGTTACTGAAAGCAGCAAGGGAGAAACAACTCATTGCAGAGAGAGATTTGAGGCTCCTTCGGCAGCAGTCCCCACGTGCCATGTCATCTGCTGCTACTATCACCCGACCCAATAGTATAGTTGCTTTCATTTTTGTTTGGGTCGTCTGGAAGATGACAAGTTTTTTTTTGGGGGGGGGATGATGTAGGTGGCTATTATGCCATAATAATACTTTCGCTAATTAAGGGATAGAATAATAAAATAGTTGTTTCCAAGGGGTGTCAGTTAGCGACGGTTGGCAGACTTAACCGACCGTCGGGTCTATTTGTTTCTACACTGGAACAAAGCAAAGGGTGGTTGTGTGTTGGAGATTATTATGCAATAAAAGATATATCATTCTATCATTTATGGTGTAATGTGATTCTATTCATGCTGTTATTGTATTTCATTTATCTCTGGTATTATGCAACCCTGTTGAATCTGTATATACTGTGCCATCCTTCCATCTCAGTAGGCATCTAACACAAGCCATGAAAGTAAGATTGGGAAAAGGGAAGGAGAAGGGAAGAGAGTATAAGAGTGACCCACTATGCATTTACAAAAGAGCTAAAACAAAAAGGACAGAATAAATTGAGCAGAAATTGAACAAAGCCTTAGGTAAGGCTACAAAATCAAAGAAGCTTCTGATGGAGGAGTGATAGGTGGATTTGGAGCAGCATCTTTGCAACAAATTCATCCTGGTAGACTAGAGTTTCTTCTTTCAGCTCTTTTACTTGCTGTTCATAGGGGAAAACATAATTTGTTTCACCTACTAAGAGGACTCTCTCTCCCGCAAGGACATCTCTGTGAACACCAACTTCCCATGCACTGTCATAACTGGCAACACAAGAGCAAGATTAGAAGAATTGTCAAAGAAAGAAGGTCAATTGCAGAAAGGGGAAATTTTTTCGCAAATGTCCCAATCTTCTCCAAGTAGGATTGTGTCTCAACATAGACTATCTCTATTGAGGATATAAGAGGTGTCTCTGATCAAGCAGAAAATGAGGAAGTTGATCAACAAAGGTGGGATTCAGACACACATTGTTATCAATAATAGATATGGTCTCCTCCTCAGAGTCCTCAACAACAGACAGTCCAGTCTCCTATAAATTCATGTCCACAATGACAACAAGACCCAGATAGCATAGAATGCAAAATGCCCACGCTGGCCCAACTTGTTTAAGGCTGGATTTTTCTTCCAGGAGGAGAAATATTTAAATAAAACCTTTAGGCTTAGATGCAGTGACAACCATGGTAAATAAAGACACTTAAAAATAATCCTTAGGTTGTCTCTGCTATCTGTATGAGTCAGAATAGAGAAATGACTGCTGAAATATCAGCTCATCTAATTTACATGGATGCTTGGAATATGACTCATTAGGATTGCTGTGTTACTCAAGTAAATCTGGGTAAACAGATAAGGGAAGAAGAAGTGTTTTCTTTAGACATGGCTATTGAGTCCTTAAAACTCAGTGGTAAAGGACGAAACAACAAAAGAGATATTTGAAGGAACAACTATTACAGCTCAAGGATTTTATTAAAGGTTTGATCACTTCGTTGGTTACACAACCAAGTACTTCTATAAATGCCCCAGTTTTGATCCCAAAAGCTGAGATAGATAGTTTATAGGCAATGAAACAGAAGGTGCAACCTTTGGACAGTTGGATAGATACACTTTTGTTTAAAACCAGTAAACAGAGTTTGGTTGTAAGGTTCACGAGCAGATTTACAAACTAGATCTAGTAATGGATAAATTTCTGAGTCTTATGAGGGAAGCGGATGACATGTATGGGAAAGAACTTTCTTTATTAAGGGAATTAAGGGAATTGAATAAGATTTTTCCTCAAGAGTTGGTGAAAAATGGAATTTGGCAACCTGATAACTCTGATTTTGTTGAAAAAATCATAAAAGTTATAGCATTTAATCGTGTGGTATATTAAAAAAATTCTTGAAGAGCGGGAAGAGTTAAATAGAGTGGGGGATAATTTTTGAAGATGTTGTAAATTTGATAAATTAAGGGATAAATTAGATGAAAATTTAGAACAATTGATGCATCTTAGATTTTATTTTAAAAGCCTGGATAAATATTTGATGGATATGGATAGCCAGTTGTATTTTCTTTCAGAAGATGTATGAAGAGTCCAAGTTCCAAGTTGATTTCTTGAATTGTCTGGTAGTGCAAAAAATGAAAAGTGTTTAAATGATTATCTTGAGAACAAGCAGAGGCAGAAATGGTAACAGAAAATTTGAATTTTGGTAATATTGGTGCCAAGCCAAACTTTCTATTTATTATTCATTTAATCTATTCTTTTATTTGTAATTTAATAAAGACTTGCTGTAAAATGGGTCCAACTCAACATATAAAGTGGTCCCTATATTTCAGGGGTAGTTAAGTCGGTTCAAGATTATACATGAACTTTTATAATTTGATGTGAAGTTTCTGAAACTTGGAGTATAGACAATTATTTTGGGACTAATCCGAAGTTAGAAATATCTACATAAAACTTTTTACAATAATGAATGATAATTGGATATTTTTACAGTTTACCTCCTTTTCTTTTCTTATAAAAGGATGTATCTAAGATTGCTCAAGGGTTGGCCCTTTTGAGATTTGTCTTGTGAGACTGCAATAGGTAGTAGCGTTTTTGCTTTTGCAATAGTTGGAACTTTGGAAGGATAATGTTGAAATTCTAGTGAAATGGATTTTTGTTGAAGTTAATTAAGATTTGTTTTCTTCAATTATTTCGTATCTTTGGAATGGTAGAGTGCTCTGAATAATGTTTTTATTTGTGGAATATCTTAGTATTATTAGATCTTTGTGTGGGAATACAGTTACATTAACAGCTTTACAAATTATTATTGATCCCATAAAGAACAACAAAGAAGATCCTATTGTGCTTAGATTGCATGATATGCTGTTTAGAGAATACCTCCGTGAAATGAAGGTTGCAAACAAAATATCCACTTCAATTTCTTCCTCTTATGAATGGAATTTAGTGAGTTTTATTTGGGTGAAAACATGATGTTATTAGTATCATTAGTTGATAGTCTTTCTTTTTTTTCCTTCCGTTTTTGTGAAGCCATTTTCTGTGCCTTGGAAATGATTGCTTAGGGATTCCAGCCATCCTATATACTCATCATTGGGTTTCCTGGTCCCCATTCACTATAAAATAAAATCATTCACTCCTTATCATGGAAATTTGAGGGAATAGTTTTTAATTCTCAGGGTATCTGGGTTATTTTGTAAGGTGCTGCTTCAAAGTTACTGCCCTTGATAATTGCTCAGCCCATATTGCATGTGTATTACATGTTAGCTGCCTTAACTTTTTGAAATCGCTTAAGTATCAATACTACAATTGTGAATTATTGTCTTCACAGATCAGGAGAAAGAAATTTAATGCTTTTGATTCTTAACATACCAATGATTCATAGAACGGAAGGTTTCCAATATAAGTTTATTTTTTTGCTGTATTCCAATGCTTTTCTGTATATATTTCATAATATATATTGAGTGTACTTGACAATATCTACTTTATACATTTTAATTTATCTATTTGAATTTTTTTGTGTTAATCCTTGAGTTTGAACTGTGTGATAGTAGGGTTTCTTTTCCTTTGATTTATTGTTTTAGCAATTAATGTTAATCCTTGCTTACGTGATTGTGTCATTTTGTGGATTATTTATGGGTTATTGGGTTTGTTTATGCAGCTAGTGATCTTTTATTGGAAAATCTCATTTATCTACCATTTGGACCTTTGTTCATTTATCGAAGATAACAAATGTTTTTTGAAAGTCCATAAAATACAATCTTTCTATGGCCTTTTTAGCTGAGCTGCGGATTCATACAGAGCTTATTGATTGTCTTCCGTCACTCTAGAATTTTATTCTACTCTTACGGCCTTATCTTAAGAACTATAATTTGGTTGATTTGTACAGGTACAAGCGGCGGAAATAGACATTATGAGAGAGTGGAGTGGACATGCGTGTCCCCAATATTGTAGCAGCTTGCTTATGTAGTAGCTTCAAATATATTTCTTGCTTATGTATTTGGAGGAGCTAATTTTCCCATCTTTGCAATTACTGATGGTGGTTAGAGTACTTTCCTCATGATCCAGTGGCCTGAAAATGAAGACATGCAATAGTGACTTGTTGCATTTCATGCCACTGAGGAGTGCAAAGTTTGTATCTCATCATGATCATACAACATTTATAATATAGTTATTAGGCATTCTGCTGTGAAGACACATTTGTCTCATGTATAATCATGGTTCAACCATTCTTCCATCTTATATGATTCAATGCTGTTGGAATATATTTGGGCTTCACCTTGATTTGAAAGCTCATCACAATGTCACATAATTATACCTTGGGTTTGTTTCTTGCAGAAATTCCTTAAGCCTAGTAGGCTAAGAAGCATCCATTTTCTTGAAGTTGTAAAATTACAACTTTTTGTATGTTTACCAGAATTTTTGTAATAATTATCAACTTTGATAATTTTGAGTGTATCAATAGAGAATTGTATGAGCTTGTAAAATCCTCCAAAATGCTAAATTGTGTATTTGCTTCTTGAAATTGCTTCATTTTTACATCTTAAGGGGAGTACGGTTAGGTAGTTATTGCACGTGAATGCAAGCTTTCATGTCTTCTACATATATAGGTAAGTGGTTTATGTGGCATTACAATCAGAATTGCACAAATCTACTTCATCATCGAAGGCATATCCATTTGAGAACCAAGTTTGGAATGGGAATCAGAACCAATAATAGATTTGTAATTGTGTATGCATGAAATTTTATTGAGAGTAAATCCTTTTTGCAAACTTTATTGCTGGTAAGTGAGGGTTGATCCGATTTCTTAGTTTCTACACTATAAATTTTGTATCTGTTCTAAACTTGAATTAATAGACCCATGAAAAGAACAGAAAATTAACAAATGAGGTGCAGCACAAGAGTCTGGTTTACCGATGAGTTACTGCCAATGCTGTTCTATATGCTGTAGGGTTCTATTATACCTGTTCATATGTATGAATGGGTATATATTGCACGTGAGCTACATATTTTATTTTCCACCCCGCAACTATGTCCGAATTGAAATCTTAGACCTTATGGTTGCCTTGAATAAATTATTGGGTGCGAGTCATAAATAATGATGCTTTGCATGACATTTTGACACTGCCATAATATAACTTAAATGCTAATGGTGTCGGTTATTTTGAACTTATGTACGAGTCTTGGCATGAGGATCTGGTGGGAAGGCAAATTGGTTATGCCATTGTGCTAGTATAAATTCGTTTGGCCTATGGGTACTATTAGCATGCAACCCAGATCACTAATGGTGGCTACTATAATTTAGAAATTCTAAGATATTAGAAGCCGACTATATGATTATCATTTTGAAGTACTTTGGTAGGTGGGTCACTTCACGATAGATAATGAAATTTCAATTAGTGCTTTGTATTGAGGTTTTGGTTTAAAGCTATCTTCGAATTTGTTGAATTCCAAGTAATTTGTGATAAATTCTTCATGACCAGACACATCTGCCTATTGCATTTCAACCACAATGATTTGGAACTTGGGCTAAATCATGATGTCATAAGCTTTTTACGAAGTTGAATAGACGAGGAATGGTCTCCAGGATTTTTGAATGCAGCCCATCACCTGCCAGCGATACTAGATTACGTATTCCTTAACCATGCTTTGTCCTAAGGTCGGCTTGAAGGTTTCTAGTCGAGAGCCATCCACTCAAGATAGGGTGGTTGTGTTGATATTTAAATAGAAGCATAGGATAGCTCTTCCCAAGCATCTCTTTGCACGATGGTATCTTCTTTTGAGTTGTCTAGTTATATTGGTAACCATGATTTAGGAGGAATAATAGTAGCTTTGAAGGGATTGATTCTTCATCCAACAATGGATGGTGATGTGGCGATTGCTTATGATGGCAAAAATGGGAAGAAAATGTCCCTATTATAAAAGCACGCTTGAAAGTAGAAACAAATATCGCCTCCTCCCATATGGGGATTAAGTGGTGACTTTAGCCAAGTAGTTAAATACAAATTACCACAACTACAACCAAAATGCATGAAACAAAATATTACCTAGGATCTTATTTATTGTCACACCCTTCACTTTAGTATCTACTTGTGTAGAATTGTCTAGGAAATATTATTTTCCAAATATTTAGATTTGGGAGAAGATGATTTCCTCGTAGAGGGCCTATCTATGGTTGTAACAAAAATAGATAAATTTTGAGCTACAATAGCCAAATTTCAAACAATTGTCTTCGGATTAGGTTGAAGTTAATGGAATATTAGATCGTGTAGTGCCCTTTTATAGTTTGTTTTTCAATAATCTTTGCCAAATTCTTTTAGGCCACTTTTATGTGTGCGTTAATTATTACAATGATATTTGGATTATTAATTTGATTAAATATGAACCTTTGGATTATGAGTTATATCATGTGTTTTTAATTAGATGAATATAGTTATTTTCATGTCAATTTAAATGCTTATGATGATGTGTTTGTTATGGTTATATTTCAAAGATAATTTATATGTTAGGATGTTATTTACATTTATGGTGTTACTAACTCCATACTTGCATGTGTATGGTTGACGTGTGTGTTCTATATTTTTGTTTGATGTGCTTGATGTGGTTGAGAGACGAAGTCATAGTTGCTTGCGAGATCCACACGATCGCTCGATTCCCATCATTGTCTGTTTTATATATATATATATATATATATATATATATATATATATATATATATATATATATATATATATATATATATATATATATATATATATATATATGTGCATATTTGTCTTTTATGCAGGATTTTAGGTACTGGGCATCGACTTTCCCAAATAGTCAGGATGAGCATGCCCTATTGCAATATCTCGAATGGTAAGAGGGGAGATAACACATAGGTCCAAATTCGAACTCAAGCCAATATTGTCCTAAATTAAGGGACAAGTTTCTGATTGAGTTCCCTATTTGAATGCGTCAAGATGATGTGAATTCGTGAACCCTTCCTTTGTGTTGCGTGTTATGGAGTTAGTTGATTTTCAAATTTTGGGAGTCAAGTGTTTTTTCTTGTGTGAATTATTTGATTTAAACAATTGAATTAGGAGTAATTATGGTATTGAAATAAGTTATATTTTAATATTTGATATAGAGACCATTTAATTATTAAAGTTGATTAAATACTTTTGATTAAATTAAAATATTTAAATTTGAAATTTAGGGTTTAATTAATTATTAAATCCTAATGTAAATTAAATGGCCTAGTTGATTTATTTAATATTTAAATTAATTAGTTTGCATAGTTAACTATGTGCTAAAGTATTTATTGTTTAATTAAATAATTGAAATCCAAATTTAAGTTGCACATTCGACTTAGTGAAAGTTAAATTAGAATTTAAAGTTGATGTTGAGTTAGGATTTCAAATTAGAAAACTGCATTATTTTATTATGGTAAATTAGAATTTATCATACATTATTAATTGATCAAACCCGAAGTTGAGAGTTGAGTTCCTTTTTTTGATTTAAGAGTTGCATGTCCAATTTTTTTCCCTGTTCGGAGTTGCATGTATGGTTTTGTTTGGGGAATTTTCTTTATAAGAGATTCTTTTAATCATTTTTCACAACACAGGTTTTGGGAGGATTTTTGGGTGAAGGATTTTCAAAGTCAAGCTGCCCCCTTGAAAGCTTAGAATTGTATTTTTTCTGGTCATCTTCGAATTCGTTCTTGGTGTTAAGGTAGGGTTTGATTTCCTTTGTAATTGTATCTCTGCAATTCTGAAAGGGGTGTTTTTTTCGTGCTTGTGAGATTTTGGATGTTTGAGATTGTTCATGTGTTTACCTCTTCTAGAGAAATTTTGAAATTTTTGATTGATTTTGTTATTAGGGTTTTTAGATTTTGCAAGAGGAACTATTTATTCTTAATTTATATACTATTTTTAAGTGTGTGTGTATATATATATGTGTGTGTGTGTGTGTGTGTGTGTGTGTATATATATATATATATATATATTATGTTCCACCTTGTTTCCTTTAAAAATAATAATAAAATAAATATCCCTGGTTGTTGTTTTAAACAGAGATTTATTGTTGGTGTTACCTTATAAATTATCATTTAATATGAATATATTAAAATATAAAATATATTTTGAGTTTGTTTTAAATTAAAATTTAGTTTAAACCATTTTTTTTAAATATAATTTTTAGGCAAAAAAAATTGTGGCAGGTTATTCCCCAGTACTGTTGTGCATAGCCCTAGGCTGACGCACGCAGCCCCGTGGGGTCTGTCGTGAACAGTCAAAGGATTGTGACACGAAGCCCCGCGGGGTATGCCGTGCACGTAATCTAAGGACTGCCACATGGGCCCCTAGGGAATTGTCGTGAGCAGTACCTTAGGGTATGCCATGATAGACATTTGGGCTGCCATGCACAACACTAGGGGGAGCGCTGTGGGCCCCCCATATTTAATTGACATTTAAAAAAAAGTTTTAATTATGGTTGTTTATTTATTAATTTATTTTTATTAAATTTAAAAAATATTTATATTTAAATCAATTTATTTTTAATTTAGTTTAATTAAATTTTGATTTAATTTATTTCTTAATTAGATTATTTTATATTTAATTTGTTAGTTGGTTTAATTTATAATTAATAATATTAGTTTATATTATTAGTTGAGATTTAAGTTTTATTGTGTTTTTAATTAATTGTTTTCCTTTGTTATTGTGAGATGCTCTAATGTATGGACATGATTTGTTGATGAGATTTTAATCGTTATTGGACAATTTATTTTGATTTGTTTATTGGGGATATTTAGTTGACCTTTTTGGGAATGGATACCAGAGGCTCGGGATGTGTAATTTTGTGATGTTTTATAGCTTGATTTTGTTTGCTCAACAATTGTTATTTAAATGGTTTATATGGAGGCTTGAAGAATGGTCTTGTAGTATTATGATTTGTGATTAGTGCATGTCCTTTATGATTTTTGTGGAACCATTGTGAGGGCTTTATTGTTATAATTGGTTGTTATTCATTTTGTGAACCTAGGTAGGTTAACTAAGTGTATAGGTCGGAAGTGGCTTGTAATTGGCTCCGGAGCCCGCAAGTGGCTTCCAGGATAACCTATTGCAAGTGACTTAACAAGTAACAATTAAATGACATTGAGAGTTTAAAATGAATTAATAAGATATTGAGTGCCTCACTCATGCCTGAGTTCCTGATTTTTGTTTTGACTAGGATGAGAGTGGGAAGATGCTTGCCGCCTACATGGACTGGATTTGACATAGTTGGTACCTCGTATACACGAGAGGTCACTAATACCACATAGAGTCACTAGGGCGTCGGGGTCTTGAGAGACTACCTGGATAACCTTAGAGTTGGCTTGTGTGATGACACTTCCCTTTATGCATCTTAGGTTTCCTTCGTGTGTTGGTTGCCACTAGTTGTGCTTGTGTACCTTGTTATCCTATTGTACATTTGAGTTAGAAAGCTTTCAGGATCTCTTCCTTAACTTGTGTAATGTATGTTGGTGATATTTGTTATCCGATTGGGATCTGTTGTTATCTCCTCAACACGGTGGGAGTAGACCACTTAGGTTCCACGAGGTCTGGTGGTAGTGATTCTTTTACCATTTGAGATTCTGACAATCGTGAACTAGTGTTGGATGATCCTTGTAGTAGTTTTCCCTTCTTGTTCTTCATTGATGGAGATGTGTTCTTATCTTTCTTGTTCTAGGTTTCCTTGTACCCTTGTATCAGTTATTCAGGGGATATCATGTTGTACTCTATCTTTATAATTGTATTACCTATCCTGCGACATGTGCAGTGGATGTGGATTATTATGGATACCTTATGGTACCAATTGTATTTATGTTACCTTTTATAAGATGTGTTTATCATTCATTTGTATTTATGAGATTTGTAATTATGTCTAATCTAAATTTAATTAATTAATGTTTTACGTAATCTACCTCAAGGAACCCTTGAGATCTATCATCTATGTTGAGTTGTATTTTTATGCGAGTTGTAAATTATATTATATTGCTTCTGCATTGTTAAACATCGTTATTGTTGTTTGTAAACACTTAAGAAAAAAATTATTCTGTAAACTTAGTTGCATGTTTGGGTTAATTTCTCCTGGGCTCCCTGGTGGGGCATTACACTTGGTATCAGAGCCCTATTTTCTACATTGGGAACTCTGGAAATTTGTGTGCCCATTAGATGTTTAAACTGTCAAAACTTGAAACAAAAACTTAGACATACAACACTCTGTATTTTAAACTATCATTTTATTATCATGTCTTTATTATTCTTGGTTGGTTTTGAGTTATCGTTCTTTTGTTTTGATGTTGTAGGAGAGATGGTTTCTAGAGCTAGATTTGTTGGTACAGGCTGTAGTAGAGGACATGGGAGGGGTAGGCTTCACAGCCCTCTTGTGAGTCATAGAGCTGAGAGTTTGCATGAGGATAGTGGTGAGCAACATGGTGATTCTAGAGAGCCTAATACCAGACAGATACTTCAGACCATCTTGGAACATCTACCTATTCATAATAGGACTGAGAGAGGTGAGTCACACCATTCTGGGAATGAGGATAGACAAAGATCCAGGAGTCCTAGGAGGAAGGACACTACCATTGGTTAGGAAGCCATAAAGGCTAATCAGATGAGAGATCTTTTGAGATCATGACCTCGTCCCTTTGATGGTCTCAGTACTGGTTTTGAGGTGGAGGCATGGATCATTGCATTGGATCGATGTTTTTCTATGCAACAATTTGATACCAATGTTAAGGCGAGGTGTGCCATCATGCACCTCATAGATTTTGTAGCTATTTGGTGGAAAATAAAAGAGCAAAAACTTGGACTTAGTATGGAGGTTATTACCTGGTAGTTATTTCTTGAGAACTTTTGGGAACGGTTTCTATCAGATTAGCGGCAACAACAACGCGTAGATGAATTCCACAATCTGCGATAATTAACTATGCCTATTCAGGATTATGAGCGTCGTTTCTTCGAGCTCAAGCCCTGCAGAGGTTTTGGTGATAATTCAACACTGATGGTTCAACATTTCATTAGGGAGCTTAATGGTCCTATTGTTGGGGAAGTTAGGATTTTCGAACCTAAGACCCTCAGGGAGGCGATTATTAAGGCTACCTTAGTGGAGGAAAGCCTAGCTTTGGGTCATGCATCTTCAAGATCTAGGGGGGATCAGTCTCAGAAGAATGGAAACTCTCAGAACCCTTCTACCTTTTCATGAGATAATCAAGACCATTAGTCAAAGGGGTTCTCTTCCCTATCTCAGGGCAGTGGTTCTTAGTCCAAGAACTTCCATAATGCTCAGCGTATCAAGAATCATTCTCATAGTCAACCTGCTTAGAGTCTTCATCAGGAGGTTAGTAGAGGTAGTTTCCAGCAGTCTAGTGCACCTTCAGCAGGGAGAGGATTTAGTGGAAATTGTTTCTTTTGTGGTCAGTATAGTCATAAGGAAAACAATTATCTCCAGTGTTCAACGTAGTATTCAGGACAGAGGTTGGCAGCTTTTGAGCCTATAGTTGGAGATGTAGGTAGATCCCATAGGGCTTTTGCAGTAGGGAATGATCCTCAGAGTTCAAACTATAAGGCAGGGAAGGGTCTGATGGGACCTACTCCTTGATCCTTTGTTTTGTTTCAGTTGGTGCAGCGAGGATTATGAGACTTATGTTCCTATTTTGTTGTAGGCTTCCAAGAGTAAACCTATTTTTAAGGGAGGTGGATGTAGTGCCCCTCCATAGTTTATTTTCAGTAATCTTTGCCAAACTCTTTTAATCCACTTTTATGTGCACGTTAATTATTTCAGTGATATTTAGATTATTAATTTGATTAAATATAAACCTTTGGATTATGTGTTATATCATGTATTTTCAATTAGATGAATATGATTATTTTCATGTCAATTTAAATGCTTATGATGATGTGTATGTTATGGTTATATTTTGATGATAATTTATATGTTAGGATGTTATTTATATTTATGGTGTTACTAACTCCATACTTGCATGTGTATGGTTGACATGTGTGTTTTATATTTTTGTTTGATGTGCTTGATGTGGTTAAGGGACACAGTCATAATTATTTGCTTGTGAGATCCACACGATCAACCGATTCCCATCATTGTCTGTTATATAAATATCTATACATGTATGCACATGCTTGTCTTTTATGTAAGATTTTAGGTACCTGACATCGACTTCTCTGAATTGTCAGGATGAGTGTGCCCTATCACAATATCTCAAATGGTAAGAGGGGAGATAACACACAGGTCCAAACCCCAACCCAAGCTGATATTGTCCTAAATTAAGGGACAAGTTTCTGATTGAGTTCTCTATCTGAATGCATTAAGATGATGTGAATTCGTGAACCCCTCCTTGGTGTTGCGTGTTATGGAGTTAGTTGATTTTCATATTTTGGGAGTCGAGTGTTTTTGCTTATGTGAATTATTTGATTTAAATAATTAAATTAGGGGTAATTATGGTATTAGAGTAAGTTATATTTTAATATTTGATATAGAGAACATTTAATTATTAAGGTTGATTAAATATCTTTGATTAGATTAAAAGATTTAAATTTGGAATTAAGGGCTGAATTAATTATTAAATCCTAATGTAAATTAAATGGCCTAATTGATTTATTTAATATTTAAATTAATTAGTTTACATAGTTAACTATGAGCTAAAGTATTTATTGTTTAATTAAATAATTGAAATGCAAATTTAAGTTGCACATTCGACTTAGTGAAAGTTAAATTAGAATTTAAAGTTGATGTTGAGTTAGGATTTCAAATTAGAAAAGTGCATTCTTTTATTATGGTAAATTAAAATTTATCATGCATTATTAATTGATCAAAGTCAATGTTGAGAGTTGAGTTCCTTTTTCTGATTTAAGAGTTGCATGTCTAGTTCTTTTTCCTGTTTGGAGTTGCATGTAGGGTTTTGTAAGGGGAATTTTCTTTATAAGGGATTCTCTTTGTCATTTTTCACAACACAGGTTTTGGGAGGATTTTTGGGTGAAGGATTTTCAAAGTTGTGCTTCCTTTCTAAAATCTTGGATTTGTCTTCTTTCTGGTCATCTTCAAATGCATCTTTGGTGTTAAGGTAGGGTTTGATTTCCTTTGTAATTGTGTTTCTGCAATTCTGAAAGGGGTGTTTTCTTTGTGCTTGTGAGATTTTGGATGTTTGAGATTGTTCATGTGTTTTCCTCTTGTGAAGAAATTCTAGAATTTTTGGTTGATTTTGCTATTAGGGTTTATAGATTTTGCAAGAGGATCTATTTATTCTTGATTTTTAAGAAAAAAAATTAAAAATTTATAATTATGATCCACCTTGTTTCCTTTAGAAATAATAAATAAATATAAAAAATAAATATCCCTGGTTGCTGTTCTAAACAGAGATTTATTGCTGGTGTTACCTTATTAATTATCATTTAATAAGAATATATTAAAATATATAATATTTTTGAGTTTGTTTTAAATTAAAATTTTGTTTAAACTATTTTTTTTTAAAATATAATTTTTAGACAAAAATTATTTTGGCAAGGCATCCCCCAAGGATTGCCATGCCAAGGCCTAGGCTGACGCACGCAGCCCCGTGGGGTCTGTCGTGCGCAGTCAAAGGACTGCGACATGAAGCCCCATGGGGTCTACCATGCGCGCAGTCTAAGGACTGCGACATGGGCCCCTAGGGGACTGTCGACCTTAGGGTACTGCCACGACAGGCCTCTAGACTGCCGTGCACAACACCATGGGGGAGGGACCATGTGCCCCTCATATTTAATTGATATATTTTTAAAAAAGTTTTAATTATGGTTGTTTATTTATTAATTTGTTTTATTAAATTTAAATAATATTTATATTTAAATCAATTTATTTTTAATTTAGTTTAATTTAATATATTTCTTAATTAGATTATTTTATATTTAATTTATTAGTTGGTTTAATTTATAATTAATAATATTAGTTTATATTATTAATTGAGATTTAAGTTATATTATATTTTTAATTAATTGTTTTCCTTTGTTATTGTGAGATGCTCTAACGTATGGACATGATTTGTTGATGAGATTTTAATCATTATTTGACAATTTATTTTGATTTGTTTATTGAGGATATTTAGTTGACCTTTTTGGGAATGGATACTACAGGTTCAAGATGTGTAATTTTGTGATGTTTTATAGCTTGATTTTATTTGCTCAATAATTGTTATTTAAATGGTTTATATGGAGGCTTGGAGAATGGTCTTGTAGTATTATGATTTGTGATCAGTGCATGTCCTTTATTATTTTTGTGGAACCTTTGTGAGGGCTTTATTATCATCTTTGGTTGTTATTTAGTTTGTGAACCTAGGTAGGTTAACTAAGTGTATAGGTGGGAAGTGGCTTGTAATTGGCACCAGAGCCCGCAAGTGGCTGCTAGGATAACTTATTGCAAGTGACTTAACAAGCAATAATTAAATGACATTGAGAGTGCAAAATTAATTAATAAGATATTGAGTGCCTCGCCCATGCCTGAGTTCTTGATTGAGTTTTGACTAGAATGGGAGTGGGAAGATGCTTGTCGCCTACGTGGAATGGATATGGCATAGTTGGTACCTTGTCTACACAAGAGGTCACTGATATCGCATAGAGTCACTAGGGCGTCGGGGTCTTGAGAGACTACCATGGTAACCTTAGAGTTGGCTCGTGTGATGACACTTCACTTTATGTATCTTAGTTTTCCTACGTGTGTTGGTTGTCTTTGGTTGTGCATGTGTACCTTGTTATCCTATCGTACCTTTGAGTTAGAAAGCTTTTAGGATCTCTTCCTTAGCTTCTGTTATGTTTATTGGTGATATTTGTTATCCGATTGGGATCTGTTGTTATCTCCTCAGCATGGTGGGAGTGGACCATTTAAGTTCCACAAGGTCGAGTGGTAGTGATTCTTTTACCATTTGAGATTTCGACGATCGTGTACTTGTGCTGGATGATCTATGTAGTAGTTGTTTCTTCTTGTTCTTTATTGATGGAGATGTTTTCTTATCTTTCTTATTCTATGTTTCCTTGTACCCTTGTATCAATTATTTAGGTGATATCATGTTGTACTCTATCTTTATTATTGTATTACATACCCTGCGACATGTGTAGTGGATGTGGATTATTATGGATACCTTATGGTACCAATTGTATTTATGTTACCCTTTATAAGATGTGTTTATCATTCATTTGTATTCATGTGATTTTTAATTATGTCTAGTCTAAAGTAATTAATTAATGTTTTATGTAATCAACGTCAAGGAACCCTTGAGATATGTCATCTATGTTGAGTTGTATTTTTATGCGATTTGTAAATTATATTGTATTTCTTCCGCATTGTTAAACATTGTTGTTTTTGTTTGTAAATAGTTAAGAATTTTTTTTTTTTTGTAAACTTAGTTGCATGTTTGGGTTAATTTCTCCTGGGTTCCCTGGTGGGTCATTACAGATCGAGTGATTAGAGTAGGTGTTTATGAATTATCAATAGGAGATGACATAGCAATAGAATTGGGACTCATGATTCACACTAATTGCATGCAAAACACCCTTGAGAATTGGGGGGATGGGATGAGAAGGTCCATAATATTGAGAAGACTTGTCAACCTAAAAAGAACTATCAACTAGAATCAACTAGAGAGTATGAAATATGAATATCAATACTGCCCACTATTGAATATCAATGTCCACTAGGACATGAGGAAATGTTAAGTGACTTTGTAGAGGGCTGATAGCAAGATTCCCTCAAAGAGGGCCAATAACAAGATTCCCTTATAGAGGCTAGTAGTAAGAATGTTCCTACTAATGAGGAAGATTTAGAAGCCAAATGCTCACAAGACTAACAATGAGAGATTCAAGGAAGGGGTTGAAGGAGAAGTCCAAGAATTTGATGAGATAGAGTTATCTCTCCATAACTTGTCATTAACACCAAATGCATGTCCTTTGGAGAGGTAAAAGTTGTAATGAAGAAACTCTTGGCACAAGAGAGAAGCTGAAACTTTGTAATGAAATAACTTGTACAGATGAGAAATATGAAATGAAACATGTTGTAAACACTTTTTAATAGCTGAAAGTAACAAGCCACTTCAAGATACACTTGTTAGATCCCTTTTATCATCTTCTTTATTAGGCGAAAAAAGGGATGTCTCTCGCTGGCATCTCTAGGTTTCCCAACTCACTGTCTTGCGACTGCATGTTGGTTGTAGGCAAAGGTCTTGGTGCAGGACCTATTGACACTACCCCTTTTGTTTCCACGTTGCTTGTGTCTACACCTGCATTGATGCTAGGTGGGTCTTCCCTTGGACTTATGCCTGCTACTTCTTCCAAGTCTTCTGCTACAACTTTTTCTCCTAGGTCTTCCGCTGCTAGGGCCTTGCCACCGCCTTCGATTGTTAGCAATGGCCTTTCGTCTGCTGGCTTGGGTTCTGGGTCCTTGCTTAGAGGCCTGGCTGCTCAGTTCGTGAGGGCCCTGCCTTCCTTGGTCAAGACTTCTCTTGCAACGGTTCTGTCTAGTCTTCTTGTGGTGGTGTCTAGTAAGGATCTTGCGTTGGCTCCTAGTTCATCTCTTGTGGTTGTTTCTCTCCCTTCTCCTTCAGCTTCTGCCCCTATGGCCATTACATCTTCGGGTGCTACTGCTAGGGTTTCTAGTGTGGGGAACTCTAGGAAGTGGCATGTTGTGAGTAGGCCCTTTTATTTCTAAGTCAATTTCCATCTTGCTAGATGCTGAAACAAATAAATAAATTGATCATAATGTCTCTGTATTTTCTTCCTATGGTGTGATTTTCCGATTCAGGGGGTTCTAGCCTAGCCTCCCGCAGTTGCATGATTGGATCTCACAACATTGGGAGCCCCTTCTTACTAGTATTGTTCATATTTACCCTATGGAAAAGGGGTTTTTAATTGCTAAATTTGAGAACGCTCAAGATAGAAATATGATATTGTGTGATTTTTTTTAGTTGGGAAGACATATTTATGGTTATGGTTAAACCTTGACATTTTGATTTCAACCCTACTTCTGAAATGTTCAACAAAATTTCTATTTGGGTTTGGCTTCCCTATCTCCCCCTTCATCTATGGGTTGATTCTCTTTTAGAGAAAGTGGGATACACTCTTGAAGACTTTATGATAGTGGATGAGGAATCATATGATATTATTCATTCTATCTTTTCCCGTATTTTGGTTGATTTGGATGTTTCTAAGGGTTTACTTGAGCAGATTTTAATCAAATTTTCTAAGGGTAAATGGATCCAAAATTTGGACTATGAAGGGATTCCCTTCAGGTGTAGAAAATGCTAAAAGAGGTCATGTGGTGGCTCAATGTGGATTAGAGAAAAATAAAATTTCTTCTTTGTGGTGGAAAGGTGCTTTAGCTCAACATTATATGATTGAGAAGAAACTTGATAACCAAAGGAGTTTCTCCCAGGTGGTTGCACAAGACTCTTTGGGCCTTGCATTTTCTTCTCAAGTTGTTCTAGTTACTGATGGCAGGCCTGCTATGGCCAGTGTTTCTCATGTTGTTGTTCCTTCTCAAGATGATTTGATTACTCGTGAAGTTGCTATAGAGGCTGGTTCATAATCTCATATCTCTCCAATTGCTTCTCCGGTTGTGTGTCGGAGTAGGCCCTTGGTGTCTATGTCCTTTGATAGTGCTTGTGCTAGGGATATCAATCTCGATAGCTCCCTTTCCAATTCTATGCCTTTAAGGGTAAATGGAGAAGTTGCCTATGAGGTAGTAGGTTTTGTTGGCCTTCTTACTCAGGATTGTGTTATTCTTGTTTCGAGTTCGATGGTTTGGCATGATGTTGTTGCTAAGGTGGAAGAGGTTTGGGTTACTGTGAAAGGAAATAAATCTAAGGCTTGTACACCCTTTTTTGACATGACTCTATGTTCCCACAAGGGAGGTGCAAAATGTAATTCCTGATGGTTCCTTGATGTGGATGATTGAGCTAGAGGTGTTCCAATATTGTCTTTGGTTGTGGGCGGCATGGTGGCTTTTTTGTGCAAATTTTATTTAAGGTTGTGGGAGCTTGTTGGTAAAACCCATGTTGTGGTCTTGTCCTGTTCTTTCTTTTGGTGGGATATCATGGTATATATTTTGTAAAAGGTTTCGAGTCCCTTCAAAACCTATTTTTTCCTTAATAAAAAACAAGCCACTTCAAGGGGGAAAGCATTCAAGCATCTCTAATGAGAACACACTTCACAATTTGATGATAAAATAAGATTCACTACCTCCTATATATACCCTACCTTGAACTAGATATGACTATATAAGCACAATTCTAAGCTAAATATCTAAATAATAATATAATAGTGTTAACATGACTTAATTAGGAGTTAAGGTAGCTAAACATAGACTACTGATAACCATACATATTCTCTAGGATTAAGGGTGTAGTATGGCCCCCTTTTCAGAGTAGCATTGTCCTTAATGTTAACCTAATATGTATACTTTTTAATGAACTCTAAATCATCTCATGTGACATCTTTAAATTGATAGATTCTTCCATCAAATGGTATTCATCAAGTGTTCAAGTCCTCACCTTCTTTTTACATGTTTGGAGGATGAACTATGGTTCCAATACGATTCCTCCTTCATCCAACTTTGGTAATATTATTTGTGTAGGGATGTTCTTCCCTATTAATTTCTTCAAATAGGAAACTTGAAAAATTAATGTATCTTGGTTAGTAGTGGTAACTCAAGCTTGTAGGGAACAATACCTATCTTTTTCATGATTTGGTTTGGACCATAACATTTTGGCAACAACTTATTATCCTTCATCTGCTGCTTCAATGATATTTTCTTATAAGGTTGGAATCTCAAGAACACCCAATCCCCAACTTCAAAACTTTGTTCACTGCAATGTTGATTATCTTTTCTCCTTCATTCAATTTTTTGCCATGGCCAAATTCTCATTTAGTCCCAATAGTAATTGTTGTTAGTGAAGCATGTAGTCTTATAAAGCCTAAACTTTTGTGTCACTTATAAGCTATAGGATTAAGTGTTATATCATCATTTTGCTAGTGCTAGGTAATCTACCCATTGTGATTTTTTATTTGAAGTGAAACAATGTAGATATCCTCCCAAACACTTATAAAAAACTATAGCCTGCCCATCAAATTGAGGATGATATGAATAACTATAAGGCAATTGAGTTCATAAAAATGAGAATAAATCTATCTAAATGTTGCTAGTGAAGAGGAGACTACAGTCACTAACAATAACCTTAGGTGTACAATGTGGCTTTTGTATATTCGCCAAAAATGGATTTTCCATTGCACTCGATGTAAAAGGATGGGATAATGCAATAAAATGTGCATACTTAGGTGATCCACCATTGCCATGATGTCATTCTTACCTTTACATCTTTGGGAGACTTCTGATGAAATCCATGAGGACCTCTTCCCAATGCTAGTTAGGAATAAATAGGGGCTATAAGAGATGTGGTATTTTAACAAACTAAAAATTCATCTGCAAATTTTTGAACATCTCCCTTTAGTATTTCCCAAAACAAGCCTTGCCTTCTCAATGATGTCTTCAAAAATCCCAAATGACCTCCTATTGGACATTCATAAAGTTATGTGAGAATATTTTGTTCGATAGTGAAATTATTACATAGGTATAATTCCTCTTTGTGCCACAAAGAATATCCATTCCAAGAAAAATTATCTAAACTACTCAAATCACTTTGTAGTTACTGAACGAGATTACTTGTAGCAACATCATTTTTCCACTCCGCTATAGCTTGTGCTCCCCAATCTTCTTGTAATATCAAAATGACACACAATAAAGCTTCATCTTTTTCATCCTCCCTAGATATTTGTATCTGATACAATATTCCTTTTCTTTCTTGTATATGATCTCAAAGTCATACCATAATATCTTAGCAACTCATTTTTTTTACAATTTAAAAGATAATCATAGTCCCAAAAAATATTTTAGACTATCATGATTTTATTTTGAAGTATCTTTGCATTAGATATGACCTTCATTGTTTGAGTGCATGAAAATAACTTCTTCTCATAAATAGGATTGAGTTAATTCTTATTCTTTAATTATTGACTAAAAATTGTTTGAGGAGTTTAAAAAAGTTGAGTCAAAGTTGATGGTGGGTATGACTCCCCAATAGGAGTTGATGGAGTAGTAGAAGTTGGATTCGCTAGTCACACAGATAACAAGAGAAACCCTCCCAAGAACTATGAGGGGAGCATGAAGAGAATGTAAAACATATTGAGGTGACTTGTCATCCTGATAGAAACTATGATCTTAAACTAGAGAGTTTGAATCATGAAGAGTTAAATAGTCAAGTGATCTTCATGGGTATTCCTCTACCATATTGTTGTATCTCTGTGTTGGAGAGTGAGTGAATAAAGACTAGGTGTTTGATGGAAATGCATCTTCTACATATGAAGATGATATCCTCACATTCAAGTGGTTGAGTGTAAGACCTATCTCACACAGTTGAAATGATATCCCCACAAAGAGGCTTGGAGATATTAATGTCCACTAGGATATGAGAAAATATAGTGACTACATAGAGTGCTAATTACAAGATTCCATCATAGAAGGCCAATAAAAATATTCCCTCATAGAGGGAAAATATAAGAGATTCTCCTAGAAATGAAGAGGAAGATTCAAAAGTCAAATCCACAGAGAGGTTTAGGGAGGAGCTTGAAGAGGTAAGTCCAAAGCTTTACCGAGAGAGTGGTATCTCCATGTCAATAACCTATAACCAAACACCAAATGCATGTCCGTTGAAGAGGAAAATAGTGAAATGACAAAGCCCTCATCAAAATAGAAGAGCTTGATCTTGCCTTGGATGAGAGGATTCAATAAATCTAGGACCCAATTGTATAGATTAGAAGGGGAAGGCTAAAGATTATTAAATCTACAAACCATTTTCACATGCATGTAAAGATTTTCATTCTTGAACACAACCTAACCATAAAGAATCACAAGAGAAGATAATGCATAGGGGAGTAGTCATAGTTTGTGTCAGAAAGGGTGTTCATGAATCCTTGTACTTGCAATAAGCATAATATTGGTGACCCAATGTAGCGATTTTAACACTAGAATTATCACATCAACTAGGAGTAGATTGTTAGGAATTGCTAGCATTAACAACCTTAACTCTCATGCCTTTTCTCAAAGCCATTGAATGATTGGCATCTTGAGTGGTTGAAGTAGAGTTGTCACTAGGAACATATGACAACACAAGCACATCAAGGTTGGAGCTCATGCCCATAGGAAGAGTAATGCCCAAGTTATTACTATGAACACATCAGATAATGGATGCAACAATTCAAAAGGTGTCAAACCAACCATGCACTATGTTTTAAGGGAGAAGTGAGTGTGTCATTGTTGTTTCCGTTGTGTTATGGTGTTACAAATGATATAGTGATTTCCAATTCGTCCATCTCATCATACAAAATTTTGCATGACATATGCTAACACGTGTGAATTCCTAGCACTCGTAATAGAACTATACTTAAATGTTTAAAGAAAGCTTTCTTTGCATGTCTATTCATGAACACAATAATCTATAAATGTAACCAGACATCCATTCCTACAAGCTACTAGAGATTGCAAATAATTGGAGGTAAACTCTTTTCTAACACAATGAGCTCCTTAGATGGGGGACACTTATGTATTATTTTGTTGAGCTATGATGATCATACATAAGAAAGTGATTCTATCTTTCTTGATTAGGCATCAATACAAAATTGAGTTTGTTATGTTTGAGAGGGTTGATCTATTTTAGTTACCCTTAACATCCTTGTCATTAAGCCTAGATTTGTACACTCTTAATAGTCACCAATAAATGAACAATTATTTATCATTTTCTCTTTTTTAAATTTGAATACAATCACAAGTAGAAGCTGCATAAAATTTAGGATAGCCACATTCCATTTAATTGGTAGAATTTAATTATATTTGGAAGGAATTTATTGAATATAAGTGTTATTTATTAAAGGCTTTTAGTTCTCTTCCTTGTGGGCAGGGATGCATGGTGTCAATTATTAACATAAAAATGATCCATCTTGATTATATTTTATGCCTCAAGTATAGTTTTTCTAGTCTATTGATGGAGTGTATCTCTTATTTTTCTCGTAGTAGATGGTTTGTATTTGTATTGGAAGACTTATGTGAGGATTATGATCTCTTGTCTTTTGATTTCATGTTTGGGATTTGTTGGTTATGCTATTAAAAAAGAACCACAAATATCTTAGAGATTTTAAATGAATCACTATATCACATGAATAGAATAGCAATAATACTTTTTTGACCAATATAGTGCATGCCATGAATACTTCACAAATAAGGAAATAATTGAGTTACTTTGAGGCAACATTTTCATAACCTTTCAAAAAATTCATATTTATGATACCAAATAGTAAACCACTACTCAACATAATTAGACATTTTCTCAATTAGACCAACTCCTCTTATAAGTTAATTAGATATAAAAATTATTTGACAACTAACTTAATCAAAATTCGTATCAAAATTTGGCCACTTGATGACCTGAAATTTTGATAAACTAAAAGTGTAACATAACCACCCTCTTGAAACCAACATTATTATCTACACTAACTGTCAATATTTTTGCCTAAAACCGTTAATATTCCATGTACCATCTTTGTTAGTAGGTTCTTTTGCTAGACAAGGTATTCCATGATAAGCCTAGTCCTTAGCTTGTTATTCTTTTTGTACAAAATTGTCTTAGATTCCAATATGAACTTTACGCTTTAGATAGCTTTGGACATTGATTTAGAATCTT